>CM053567.1:10988288-11273353 GCA_028646485.1 Cryptoprocta ferox | reverse complement strand
AAGTAAACTTTCAGAAGACATCGAAGCTGAAAAGTAATGTTGCACGAGAATGAGAAGTTTCTGACGTTGATTCATATGAAGTCATAACCAATCACCCCACAACTTCCAACCTGTGTGATGCTGAATGAGAGACTTTCTCTGTTGGTTAGTTTACTCCAAGGTCTTATGCAGATGGAGGATTCTATATTTTAACACTTCAGATGTCATTTAAATGTGTGTACCAGGAACAGCCAATCAGTTGGGGGGGATCGGGAACATAAAACAAACCTTGGCAAGTCTGACTGGAAGATGGAAAATAGAATAATCTCACATGGATTTGCGATATATTTATACTCCTGTGGATTCTCCATCTACAATGAACTTTTAAATCCTTAAAAGAAACGATTACAAATTCATGAAGTTATAAAATTTCATACATTTGTCCCACGTCCCCACATAGCTAGAAGATGCCATGTCTCCTTGCCATTCGTCATAAACTGGACTTTGCTAAATTCTGTGGTCTGCTCACAGGACAGTCCTGTCATGGACTTAACTCTCCAGTGTAGAAGCATTCTATTTTATATTAAAAATGAAATAACTCTAATAGTAATAAGGCAATAAACAAAAGCTCTGAGGAATTAGAGGTACTGCTACACTGAGGACCCAAGTCACTTCGATGTACAGCTTTTCATTTGCCATGTACCTGTTTATTATTTCAAAACACCTCTGTTTCCTCTGGTGGCACTTTAAAACACATTTATAATGAAACCCTGAGAAGGCAATTCATCAAATTGCAGTGTGAATCGGAACAGGTTTTATAGCACTTTTATTGTGAAAAACGAAGACCGAAAAGCCAAAATGAGTAGTACTTTACAAAACACATGGAATTGGGTAATATAAAATCAGCTTTCCTGCTAAAGGAATATCCAAGCGCTTTGAAAACAATGACTTGAGGGCTGGTAGTCACTGGCTAAGCAAAGGAGTAGGACCTTGTCGGGGCCGGGGACAGTCAAAACAGCTCAACTGTCAGAATGGCAGCCAGCTGGTCTGGGCACCAGGCTCTCAAGAAAATCCAAGGATTTCTGAAAGGGTTTGGTTTCTTCCTTAGGTTTCATTATTTATTTAACAAATGTTCAGATGTAGACTACACATCCCTTGGCCACAATTTTCCATAGATTAGCTTTTAATTTGCAGCCAGTGGTCTTACCTACTGTAGGTCTTAATATTGAAAGTAAACGGTGATTCTGACTGGTATGAAATGTTACGTCAATATTTCATACTGGGATCGCTTTCTGCAGATGTTTTCATTTTATTTTCTGTTTACTCAACCTTGCAAAGAAGCCAATATGAGTAACATACATGATATAATTCAAGCTTTTTTTTGACTGCAGAAACCATTTGAAAGGATATCAAATTACACTGAAGGTTATGTTTATATTCCAAAATTGCATAGCCAATTTATGCAAAATGAAAGGAAATCATTAGCTTATATGCTTCGTGAGTTACTTGTACAACAACTGTCATTTTTCTTAAAAATAACAATATGACTATTTATATGTAGAAATAATAAATAATAGTTGCAAAGGAATTTGATGCTAATGACTAAATCTGGCCTTATTTTAAATTCTAAGAGAACCAAAATTCCATCATTTATGAAATCAACTCATTTAATATGATGCTAAATGTTACTGGCAAATTTATTAACATTTATAGTGTCTCAAGTAATATTTGTTCATATTCCAAATACAACTTCTATGAAATATTTCTTCAAATTCTAAAATACAACTTTGATAAAAAATAATGCATAATCCGCTCCTGAAAAGTCCACCATCCAAAATATAATATCTTATACCAATGTGTGAAAATATAGAAGAAAAAAAATCAATGGTTTAGTTAGTACATAAACATTGATTTACTTTATATATCTTATTCCTATTATGGAAGTTTTTGTATGATTTTATGGAAATGAAATCCAAATAGTTTCATACCACTAAGAATCTTTAAAGTTACTTTTCTGCTTGTCATTTGTATGAAATATTTCTCTAAGACAAAAAGCTCTTACAAGAAAAACTATATGAGTGAGTGAATGAGTATATGTGTACGAGAGAGACAGAGAGAGAGAGAGAGAGAGAATGAATATGCATGAATCCATTTATCGTATGCAAGGAGAATTTTTGTTTAAAAATTACACAAAATAAAAAAATAAGTAAAGTCACACAAAATATATTTCTTCCAAGTATCAGTGCTTCCTAGTGAAAAAATTCATATGAATCTTTTGTTCTGTTGTTATGACTGTATTTCAATATAGAGGTAGAGCTGGTATAATTTTGCAATAATCTGGATTAAAAGATATTTACTTTTATTCAGAGAACATAGAAGTTAAATATTTTTTCTCTATCTCACGCTCACAAAGGACAACCAACCAACAGTGTGGACAATCACAGGTAACACAAGCTCCGAATGAGTTTGAAAAGATGACAATGTTCAGAAACCACTTGCAAACTTAACATTCGAACCAAACCCAAGAACAAATATGCATTTTTTCTGCAATTAACTAGGAGTATTAGCATTTGCCTAGATATTTCCTCAACAGTAATAAATAATTCTTTTTGACGTTTTAAAGATGGGTCATTATTAAACCCACTGTCAAAATGATTGAGAAAGATGTATTTTAACGATTATGCTAAAAATACAAAAGTATGAACTCTGTGACAATGGATTTCCTTCCTTCCTTCCTTCCTTCCTCCTTCTCGCCCTTCCTTCCATCCACCCTCCTTCCTTCCTCCCTTTCCTTCCTCCCTTCCTCCCTCCCTTCTTTTCCTTCCTTCCTTTCTTCCTTCCTTGCCTTTCTTCCTTCCTTTCCTTCCTTCCTCCCTTTTCTTCCTTCCTTCCTTCCTTCCTTCCTTCCTTCCTTCCTTCCTTCCTTCCTTCCTTCCTTCCTTCCTTTCCATAGACAACATTTAGGTAAGTTTTCCTCTGGAGTTCTCCTTTCTCCTTCTTAATAAAGAGATGGAATATGCAAAATCATTTGAAACACAAGGAAATAACATTAAAAAAACAAACCTGTGCCTTCTAAATTCTTCATTTAAGATTATTAACTTTTTCTCTGTGAGGTTAGATTACCTTTGTAATACTTCAAGCCTTATTTACTTGTAAACCTCTTTTTAGCCATAATCGTTGTTTTCAAAGCACTGCTACAGCATTATATGATTACATTTATGATTTTTAAGTGTTCTTTTCACACTTTTTCAACAAGCACTCAAAGATAAGCAGGAAGCTAAACAATTTATCAATAGCTTACACCCATAATGATATAGTGATTAGGCCAACTCCATTTTTTTCCTGGCTGATATCATCCTGATGCTCTAGTTCAGCAATGTACAGGAAAGAGAGAGAGAGAGAGAGAGAAACAACACACGTGATGTCTTTCTCCATTAGCAAACACTGCACAAAACGGGTTACAGTTTATCTTTGTGAAGATTTCTCTTAGGAGCTTTTAAAAAAGTATGAGCATAGGCAGAAATGCATATAGCTATGATGTCTGCATTCATATTTGTAGCAAGATTCTTTTTAATGTACCTATTAGTGGGAGCTAAACAGTTTGAATGTTGAAAGGAAGGGGCAGGCCATTGATGTATAGTTCAACAGGCAATGGAATGCAGCACTCATTAAATACAAAATATTTTATATAGCACCTTGCATTACAGATACTTCTGAAACCTTGGTGCTTACACATTTCCAATGCAACGGCGCTAGTTAAAAATAAAGAATTAAACCTAAATGGGCAACATCTTTACCCTCCTTCATAGAACTCATTAAAATGTAGGTGAACTGGAACTTTGAACTCTGCCTCAATCCAATATGATGATTTCGTGCAAGGGAGAATTTTGAGTGACTTACAATACTTAGCAATTGCAGACGTTTTTAATAAGTGCATATTGCCTCCTGAGAGGAACAGGGCAGAATGTGAGGTATCAACAACATCCCTACTCAAACACCGAGGAAGGGGAGGACTTGTTCAAAGCGGGCCCTAGGGGGAGCAAATCTGGCTCCCGCCTAGGGCGTGCGCATTTTTGGAGAAGGGGTAGAAATGGGGGACTTACTACAGCTGTCCGTTTCATCTCTTCACCCAAGGCGGTCTTTGCCAAGTTCCCGGCAGGCTGTAAGACTTCGTGTTTAGAAAGTGCATCAAGACATCCTGACAGAAGCTAGATATAGGACGCCTCGGGGCAGCCTTGAAGCAGAGTGAAGGTTATTGTGGCTAAATGAATGAAACCACACAGAAAAACTGTCGGCAGCTTAGAAAGAGCAAGGTATTCTTGGTGGTTTCAGGCATAAAAGTTTTAGAACGAGTGGGACACAGACATAGGTGTAGATGTCTGTCAAATCCAAGCTGACTTTGTCTCCCACGGTCGCTGTATTTGTTTTGTGCTTATGACTTAGCAATGTCAACCTATAAATTTTCTATGACTTAACTCTTCATGGATCCTAATATGGTGTTTCCTTGTAATCCAATCAAGAGTCAATCCAATCCAGAACATTTACTAAAATTATAAGCCTGTTACCTGATTTTCGTCTTGGGGGGGTGGGGTGGGGGCAGGCAGAGGAAATAGATGTCATTTTGTAAAACTGGATTGGGGATTGCTATATAAGTTAATTTCATTTTTAGTATTCCAGAATAAACATAAAAGGAATAAAACAGAGAATAGCATACTCTAATGAGAGTCAGGATGAGATATATTGCCGCAGGGAAATACCTTATAATCAAATAAAGAATGTGCAAAGAAAACTTTCTGATAATTAATTCATTTAGTGGTTTAGTTTTAATTCTATAATACCAAGTTGATTGGCTTAAGGTAAAACACACACACACACACACACACATACACACACACGCAGGCTACAGTACCTGATTCCATATTCTGTAGCTCAGAGACCAGGCTTTTGTCAACATGGAGAAGAAAACCCATTGTGAGTTTATGCAGAGTTGAGGGGCTTGTAAAGCTGTCTTGCGAGAAATTTTGAAACTACCCATTCACAATCCCAGAAATGTAGAATTCTCTCTCTAAAATAGGTGTAGAAATATATTGGAGCCGACAGCTGTGCTGGCTGCCAGCTCGAGGAAGCCATTCTCCCCTGGAGCTAAGCATACATTTTTGTGCTTCCAGAAGAAAATGAGAGAGGGGGATAAAAGAAGTACTACTGTACCTGATCTATAAGAAGTGAGCTCTTTTAGGGCTCAAGGGAGAGTTAAGTTTACTATGCTGGGTGTTTTTGTTTTGTTTTGCTTTCTTTCTGTTCTTCTGTTTCTCCATCTCAAGTAAATTAGGAATATGGAAAAGCCATTTTTTTTTCTTTCTGTTTCTCTCACCACCTCTACCACACAGTCCCCCTTTCTAATAATTATTTTGGTTAGGTGGACAGAAAAGATAGTGCAGTTATAAAGGAGACTCTGTAAAATAACCACTTTGAGGTATATTTTTTTTGACAGGGGAAGATAATTTGGTGGCTGTTGAGAATATAAATAATTAGTATCATAGATTATTGAGATAGAAATTCATGTATTTGATATCTTGCATGAAAAATCTAGGGGAAAAAATACAACTCACTATCAAGCAGAATAATCCAAATTTTGACAAATACCATATGGCCTTGAGAGCTACACTATGACTTTTTGGTGAAAATTATTTTTGTTTTCCAAAAAATAGAAATCCCAACAATCACAAAGAAAAAGAGTGAGGACTAAAATTAGCCATAGGTCAAGTATTGTACTTTCTACTCTCCACAATTATTTCATTAATTGTTCATAACAAGCCTTTGAAGCAGGTGATTTTTATTATCTGCATTTTACAGGACTGGGTCTCAAAGAGGTGAAGTAATGTGCAAGTGGCCTTGAAGCAATTTACATGATGTCTTTTCTGTGATATTTCAAATGGCAGAGTGCTGTCACCAGATTATGCACCAGGTTAAAATAAAACACCAGCAACAACAAAAAGATTCCCTGGGATTCAAATATTCACCCATGGGAGGGAGTAGGAGAAGACAGGTGTCTCCTTCCTGAAACTGTAAGCAGATGTTAGGTAAGGAATGCAATAAACCCATTACTATTTTTTAAGCAACATTGAATTCAACCTGTAAGTGCCATTAAAAAAATAATTTATTCATTTAAAAAAATCTTTTTTGTTAGAAGCTTAAATAAAGTGGCATCAAATAAAATCCAACAAGGATTCTGGAAGAGATTTATAAATGTAGACAGGTAGAAATGTATCTACATATATAAAAAGCTCACACTGCAAATGTTAACCAATTATAGTGTCAGGAACTCCCAATACCAACAATACCTTATGAATAAGTAAAATATCCAAGGGAGAAATACTAGATGCAATCAACATCTGATAACAAGTAAGAGGGAAAGAGGAGGAGGAGGAAGAGAGGGAGGTAGGAGAGTTATGTCTGTGTGTGTGTACACATGTGCTCGAGTGCCAAAGGCATTTTCAGTGTAAAGGAGAAATTAAACCCTCAAAAAAGACAGAAAACTACCAGAATTAATGGATAATAATGTAAAAAAAATAAACTGTAGAAAGGCAGCTATTTAAAACAAACTGATGGCATCAAGTATTTTTTAGTGACTATACGAAAGTACTTGTGAGACTTCAGACATTGTGTAATTGAGAATATATCTTTTCTTTGATTAGAACAATGTGGGAGCACACGTGAAGCTTCGCCACAGTTTTATCTCTTCTGCTTCTTTTTTAATAAAATAGCAGACCTTCGAAAAACTAAAATAGATTTTAAAAACATGGAGTCTACTTACAGCGACCACTATACATTGGAACGATTCTGAAAATTTAGGGGTGAAATAGGAGTAAATATAGAAAGATGTCTATATATGCGAAATAAATTAACCATGATTCATCATACTGATTCCTTAGAGCTGCCTTAATATACAGAATGGTGGTCTAAAGATCGATTCAGCTAGAGTGCTTACCAATCAGCAGTCTGGTAAAAATAAAATGATTATATATAGATGCATCTGGGCATCCATTCTTGTAATTATCAAAAGGGCTCATAACTTAATGATATTCATCAGCCTCTGTTCAGTCCACAGGAGTTATGTTTGTTCTCTAACATCCAAGAGAAACCAGCCAAGTATTTTCACTTTGGCACGAGTCATGAAAAGAGATAATTAATAAACTGACTTGCCCAGCATGTTAAAAACAATGGCCATAAAAAATCCTCAGATCTCTGCTTCTTACCACTTGATTGTGTTTTATCATTAAAATGGTAATAAACAATATTAGCTTTATGCAAAATCAAAATTCACTAATTATTTTCTACAACTATTAAAAATACGACAAAAAGTTTGATGTGGATATACATTATGAGTACCATTATTAAACATGTTATCTGCATCATTTGTCACAAAGGAAAAAGATGCATACTGACAATTAATTTTTGAGAGTCTTTTTCTTTAATAGAGATGTTATGAACCATAAACTTAATCTTTAAAGATTTTTCAGCCATCATTCCTCTTAATGTTTCATGTACCACACAAAATCAAATCAAATCATTTTAAGAAAAGTCCATTGGGACCTGGTTGTTTAACATCGTTGAAGGCACTGCTTTATAGAGTGAGGAGTATGGGCTTACGAACTTGGCTTTCTTAGTTTCATCAGGTATAAATAAGAAAAATAACATTTCCTTTCCTGAATACAAAACAGAATAAGATAATATGTGCATCTCATTCAATCAGCATCCAGTGAATACTGATTCAATACCTAGCACGTGCCAGACACTATTTTCTCTCCCAAAGGACACAGTCTGGAACATTCCTAAGCCCAGCCTCACAAAGCTTAAATTCCAAGAAAGAAGAAAAGCAAATATACATAAAGAATATATACACAATAGTATAACATTAGGGGAAAATTCAATGAAGGGGTCAGTGATGGGTGGGTATTACATAATGCTTCAATTCTACAAATATTAATACAATGTGTGCTCTTTTTTATCCCTTCCCTTGAATCTCCCTCTTGCAAGTTTAATAACTGAGACTCAACACATACACACCCACTGACCCCCACACATACAGCAAGCTGGATATTCTGGTTGTTATTATGTCCATATATCTACATCTTAAGAGTATTTCTCTTAGGCTATTTTTTTTTTCCTTCTGTAAACACATTGCTATTGTATTCCTAGTATTCAAGCATACTGAGGTGGAAGGAATGCTATGGTTTTGTGTCTTCTATACCATATTTATTGCAATTTGCCTTCAATATTCTGGAGTATAAATGTGCAGGGTTGTGGGGTATGATTCTACAGCTTAATTAAAGTTTGCCCAATAATACATAATACATGGCGGGGGGGAAGAGAACCTATAGTTCTTAAATAATATTTTCTGATTAACTGTCTTTCTCTTAGTGATACTTAACCTTCAAAAAGCCACTTTTCCCCCCCAAATCTTATATGGTTTTAAGGATTTGGTTGGTCAAATCTCATTTATGTGAGTAATCATTTGACCTTACTTCTATAAAACTGCTGTACTTTAGGTTATTTATTTATTTATTTATTTATATTTTTGAGAGACACAGAGAGACAGCACGAGCAGGGGAGGGTCAGAGAGAGAGGGAGACACAGAATCGGAAGCAGGCTCCAGGCTCTGAGCTGTCAGCACAGAGCCTGACGCGGGGCTCGAACCCACGAACCGTGAGATCATGACCCGAGCTAAAGTCGGCTGCTTAACCGACTGAGCCACCCAGGGGCCCCAAAACTGCTATACTTTTAAATGTCAATCACAGTTTCTAACAACCTGATGTTGCCAACATTGTAAGTCAACACAGATTTGACACGATGATAGGAAAATCCAGATAACATTCATCTGAAAATTAAATTTTGTGTGTATACAAAATTTAGAACAAAGCTGGGTATACAGTAAGCGCTAAATAAATCTTAATTCCATCGGCTTCCTCCTATCTGAGCTATTGTGATGGCTCTACCTTGGTATTTTACCTCCAGTCTTACAGGGCTTAATTCCATCTTCCAACTGTCACCAGGTAACCTTCCTAAAATACAAATGCAGACATGCCACTTCTTTCAATACTCCTTCGTCACTTCATCAGGAAGCACAAACCCCTTAGTTCTAGAGTCACTGGCAGGTGACACTGTCTCCACTTTCCTCTGTGTCTTTCCAGCATCTCTCTTGCCTCCCTATGGTGCTGATAATAGTCTACTCAAATTATTTTCATTTCTCTTCCTCATTACGTAGGAGGGGACATATCTCCTTCACTGTAGGAAACTTAGTCCGTGTTCAGCAAATGTTTGATAAATGAATGAACCATTGATAGTGACTGGACAAAAAAAAGAAAAGAAAGAAAAAAGAAAAAAATGTGCCAAAATACAGGTTGCAGAGCAGACATGAGCCCTTTTTAAACAAACAAAAATTTTGTTTTTTAATAATCCAAACATCTTTTTTTTGCATAAACCCACTTGTTTGAACAACATATTTTGCTTAAATAATCAGTTGGTTTGGAAGAGTTTTGCTGTTAAAATACTATTCTTGATATCTACATGGAGGATTGTTGTTAAGAGAATTATCATTTGTTAAAAAAATGTTTACTTACTTTTGAGAGAGAGAGAGAGAGAGAGAGAGAGAGAGAGCACAAGTAGGGGAGGGGCGGGGAGAGAGGGAGACACAGAATCGGAAGCAGGCTCCAGGCTCGGAGCTGTCAGCACAGAGCCCGATGCCGGACTCAAACTCATGAACCGTGAGATCATGACCTGATCCAAAGTCAGACACTTAACCAACTGAGCCCCCCAGGTGCCCCAAGAGAATTATCATTTTGCTTCTCCCACCTCCCCATGTTACCCTGTCAAAGTACACAGGCCATCTTTCTAAGCTGTCACGATTACCATACCCCATATTCATTTATTTTACTCTTCCCCTATGAAGACCACAATCCTCAGACTGGCACCCAAGAGCTCTCCCCAGCTGTCTCAGTCTGTAGAACATGCAACTCACAATCTCAGGGTGGTGAATTCAAACCCCATCCCCCATGCTGGGCATGGAGCCTATATTAGATAGATAGATAGATAGAGATAGACAGACAGACAGATAGATAAAAACATAAAACACCTCCCTCCTGCATGTTGTCCTACCTTTTGATCTGCAACTCCAGAAGGTTTCTACTAGAGACTGGCCACCCTCAGGCATAACGTTGCCATTCTCTACTCCAATATTTTACTCACACTCCCCCTCACACCGGGAGGGCATGGTAGATGTGAAAATGTACTACCCACATCTCCCTTCAAGTAACAAGTTAATGCCCAGCTGTGGGCAGTGTGGTCCACAGACAGCCTCTAGATGTCAGCAACTTCAAGGTCAACCTCAACTGGAGAAGGCCAGCTCATCCAAGATTAAGCCCTCCCAGCCCTGACGACCCGTTGAGGAAGGGTTGAAAGATCAATGCTGGCCTGATTCAGGATGTTCTTATGGAGAACAATGGCTCCAGACTTCCTGGGGGTTGGCTGGGGCTTTGTCAGCTTGTGTCACAGTTCAGCTTCTCCCTCTGCCCAATCCTGCTCGCTCCACTCTTGCTTCACAAGTTTTCATTCCTAATACATATCCTGAACTCCAAACTCCATCTCATCTCAGTATCTGCTTCCAGAGAGCCCAACCGGCAACAAATGGTCTTCCTTATGTTCTCTCCTGCCCACATCATCCATCATTTCAAGGACACTCAATCATCCATCATTTCATGGCCAACACACACTTCCCAGGTCTCTCTCGACTGATAAGGCCCAAGTTGAACTGAGCCTACTCTACTTTTACAAGTATTTGCCAGCTCACCAACTCATTTTGAGAAACATTTCCTTTTATTCATCTAGAACAAGCATGTTTGTAGGAATCTTTATCTTACCAATTAACCTCTTAAAGTCAGGGGTCATCTCATTATTTATTTTTTTCTTTCTATATATAGATATAGATATATAGATATAGATATATTTTTTCTTTCTATAACATTTAACTATATAAATCTAGTTAAATGATTATATATAATATATATCATATAAGTAATATAATACTTACCAGGAAGAACTAAATACTTAGTGTTAACTAAATGAAAAATTACACATTTTGGATAATACAAATATTAATGATTTTCCTCACTTTTCTGTTAGTCATATTCAAGATAATTTTGTTAATTTGAAAAGAAAAATAAATTCCTGCATGCATTTTTCAGTATATATAGTTGGAGTGATGTACTTCTCCTGGAGTTTTGTGAAGGAAAACATCTCAAGTTCTTACATTCTTGGCACAATATTTGCATATATATTGAGGTATATTTTTTGAAATCCCACAGCCAGGGGGTAAGATTAAATACCAATTAATGTGAAATCAGCACTGGATAATGTAGTAAAATAAAGCCTAAACAAAGGACTAGCAAACACATCAATACTCTAAATTATATTTGACAGAATAAATTCTGTTTTGTTGTGATGTTGCAAGTCAAACTGTGAGCTTTGCTCCAAGTAAAGTTACTAGTAAAAATATTTCAGATGGCTGTTATCATAAATAATAAAGGTACACTTAACTCACAAGTAAATCACCCCCTCAAGGAGAACAGTCAGGCTTTTTTTTTTCCTTTAAAAATGTTTTAATGTTTATTTATTTCGAGAGAGAGAGAGAGAGTAAGAGGGACAGAGCATCACTGGGGGAGGGGCAGAGAGAGAGGGAGACACAGAATCTGAAGCGGACTCAGGCTCTGAGCTGTTAGCACAGAGCCTGATGCGGGGCTCAAACCCATGAATCATTAGATCATGACCTGAGCAGAAGTTGGATGCTTAACCAACTGAGCCACCCAGGTGTCCCTTCTTTTCTTTTTCTATGAAAATCTAGGAAGATTAGGGAATATCTCTAGTTAAATGATTCTTACTGAACTCTGTAAAAGCTTTCAGTGAAATCTAGGAATTGTGATACAAACTGACAGGGCACAGGTTTAAAACCTTAAAAAAAAAGTTTGGAAGAATCCTGGCTTCCCCATATACACATGATATTAAACTTAAAATCTCCTAAAAATAACATAAATGTGTATTCCTTGAAAGAAAAATCTACTACAACTTCCTCCATGTGTATGTCTGTTGTTTAGAACGTACCCAGACTCCAGCTGTGCAAAGTTTCTTTTATATTTTTTAGGTTTATTTATTTATTTATTTATTTATTTATTTATTTATTTATTGGAGGGGGAAGGGCAGAGAGAGGGAGAGAGAATCCCAAAGCAGGTTCCATGCCTTCAGTGCAGAGCCCGACGTGGGGCTCGACCTCACAAAAGATGAGATCATGCCCTGAGCCGAAATCAACAGAGTCGGTGGCTTAACAGAATGAGCCACCCAGCTGCCCTGCTTTCATAATTTTTGAGAGTTGAAACACACACACACACACACACACGTGCGCGTGCGCACACACACACACACTCACAACATACTCTTTGTCCTTGAAATTCTTAATAATCCTGCCTCTGATTGCATGCTGTTGAGAAAATAATTAACTTTTTAACCTTTGTCTTTTTAACTCTTGCTTTTGTTCCTTATTGCAAGTTAGAATAGCGTGATATTTGTATCAAACCTCCTTCCCTCTTAAAAGTAATAAACTACTATGTAATTTTAATCCTTTGGATACTACTTTCTTACATGATAGATTGATTTCTGTCTGAAATATATAGTTTGCAGATAATCTATGTGTTCACTTCTTTTCATAAAATAGTTTAAGGCAAGACGAACTAAGTAAGGGGTTCAATGGGATAGGTGATTAGCTGATGGCCTTTCTGTGGAGAACTGCATTTGTACCAGCCATCACTTAGGGACATAGAAAATAAAAGCCTGGGTTTGGAGTCTTAAATCCGATGAAAAGCCCACCTCAGACAATCTTTTGAGTGCAGAGAAGAGAAATTCTCTGTTCTCTCTTGGCACTTTGTCTTTGGGAGAGGAGCAGAGGTCTAGAAACAGGCTAAAAGAATAAATAAATATATTTGATATATTATTCTGTGTAAGAGACTCTCAAAAGATGGATACTTTTTGTTATCTCCACAAACAGTATACCATGTTTTCTAAAATTCTTTACCAGAACATTGTAGTCCAGGCGAAGAGGAATTTCCCCTGAGATAAGAGCAAACACACTCTTTGAAAGTAATCCCAGGTATGAGGATTACAAAGATAACTTGAAGCTTCATTTCTTTTATCTTATCACATCTTTGCTCCCTCACAGAACTCTAAGTGCTAAGTTCTGTTTAAAAGAACACCACACCAGAACTGCGCAGGCTGAAGCAAAAATTGTCCCCAACTTGTTATGGGCAGTAGGGAAAGAGAAACTGTCCCTTACTAACTTTTGAAGCGTCTCTATATGATATAGGTGACCGAAAAGTTCCACCTCTAGACTACGTACTTAAACTTGGTAAGAACAAGTCAGAGCGAATCTGAAGTGAGTATTTCCAATGCTTTAGCAGAGCAATGATACACTTTGGTATAAAATGCAGTGAGATCATGCAATTCAACAGCAACAACTATACTTCTAGCACTACATTTCAACAGCGACAAGAATTTTCCAATGTGTAACACGTGTAGCATTGGGTATGAGACATAACAACAAAAGGACACATCTCATGTTTTGTGCTCACTATTTTCTTTTTGAAGAGAGAGCAATTAGGTGTCACAGAATGGCTTCAGTTATAAAATATGTAATACAGAGAAGTACAATGTATAGCAAAGGAAATACAGTTAAGAACATGTAACAGTGTTGTTTGGTGACAGATGATAACTAGATTCACCATGGTCAATCACGCTGCAGTGTATATAAATGCTGAATCACTATATTGTATATCTGACACTAATACATTGTACATCAGTTACTCTTCAATAAACATATAAACAAATGGTTGAACTGCATGCTACATGAATTATATCTCAATAAAACTATTAAAATAAAATGAATAAAATATCAAATTAAAAAAAAAGATAAGATTAAAATTTCAAAAAGAAGATGGGTTGAAACCAGACCTCTAAGTCTGAGTGGAAAGCTCCTCTTTGTGAAAAGGGATGCTGACTCTAGGTTTTGTTTTGTTTTGTTTTCATTTTTGGTGCTCAAAGAAAGTAATATACATAAAGTAATTTTAATGATGTTTAAAAAGCAAAGCTAATGTATGATGAGGCAGTAGAGTGATTCATGAAAGGCATGGCACATATCTTGAAAACACAAAAGAAAGGAATTAAGAGAATTGAATGCTGACTATAAGATTTCATTGAGGAAAGAAAAACAATTTTAGTTGTTTTTAGAACATAAGTTGACGTAAATCAACTGCTTTCAAAGGGATCTAAAATGCTCTTTTGTCGGCTTAGTACACTACAAATGTGGTGCAGTGTAATATTATTAATTTAGACAAGACAAATTTTAATATTTGCGACTGTTTTATAAGATCTAGGTGGACATAAATGTGTTTTACAAAAACAAATGTTTACTATCTATGAGGGAAAGGTTAAAAAAACTGAACAAGATTTTAAGAATTGCATGAAAGGAAGAGAAATTGTCCAGTCCAGGGAACCTCGATTCTATTAACCAGAGATAGGAAATGGGGTACATGTGTCTTAGACACCATTTGGAGAGTTTAATTCCTAAGTCACCAAAATAACCTCACTCTACAATGACTGTACTTAAAAGGTAGTTCCATGACGCAGACTCACAGACATGATTACAGCAAGGCTCTTAACAAATCATTCATATCCGTTTCCATTAATAATCTATTAGGGGACTGTAGTACAGTGAAAAAACAGTGTTTCTTTTAAGCTCTTCTATAATTCAGATTTTATCAATGTGGACTAACCCTGTGGTCAATTAAATCTGAAGTAGTGCAGTTGTTATGTTTCTTGAATATAGTGGACTTCAAAGCAAATATTATTTTATGATATATTAATAACATGAAGAATTTTACTAGTAATATTTAGTGGAGCATGAAGGCACCTAAGGCTTTATCTATTTGCACAGTAGCAGAATGGATCTAAGAACGATTCCAACCATCACTCTTAGTCAAACACATTAGCACAGTCCATTTACATAGGAGAATGCTCAGGAGAGACCTGGAAATATTCTTTAAAGTTACTATTGGAATTTTTCTACAAAATGTCCTTCTGTGTATAAATGCCAAGTCTGAACTGACAATTAAAAAAAAAAACGTAAGTATCTCTAATGTGCTACAATCTGAAAATAATCTAATTTGTAACTGGACCAAGGTTCCACTCCCCCCTCCCCCATCCTGAGAACCAATTCACAATAGATGAAACCTTGTTATCTACTCCTCAAAAACTATCGAACTATACATTTTAAAATATCAATATATTCTCAAAAGAGTCCCAAGTAGCCTCATCGTTTTAGTTTAGAACGCTGACAAACAAACAGAGGTGCCGAAACGTGCATGTGGCCAGTTAGACTGCAAGGGATCCAGGCAACGTACAAACGCATCCCTTAGAGATGAAAAAAGAATTTATTCCTCTCATCTATCCTTATGGACACCCTCATTCCAGCTAAGGGTATTTATTGTGCTTCTCACTTCCATCCCCCCCAGCCCAATTTCATACAATTAGAATTTAAGATCATTTCCTCATATCTGGGTGATTATTTTATTAAAATCAAAAAAGGTTTTTCTTTTTTCACCGCAAACATGCATGTTGTTACTCGTAATTCAGCACTTGATTGTGACTTTTACCTGATAAGGTTACTATGGTATCAAAATTTAAATCAATGCTATCATTTATAGCATATTACAAATATCCCATTCAGCCTCTGGTAATCTTCTGTTATGTTTATGGATGCCATGACATAAAGATTTCAATGAGGGGCACCCGGGTGGCTCAGTCAGTTGAGCCTCCGACTTGGGCTCAAGTCATGATTCAGGTCAGTTAGTGGGTTTGAGCCCCGCTTCGGGCTGTGTGGACAGCTCAGAGACTGGAGCCTGCTTCGAATTCTCTGTCTCCCTCGATCTCTCTGCCCCTCCCCCGCTCATGCTCTGTCTCTCAAAAATAAATAAATGTTAAAAAAAAAATGAAAGACCTCAGTGAGTTTTGATCAATATGTGGAATTAATGTAACTTATTTATTGATTTTATCATTGAATTTAAATATCATATACACATATGTATGTGTATATGTATTTAGGTTTATATACATCCACAGGTGCCATTTGGTTCAGTGATGACTATGATTTCATACTGGACAAGTTTTGAGAAAATAATATTTAAAGGAGAACATCATGTCCCATGAGTTTAAAGATCAAATTGTATTACATCTAGTGTTACTTAGATAATAAGTAACATCATGTAAAAAATACACCACATAGCATATTATCAAAATCTTAGAAAAGATTTCTCTCCAAAATGTTAATATAATATAAATCCTTTTTTCTTGGATATTGTATTTTTGGGGAAATAGCATATACTTGTAAGAGCAGCATTACATCACACTGAGGAAAAAAGGAGAAAAACCTACAGACTGGTTAAATCTTACCTTAAACATGTCTTCATTTTTTATTATATACTTTCCTTATTTAAAGAAAAACACTATTTTTACTCCCTTGCAATTGCCTTCTGTTTAAAGAAAATCTCCTGAGAGGTGTGGACAGAACTTCAGCATCAGACTCAATTTCTGCTTAATTCAGAAGAATGGAGCGGGTAGGGCATGGTGAGGAGCAGTGCTTCAAAAGGAACCAAAGCATGAAAGAAAGTCACCTTGTTAGCTGATAGAGCAGAGCATTTGCCTCAGGGATCGACGTTTTATTGAATATTCCTGTTTTAAATGGACACTGTAAACTTTGCCATCATTACCTATGGGTGGGTACTAGAGGACTCTACCCTAGATATGTCAGATAGAGAGGACAGGATTGCTGAAGTCGCTTTTTCTTTGTTCACACAAATAGAAGAGAAATATGCACGTTTTTGCTGATTCAAATATTAAGTTGGCAACTCTGGCCTTAAAAAGGGTCAGGAAGAAAACAGAGAACTTTGTGTAACACACGGATTCCTGCCTGCTTTGCCCCAATGCCCCCATCGTTCTAATCGGTGATCAAAACCAGCCCATTGAATTTTCTGAAAAAGTACGTGGAGAAGAAATTGTGGATAGTTAGCTTTAAGGCTTAGTGTTTAGATTGCCCACAAATTACAACTCCATTTTACACATCAATTTCACCATTAATTAGGCACCGTTGTTACTCTCCTGTGTTTGTTTGAGAATTCTGTCATTTCGTACACAACCAATCCACCTGTCAAGACTTCTCTTAATGGTGGGCTAAAACATTATCAGAATAGTCTAAGAAAGGAAAGTAGGAGTTACATATCAATTGCCCCTAAATTGGAACCTTTAACTATGTAATTTACCTAGGTGCACAGAACGTTTTTACAATTTATATATGTTCCAGTCTGTTCCTGCCAAGGCTGTTTACAAATTTTATCTCATCTCTCCGATATTACTTCCATGATTCCCTTGTTTGAATTTTTCCTGTCTCTTCTCATTGTCTTCCTCCCTCTTTCCACAAAGCCCTACCTTTCCAGAGTTAATTCTGCATTTTGAAAATATTCTGAATCCTGAAGACACAGTAGTGAATAACCCCTTCTTTCAAGGAACTTACAGGAGACAGAATGGAGGTGAGGAGAAACGGCCTCAAAACAATCATGGGACTCATGAGAAGTTTTACAGTGACATACTCTGAGCGAGAGGAAGCCCAGCAAAATCTCTAGACCTGACTCACCTGCCAGAAAGATATTTGTGTACCTGAGACCTTCTAATGCAAACCATTCACTGAACTTTCACTTAATCAACAGAAGCATGTGGTTAGAATATATGTTTGCCTCTTTTGAGGACTCTCTGATATTAGGATTCTTTCAAAGATGAAGTTTAGAGTGAACCTGGGTACAAATACCAAGTCCTTCCCCCCACTTTTCTGTCTAGTCCAGGCAAAAAGAAAAGCCCAATTTAGGTGATCCCACAACAGGGGTAATCAGACTTGTAAATAAGAGCCTAGAGGAGGCTTGTTTTGTTTTGGGGACTTATTAAATGTGAGGCAGAGAGTCTAACAACAGGATGCATTTAGTAAGATTTTTCTCTCCTTTTTGACAGTATGTACTTACTGCAGGAAGGGCTATTCCAGGCACGGGAAGTCTCAGAGGTAAACGAAAATAGATTGAGTTGATGGATTCCAAGTGGTTTCTTATGGCCGAATCAAAGGGAATGCAAGGGGATGGAACAGGGCTGGCTAAGTCTGGAGTCCGAGTCTCTCTACGTGAAGAAGTAACCAACGTAGGAGGCAGGGCTCCTTAGAGAAAGCAATTTTCAACTTGCAACCTGGACATTCTTATTTTACTTGAATTCCATCTCCAAGCCTTCACTGCATTTGAAGATGGGATCCCAAGACAATGGGCATATGTAGTAAGCTACAATCTTAGCCAGCTCTCCTCCCAATGATGTTCTCATCTTGGCCTGAAAGTTGGAAATTCTAGTCCAGAGCTGTGACCGGAGCACACGCAATATAGGTACAAGACAAACTCTGTTACATTAATGAAAGAATAAATAATCTATTCTTGGGTAAGCACTGTTTCAATAAAATTACAGGGTGCTGAAGACAAATAAAGGTATTTGTCCAATTATTATAAATTCTTGTTTCTTGAAAAATTACTCTATAGAACTCACACCTATATTTTGTGAAAAAAGTGTTCTATCTTATACCTATTACTCAAAGAATACTTAAAATAGAACAAATAGAGTTCATTCCTATATATTGGAAGCTCCCCTGTAAGCTCTTTGATCTTCACTGTCTTTTTTTGCCCAAAGAATGTGCAAGCCTTTGTAGACATCAGTTAAAACAAAGAGCTGTCCCAGTGGTTGACAGTTCTTTGATATATGGTTGCGCTTTTTTATAAAAAGGACACCAAAGTCTTTGTCAGAATCGTGTATTAATATACACGCTATTATCTAAGAGTTTGATGTAAATTGGATATTATGTTTCCCACATTAAAACATTAAGGAAAAATTCCCTTGGTCAAAATTTAATAATATATGTCACTTTTTTTTCCCTCTAATTCAGTCTGTTAATATGACAAAAGCCAATAGGAGAGGTTTCTGATATTTTGGGGACTTTTTTGGTGAAGGTTTTATTATTTGTCATTTTTCAACATGTGATTGATAGGACAACAACCTAATGAGACACAAAATTGCAAAAGTAACTCTAATTGTTGATGTGATTCTGTTTCTCACTTAAAAGCAATGTATTCAGTGGATGAAAAAAGTTCAGTTAGGAAAAAGACATACAAAGGCATATCACCAACGTGAAAATAACTTATCAGCGTATATAACACATTTTCTCCTTTGAAAAACAGATATTATATTGAAAAATATTAAAATGTTTAAAAATTTTCTGAGAGAGATATAAAGTAATCTGACATGGAACTGTAAATATATCTAAACAGCTCTTTTTTTAAAAAAATTATTTCTGCTAAAATTCCGTTTATAATATCAGAACATTAATTTTTCAAATGAAAGCCAATTAAAATCTTTTTAATGCGACAACACTGTCTACTCCTCAGCATAAATGGTTAAGCAACTAAAAAGTGCAAGTTAATGATTCTGTTCACAAAATTTTACCAATCATTCTACATTTTGCATAAGATTGCAATTCCTACAGGTAACTTTAATGTTCTTATTATAAAATATTATATTTCCATATAATGCTTTCATATACAATTGTCTCAACAGTACTATACATACACACACACACACATATATATATATATTTTTTTCCCCAACATTCTAACAGATGAACTTTCACCTTTGTCGTGAAGTCTTTCCAAAAAGACCATAGGAAAGCTATCAGGTTCTCTCCTTTACTGTGTGCTCTTTCTTAAGAATTATAGGCCTAGGGGCACCTGGGTGGCTCAGTCGGTGAAGCTTTCAACTTTGGCTCAGGTCATCATCTCATAGTTGGTGAGTTTAAAACCCAAGTTGGACTCTGTGCAGACAGCTCAGAGCCTGGAGCCTGCTTCAGATTCTGTGTCTCCTTCTCTCTCTCTTTCTCTCACTCTCTCTCTCTCTCCTCCTCCTCTGCTTGTGCTCATTCTCTCTCTCAAAAGTAAATATATAAACATTAAAAAAAAATCAGAGTCCTAGTCTCATTTGCTTGCATTTGCATGTGTGAGATCATACTATAAAATACTTACATCCAAATGTAATATCCTTTCGTATTTTAGTCTAGTGTTGGTCTTCTACAGTGTGTATATGTTTCGAGCTTCTCTACCTGTCTTCTTAGGTCAAATTATGCATTCATAACAGGTGTCGATGGACCCCTATGACTCACCTGGTAAGACTAATTCAACACAATGCTCAATGTCTCAAGAAACCATTATCTCTTCTTTTTAATGATATGGCCATAAACAACCAAACCAGATAGCTCCATTCACTGCATCTATATAACTGTCAGTTCATCCTGCTCTCTTAGTAAAAAGAAAGATTTAGCGAATCTGCTTATGCTAGAGATAAGAGACATCGAATCTCTGAGGAAGAAACAATAACAACAACAACGATGGATCATTTAAAGCTATGTAGTTCAGTGGTGAAAATAGTAATGCATGAGTAAACAGGGATTAGAGGGGCAATTTCTTGCTTTAGGATTTATTTCGATCGCATCTTTTCAATAGTCTTCACTGGCACTAAAAATTATGTGAGAAAGAATGATTCTCCACAATTTTCTTGCACAATGTAATAGAAACTTGCAACTTTCTCATGTTTTCAAACATTGTACAATAAGCAAAACGCCTTATTGATATTAGGTACTCAATGTCGGTTGAATTGCATTTAATTTTGTACACAGGCAAATCGTGCTGAAACCTCATTCAAGTTTCTAAATTATAAAGTGAGTATTCTCAATTAACATTTGTGCTTGGGTTTATTTTTGAAGATATATAAAATTATTATTTTTAGATAATACCATATGCATTATGTATTATATATTATGTATAAATATATATGTAATGAATAAAATATAAATATATATGAGTATAAATGAATGAAACTCTTATTTCATATTTAAGACTCTTGATTTTGTTACTTGCTTAAAAATTTTAAAATAACCTGCTCAACACGGTGTTGTGGTTTCAGACATTTGAAGATCTAAAATTGGGGGTTACATCATATGATAGAAAATAAATAACAAGACAGTAATTTCAGGTAAGCCTATTTGATTTTCAATTCTATAAGTTAAGCAGAGACCAAACTTACAAATAAAATATGCACTGATTTATGTTTAATGTTACCACACTGAAATGGAAATAGTTTTTCCCTTTTCATCAATTAAATTAAGCAAAATTATATTTAAACAATCTATTAAACCCTACAAATTTTTTGTATATTGGAAAAAATAGTTTTAAGTTAAATTACTAAAGCAATGCTTTTAAGTTGAAAAAAAAAGTAAATATATTTGTGGTAAATAGCAAAATAATAATAATAATAACTAATACTTATTCCAAGGAGTATGCATTTTGGGATTCTTTTCCCAAGATAACTTACGAAGTGACCTATAAATTTTAGACAAACTAAAAATCAAACAGGGTACATTAAAACCAGCTTTCCTAGGAAATTTCTACCAGAAGTGTGGAACTGTAAACACAGTATCAATTGAAGGTGTGCAAAATGGATGAAACTCAGACTGAAAGAGAATAGCAGCACATCTTTTAAGTGACATCATAGAGATCAGGATAAATACATAAAAGCCAGCCATACCACACTAAAACAAACTGGGGTAAACGGATATTTTTATGAAGATTCCCTGCAAATTACTTGCCTTCCCACACCTAAACCAGGTATGAACATGCTATTTTAACAACTATGTTTATTATTAGATTCAACTTCTGGTCCAAAAAAATAAATAAATAGCTTACCACTCTTGAGCAAAGTTAAAAAAAAAAAAAAAAGAAGTAAAAAAAAAAAATAACAGGGAAAAGGAAATGGTATTTGTAACCAAATTCCCTCTAAATGTCACCCCTGGAAGAACGTCAATATCAAAGAGTTGGCAAAATAGAGAAAAGCACATTTTGGCAAAATGCTCATGTTGATAAGGTACAGTTCCGTATACTGTTTGCATCAGGAGGTCTCCAATGCTCACTTCCCTTCCTGGCACGTGAGTCTGCAGTGCAAGTTTTTCTGGGGTATCTCTGCCTCATAGTGTGTTGCTATGAACCTTCCTACAAGTCTCCAAATTAGTTTTGGTGGCATCTTTCACATTTCTTATCCACTAGGACACCTCCAAGAACTTGTCCTTGGATCCAGCTCCTATTGGCTGTGCACCAAACATATACTAGATGAATTATAGTGATACTCTCTGAGATTTTCAGGTACTTGCATCGTTGATAATGCACCCTTCTACACGTTTGTAAAGTATACACACACAGAAACGCATGTATCTAAAGTAAATAACAGCAACACTTTAATGTTAAAAAAAAAAAAACTTCTTTCATATTTTTTAGCAATTCTGCATCTATACTGCTCTAAATTTTTTTTTTCCTCCCCTGAAAGAATTGCCCACTTCACGGTGTGGTTTAGGTGCCAATGTGAACATAATGTTGTTTTTAAAATCTGTAACAGTAACTCACACAAATACCTAATAACTATATGTTTGTACTGAATATCCTAAGACAGACGATTTCCAGACTATCAGTGAAGCACACTGTGGCTCATTCTTTCCTAAACGAGTGGAAGAATGAATAAATAAATAAATGAATAAGTGATAAATTTAAACTATTGTATGATTAAATCATTTTGAAAATAGGTAAGTGTTATTAAGAAAACTGATAATAATAACCCCCAAATGTAAATTTAACATTTACTAGGGACTCTAGAAATCTCTTCTTATTTAGATATCAGGGCAATCCTTCAGGGTCGACACTGTTACCCTCATTTTCCAGATTAGGAAAGAGAATTATGTGATGTTGTTGGAATATACATAGATAATTAAATGGTAAAACCATCTATGGCTCAGTATTGCTATCTCCTCCATGTCTGTTAATACACAATTTGGTTCTGAGCCATTTGAGGATTTTGCTTAAAACAAAACACCTGGAATGACCCACACTTGACCAATTTTAACAGCAAGTCATCTTGGAGATCCGATTTAGTCATTCCACTTTTTTCTTTTATATTTTCTTATCTCTTTTTTTTCTTAATTTTTGATATAGAGAGAAAGCATGAGCAGGGGAAGGGCAGAGAGAGAGGGAGACACAGAATCAGAAGGAGGTTCCAGGGTCCGAGCTGTCCGTACAGAGCGCAATGCGGGGCTCAAACCCACAAACCGTGAGATCATGACCTGAACTGAAGTCGGACGCTTAACTGACTGAACCACCCAGGTGCCCCTTCTCATCTCTTCTTCACACAAAAGGTCTCTTAGACATTTTTCTTGCAGCATGTATTGCTTTACTCCCTATTCTTTTACAAAGATAACAGCTATTTCGTTAAACCAAATAGAGAAGAGTCAGAAGCTTTAGATTTTATGTAGGAACTTAGGAAAATCATTTAACAAGTTGTAGGTGGTGTAAGACTAGATTCTGGTCTTCTACTTCCTAGTCTAGTGGCCTTTTGACATTATTACGTTACTTTTCATATTGTGTCCCAAATTCCACAGCGTATTAACAAAGATACTGGAACGCCACAAATCTACAGACATGTCAACAGCACAATGAATGCGTAGACTACATATTGTAATCAACTGAGCCTAGAATATTTAAAATAACACACAACTCATGCCGCTCTATGTGTCTGTGAACGAATAATAAAGAACAATGCTGGTTCCTGTTTCACTGGGGTTAGAGTGGGGCCACTTTTTGTCCCGTAATTTCCCTAATTAGTCTCAATTGTGTTCTCCCTCTAAGTTAGCAGGCCAAGATGGTATCTTGCTTTATTGCCATGGGAGGAAAACTCGCTCTTATTGAGCTTTATTAGATACTCCATCCTCTCATTTAGAATCCTATTAAGTTTCCCCTTGGCATTTTCTAAATCAATTAGTTTTAGCCTTACCCTTTTTAATATGCTCCTTTTGGAAGCTCCTAATTTTAGTCCCTAACTCTGGTATTTGTGGTGCCTTTCCCTTTTCTTTTGGGCAAAGATTTCAATCAATTTTCCCTGCAATACTGCTTTGCTAGCATCCCACAGAGTCATATCTGTGACCTCACCATTATCACTGTCTGCTAAATATTCAGCCCATATGTCTTTGAGCTTTTCCCTAAACTATTGCTGCTGAAGAAAGTAATTATTACTTTACCATCTTAGCACTCCCCTGTTGCTTTTCAAGGGAAATAATTCTACACCCAAGTGAATCATTGCAGGGTCCGAAACTAGAATCTTGTCAATAGAACGGCAACTTTGCCCTCTGTCTCTAGTGAGAATAGAAAAGAATGGTCTGGAAGAAGAAGAACAGTTTATAGAATAAAATGTGAGTTGTGGTCATGAGCATGATGTTTAAAAATCAATATAGAAAGTTAGTCGATCGTATGGTTATGAAGAATTATTAATGAAATTTTAGCACCATGAAGTGTATGAGGATTCTCCCATTATTAGGGAACTGTTTTGGTGATTTATTTGGTTCATGTATTTGTTTTTTATAAACACAGATAAATTAGATGCACGGCAAGTTTTTAATTCACTTTAAAATTGATAAAAGACTTAAAGAAATACATAAAATATTAGTTCTAATTTCCATTTTTAAGTAAGTATGGATAATTATAAGTTAATTTTGAAATGAATAGTTCTCCAAATCAATTTATCATTGGAAGGAAACATGAAACAAACAAATGAAAACAACAAAAGATTTAAAAAAATAAAACATCAATACCTATCTGCAGGGCCATTGTGTTAATCTGTGTTTTTTGGGATTCACAAAGTGAAAATTTAGTGATCTTAAAGGGCTAAGAATATTGAGTACAATTCCTTGCAATTGTATCTTCCATGCTTTCAGTGAATGAACTGTTTTAGAAATACAGGTCTCCTTTTTCTGTTAAAATAATATAGTTATTTTGGGCTGGAGGGACAAGGATATGGCAATATCAGCTAGTAAACAGGATTATAAAAATACAGAAATTCTAGAAAATAAGTTATAAAGAAACATACATACCAAATACCAGTGATGAGTAAGACCACAGTAATGGGAGTTTTACTTTCTAGACAATTTTCAAATTAGCATGCATGAATTGAAGAAAATTAATTATTCAGTAATTCATTAAATACTAATTACCATGTTTTTTGTAGGAATATGACATTTGAGATACAGTTGGCCAGAAATGCCACGGGGTATTCAGTGTTCCGTTATTTCAACTGCCCTCACAAACACTGCTGGTATTTGGAGGTGGGGGATGGCCCCTATCAACCACTCTTCCCCTAAAGCATACTAAATATAACAAGAAAGCACCCAATAAAAGCCTAACTAAATACATTTCTTTTCAAATTGTTTGAGAAGTCAAATCATGAGCCCTGCAGTAAAGGTGGACCTCAAATAGTCCTGGGAGTGTTAAGTGCCATGTTTGCCCCTAGGTCTCCCTTGTTTCCAAGTTAAATTATTTAAGGACACTTGCACTCAATACTCCTCTTATCATTTTATTAGCATCCTAAAAGTCTTCTAATAGAGAGCACTAAATTCCAAAAATGACTCTCAATTATAGGTCTCCTAGATACGAAGAACACAATTATATTAAAGATAACACTTTCAAGTAAAAACTGGGCAGTGGACATGCTATTTTATAAGAGTATAGCTTTTTCCTTTGGATTCTAATGTTAGTTTTCAGGACCATAAAAATAGGAGAGGGTGTTAGTCATGTAATTAGTGTCTTGTAAGAAGTACCACATCTCTCACTCCTGCCTCTATCCAAAATTATCATCTTCATTGATCCTGAT
Source organism: Cryptoprocta ferox (assembly GCA_028646485.1). NCBI lineage: Eukaryota > Metazoa > Chordata > Mammalia > Carnivora > Eupleridae > Cryptoprocta > Cryptoprocta ferox. The sequence goes on along the minus strand of CM053567.1, from coordinate 11,247,418 downwards.
AAGAACCTAAAATTCCCACACCAATTACTGATGACTTAACCCATTGAAGACAACGGTACATATTTTTTAAAGGTATGAATGGAAGACTGGGTATTTATTAGCCTTCATCCTACAAACACAGACCTTGAAACTTAGAGATGTTAGGAAAATGGTAGAACAACGCAAAGAGCTGGATGTTGGAGCTGGAATTCTACTCTGTGGGTGATTTCTCTGTGCTATTTCTCCATTTTATTCTGATGTTTCCCCATATACTATAACACACCTTGCGTTAATTTAGGTTAACTTTTGATAATTGTTTAATATTTACTCAATAAGCATTTAATGAATATATATTAGGTAGACAGCTTTAGGAGATAAAAAAATGGTTATATTAGTTAACATTTATTAAGAGCTTGCTATAAACCTATCACTCAAGTGCTATACATACATTATCTCATAAACTTTTCAGCAACCGCCCAACTAAGAGGTAGATATGGTACAGAAACCTACATTTCTGTTAAAAACCTTGTCCAACAGTCACATAGCTGGTATTCTAATCAAAGTAGCCTAATTATAGAACTCATATTCTTAATCATTAAAGTGTACTATCTTTAATTCACACACACACACACACACACACACACACACACGGCTTCAAAATATATAAAGCCAAAATTCACACCAGGGGACAAATCTACTACCATAACAGAAGACTTAATCCTCAAAAATTTATAAGTCAACACATCAGAAACCAATAAAAACAGAGAAGATTTGGATAACACTAAGTTTAATCAAATTGATCAATATAGAACTTTGCATTCAACAAGTAGAATATATACAGAGGGACGGTCTTTTAAAATGTGATTTGGACTCTATTGTAGGGAATTATGTTCTGGTGTTGCAGCTATAGTAACTGAGGATACTCAGTCACTCAGATTAAGAACTGGCACTGAATGTCAATTAATATATGGTTTCTTCCTCTAGCTATTTTTTATAATTAAAAAAACCCGGCAACACTAAAAAGTATACTTAGTTAAAATTTGTTACTCAGATTAAGAATTGGCACCAAATGTCAATTAATATATTGATTCCTTCATCTAGATATTTTTCTTATAATTAAAATAATCAGCTACACTAAAAAGTATATTTACATGGTTAAAACTTGTGAATTATGCACAGGCCATCCATTAAGTTTGAAAATATTCCCTTATGTGAAGATATGGAAATCAATTATAAATAACTCCTATTGAATTATTAAGATATGATGAAGGTAAATCAGAATATTTAAAATACATAATAAAATTACTGTTTGTACAAAGTAAAAAAAAAAAGTCTGGTCTGAACATTTTACAGGTAAGAATTGGGCAGCAGAGGGGCGCCTGGGTGGCTCAGTCAGTTACGCGTCTGACTTCAGCTCAGGTCATGACCTCACGGTTCGTGAATTCGAGCCCCACGTCGGGCTCTGTGCTGACAGCTCAAACCCTGGAGCCTGCTTGAGATTCTGTGTCTCCCTCTCTCTCTGCCCTTCCCCCACTCGTGCTCGCTCTCCCTCTCTCTCAAAAAAAACAAGCATTAAAAAACTTTAAAAAAAAGGGCAGCAGGTATGCTATTTTTGTCTGCTCTTTGGTATTTGCTTGCATGCATGGAATGTCACATATTTTTGCATAATCATATATGCACATAATCAATGGGCAGAGATAAAATTTAGATTTAGAAGAACAGTTTCTATAGATTATGATATATATATATCATAATTTTATAATTACTTATGAAGTAGGCATGCCAATACTGTCACATGTGAAAAGTTATCAATAAATCTTGAATTAATTTAATAGAATGTTTTAATTTTATCTCTCCAATTTATTTTCTATCAAAAGAATGTGTGCATATGAAATTCATGAATATAGAATCCATTTCATCAAAATTATAGGTAATTAAAATTCACCTATAATTTTAAAAAATATATTGTTGGAATTGCCTACTGATAATACCTTACAAATAGAGTTTAAAAATAAAGCATTACTTTTTTTAATGTTTATTTATTTTTGATAGAGAGAAAGAGAGCAGGGGAGGAAGAGGGAGAGGGAGACACAAAATCCAAAGCAGGCTCAGGCACTGAGCTCTCAGCACAGAGCCTGATGTGGTGCTCGAACTCAGAGAAGGTGAGACCATGACCTCTGCTGACGATGAATGCTTAACCAACTGAGCCACCCAGACACCCTTATATTAATTATTTTTTATTATTTTCTTAATTTTTAATAAAAATAAAGCATCACTTGAATCACTTTAGCAGTTAAAAATGAATATCCTGATTGTAAAATGTCTTATTGCATTCCTGTAAACATAGCATTTTGATATTAGTTTCTCCTTATAGTGACCTGAAGGTATATCCATAAATTCTTTTATAAATCTCTTTTCTTTTCAAAAAGTGGATTTTTTAACTCATTTAGATTTATTATATTTTTTTAATAGAACAATAATTGCCAAGATGTAAGGATGCTATGCATGGAGCCTGCTTGGGATTCTCTCTCTCTGTCCCTTTCCTCTGTTTGCACTGTTCTCTCTCTTTCTCTTCCTGAAGAAAAGGGGAAGGGGAAGAAGAGGAAGGGGAAGGGGAAGGAGGAGGAGAAGGAGGAGAAAAAATAGAAACATAATTGACAAGGTGTAGAACTTAATCTGCTATCTTTGGGACTGGGTTTAGTAATTCGCTTCTAGAAAACAGAATATGGCAGAAATGGTAGTAGTATGACTTCTGAGAAGAGGTCATAAAATGCATTAAGACTTTGTTCTTGCTCTCTCTCTTGGATCATATGTTCTGGGAAAACACTCAAGCAACCCTATGGAGAGGACTGTATAAGGAGGAACTGGGTCTTCTTGTCAGTAATCATGTGAATGAGCCATTTCAGAAGAGGATCCCAATTCCTGCTCAAGTCTTTAGAGAATGCATCTCCAGTCAACACTTGGACAAGCTGATTAGAGATCCTGAGCCAGACCACCCGACTAAGCTGCTCTCAAATTCCTAACCCACAGAAACTGTGAAGTACTTAATGTTCATTGTTTAAGCCACTAAGTTATGGAATAACTTGTTATGCAGCAATAGATAACTGATACACTCTACCATGAATATTATTAAAACAAAATATATCAACAGGTTAGCTATATGTCATCTCCTAAGAGTGTCACAGTTATAAATCCAACCTAGATTACTACATGTATAGGCAAGATAGGGCTATTTGTTACATTAAAAACTTGAAATATGTATACATGTGGTATCTCTTCAAAGGGTATCATGAGGTATTTAAAATGAAAAGCTGATATTCTATTCCCAAGTTTTAATTTTGTTATGACAACAGAACATAGTTATGAGTTCAGTAACAATTATTTACATTAATCATCTATATGTAGAATTTTATTGAACAATAGATTCGGTTTTACAATACTTTTCTTTCTTCTATTATTTTGTTCTGATTATATTTATTGCAATATAAATTTCTGTTTGTTAAAATGAATAGTAAAATGTAGGTTTAGATTTTGTATGCCTTTTAAAATTTTATTTTTGTAGTAACTTATTTATCAATTGATTATATTTTACATTTATCAATTGATTACATGGGCAGAACTATTGGCCATAATAGGGGAAAAAAAAACAAAACCTGTTTCTTCAATAGAAAACACTGCCCTTGACCATAAAATAAGTACCCACAAACTTCAACGTTTTGGTTATACAGACTACACTGAATGACTACAACTCAATTATGAAAAAAATCAATAATTTATCAAGTTAAAAAACAAACAAAAAAAAAACCCTAAAGCAATTCAGGGAAGACTCATAGATGTAAAGGCAAAACCATAAAGATATCTAGAAATTGTTTACAGTAGATCAGTAACAAATTAAAATTTGTGGGATCTGAGTTAAGGCAGTGTATGAAGTGAAGTTAGCTGTGTTTAAATGGTCATACAGGAAAAGAAGGAAAGCTGAACATTTAAAAACTATCCCAACTACGATGTTCCAAAAAAAAAAAAAAAAGTAAATAAATATCCAAGGCAGAAAGGAATATTATTAAATGAGAAAAATAAGAAAGAAAATAAAAATTAAATAGATTACCCAATAAAGCCAAACCTTGGTTTGTCAGTTTGTTGAAAAGTTGCATAAAAGTGATAAACCTAAGATAAGCCTGATTTGAACAAACAAAAGAGAAAGAAGACAAATAGAAGAAAAATAAAGAAACACTATTAGGAACAGGAATAATGTACAGGCTTTTTTGTTTGTTTTTGGTCTTGTTTTTTTTTTTTTTTAAATATTGGAGGGATTTAAAAAATATATTAAGATAAAATTTTAAACAGCTTTTTATGTCCACAAGTTTGAACACACAAAATGAAAAAAACAAAATGTGAAAATGTATGAATTGCTAAATAGATTTTAGAAAAAGATCTAAAGGTATTCATCTTCAAATTTTCTGAATGTCTATTTATGGAAGGAATGTTGCGGGTGGTTAAAATGAGTCAATGAAGAGAAAAAGGAAAAGTTCTTGCTTACACTCTACTGCATTATACAAGTTTGACTTATGCCAGAGCCACCATTGAAGAACAGTGTGGAAAGTACAGACCATTTCAATGTATTTTGGCAATTTCCATTTCAAAAAAAGGAGAATCATTAAATCTGATTCTTCACAACTTATTCTAAGTAATTCTAGGTTTAGTATTTAAATATACAAGGCAAAACTTTATGTATTTCAGAAAAACAGAGCAGCCTATCTTCATGGTTTTACAAAAGAATTACTTCAACAAAACATAAAATGTAATATGTCCCTGGTGGTTCTTCAGTATTACTAACCAGAGGGAAAGTATGATAAATTTTATTACTTTAAAATTAATAACTCTTGTCTATCAATACACATCATATAGTAAGTAAAGCTACTCCCTGGGTGAAAATACTCGGTGAAAACATAGTGATGCAGGACTAATATCCACAATACAAAAAGAACTCCAATTAATAAATCTTTAAAAGACAATAGAGAAAGGGACAAAATGAATCAGTATTCTCTACAAGATTAAAAAGCGTGACCAATATATTTTAAGATGCTCAATTTAAGTATAATCAAAAATTTGAAAAATAAAACACAATGCCATATCATTTTACATCCACCTGTCTGAAATCAAGAAGAAACAAACAGAAAACTTCATAGTTTTGGATTAAGCGGTACTTCTTAAGCAGACGGTAGGCACATATGTTGTTGGTGCTGTTTTTGTTGTTGAACTTCAAAAAATGTACCCAAAACTTTATTTTTATGGTATGGCCATAACAAAGAAATAAAAAGCAAATTGCATAGTAAGAATTTAAGTAAAAAGCTAAAAGAAAACTGAGCTTAAGAAAAGGCAGTCATAGAGATGACGGCTATTACAATGGTATGAAGAACAACTATGGTAAAAATGATGATTATTCCAAGGTGCTTATGATTAAACAGAGCAGATGTGTACAAATGTCTACAAATAAAAGGTAGTAACAGGGTTACAGATTTGAACATTGCACTTTTGTCGTCTCCTTCCCTCAAACATTTCAGTTTGCCCCTGCTTTGGGACTCAGCCAGTTTTTGGAGGGGAGATTCTCTAAATAACCCTCAATTTTCCAAAAATGTGTCACTAGTATGTGAGTGAAATAGACTGTCCTACTTTGCCACGATAACTATTCCTGTTCCCTTTAAGAATATTTATCCTCTTTGGGGCATCTTGTGGCTCAGTCTGTTAAGCATCTGATCCTTGATTCTGCTCAGGTCATGATCTTAGGGTTCCTGAGTTCCAGACTCACAGGGGGCTCCACAATGACATCTTCAAAAACTGCGTGGGATTGTCGTGTTCCCTCTCTCTCTGCTCCTCACCCATTCTTGTGCTCGCTTGTGCATGCTCTCCCTTTCTCTTTCTCTCTTTCAAAGATAAATAAACTTAAAAAAAGGTGCCTGGATTCATGAATATATGGAGATCTGGGATCTTTCTGGAAATCAACAAATCTTTCCCAAAATGAAGAATATCACTTTTGAGTCAGAACTGATGTTATTTTTATCAGTAAATAATGGAAATCTGAATCTCTTCGAAGTTTATTAGTGAGGTATTTATGAAATCATTGCGAATAAATATTTTTATTACTAGAAACCATCTACTTGCATATCTTAGGAAATTACTTTTATTATCTTCAAATTTAATTTGAATTCTTAGATCTTTCAAAATCCAGATGAACACACTTTCTATTCATATCATTTGTTTGATAAAAATATAATCACTTGTAACTTTTTCAGAACATTTGTAAAATGAGTTTTTTTTTTTTCCTTTCAGAAATAAGATTTTATATTGAGGGCATAGATAAAAATAGAGTAGGATTATATCCAACACTATTAATAATAAAAATATCTTTTAAGTTTATAAATAAAATGCCAACGCAAAGTCAATTACTTGTCTGAATAACAGAATCTTTGTAAATGGTAGGAATTCTTAAAGCTAAGTAGTCTGGTAACCAAAGATGGATATGTGGCTAGTAACACTGGAAAGTTTCTTGCACATGGAGAAAGAATTTGCTTTCCTCTCAGAAACAAAGAGGTATGAAGAAACATGGCATACGGATATCTGAGAATAATATCTGTAAGACAATGATACCTTGCTTAACTAAGCAAAAATGGTCTGATGGTAGGAACCTTAAAATTATTAAATTGGCTACCTAGGAAGCATTGTGACTACACTGCTATGTTAGTGTCCTGACATAAACCATAAGAACTAATTCCTTATAATCAAGATATATTCATTTGTGTTATGACTGTATCAGAGGGATGAGAATATAAAGGTAAGAAACCAGTGAATGTATCCAACAAATGTTACCCCCCCAAAAAAAATCTGTCAAGATTGGGATCTAAATAATGCTACTTATTCCACATAGATACATACCATTGCCTCAATAAAGTGCAAGTGCAAGAAGAAAGGAAATGCAGCCCCCCGGGCACAGACAAGAAGTCAATGTGATAATACAATAGAAGTTTGGGACCATAGGGCTGGGGATCCACCAAATGAACAATATGCTCTATGTAAACCCTAGTTATCACTGAAAATAATATAACACTAGTTTATGACCTAAGAAACACAGCAAAATTAATAATTTCAGAAATCCCCATGAAGATAAAGTTAATTTATAAGAAATCGGTACAGTCAAACTACTCAAGCCCCTTACAACAGGATTCTCATGGCTGTTCTTTATCTCGGCATGCACAGGCATGAAAGAGTATTCATTAGTAACTGTGATTTACATTTACCCTAGCTCTGTGCTCCCAGAAAGAAATTCTTCCACACTCATGTTCCTCAAAATCCTCACACTCATGTGTTCCAAGCAAGGGCTAAGAACAAAGGACTTCCCTTCCCTCAAGTCTTCTAGACCCACCTCCATTCTTCCTCAGTGACTCAGAGAAGACCTGCCTTACCCCAGATTTTCTCTTCTTTGAAATCTTTCTCATTTAATGAGTCTTCTTACTCTAGTAACCTAAATAAAACTATCTCCTTCATTGCCTGGTGCATTTTGTCTTTCACATCATAATATGTATTTTACCAATAACTCATGCACGTATTGCATGTTAACCTTAGAGAAGAGAATTTAGCATACCTTGGCTTTCATAGACTGGATTTTGAGTAAAGAAACCATAATCACAGGATTCCATGGCTATATGATGGGGGTGGGGGGAGTGCCTCTGAATACAATCCATGGAGATATAGGTGGACACATTTTGCCTTAGCCTTTAATCCATCATTAAAATATTTTAAACTTAATACATGCTTTTAATATAAGCAGCAATTTTTGTGGACATAAAAGACCTTTATAATGTGTGCTTAGAATATTTTTATGAGTAATACAAAAAACCTTATACCTCCTACAAAACTTTTTATGAGACAGATATTAAAAAATTGGTATAAAAATTTGTATTGGTCGTTTTTACACCTATAGTCGATGTAGAGTACAAAAAAAGATGCTGTTTTAAAAGTCTGTAGCCTTTTTAATGGAAATCATTAAATCATTAAATTATCTAGGAGCACAGAGAAAATATAATGATATTTGTAAGTAAAAAAGAGTGAGAGAGGGAGAGAGAGAGTTATCACCTGGAAAACTCTAAGACTGTATTTCGTCCAAGGGTGGTTCTGTTTGTCACAGTGATTAAAAGAGCAGGTACTCCATCCATGTTTGGTGTCCCACCATTTACCTTGTTTCCTGCACCTCTGTCTTCACTGCTATCCCACTAGGGAGAATGCAGGGGACAGAGGGGGTGGGGGGAGAGCCTTTGATTTAAATGAAAATCTAAAATATTTATACTGGGGTGCCAGGGTGGCTCAGTCGATTAAGTCTTTGACTCTTGATCATGGCTCAGGTCATGATCTCACAGTTCCTGAGTTTGAACCCTGTGTTGGGCTTTGCGTGGATGACACATAGCCTGCTTGGGGTATCTCTCCCTCTCTATGCCCCTCCCCTGCTCATGTTCCTCCTCTCTCTCAAAATAAGTAAATAAACATTATTTTTTTAAAAATTCATTTATATATATTTACACATTCTCTATGTTTCAACAATGTACATGTTCATTGGTTTATTCATTCACTCACTCACTCCCTCACATGGATGACTCCCTACGGGAGGGATGAGGTGCAGGAAGGTTTACTTCCAGGCTCTGCATATACACAGCTGAATAGTTTCTGCCATGAGATTTCTTGAGTCCAGAAAAGAACACACACCGAAGAGAGTTTCTTGTTGGTGTGGACAATTTGCCTATAATTTCATAGTTTACTAGACCAAGAACTAAGACTGTCTATATTAACATGACTATGACATTCCAGAAAATTCTTGCCCAGGAAGATAAAGAAAGTTGCAGAGAAAATTGTTTAAGAATTTACTGAAAATGCATTTTTGAAAGGATAGTTTTCACCACTTGCCTTTTTTTAGAATAATACTTTGCTCAAATGGGCAAACCCTTAGCTTATCAAATGAATGTTTACTTGATTAGACGTGTTTTGAATCCTTTTCTCTCCATCAACCTTAAATTATTATATCACAAAAGTTGCTCAGTCTCAAATTCCAGTGTTAAATAACTAACTTAAGTTAGATCTCAATTGTCTTTTTTTTTTTTTAACATTTATTTATTTTTGAGAGACAGAGTGAGACAGAGCATGAGTGGAGGAGGGCAGAGAGAGAAGGAGACACAAAATCCGTAACAGTCTCCAGGCTCTGAGCAAACATTCAGCACAGAGCCTGATGTGGGGCTCGAACCCATGAACTGTGAGATCTTGACCTGAGCCGAAGTCGGACGCTTGACCGACTGAGCCACCCAGGTGCCCCTCCTCCTCTTCTGAGACACTACAAAGACTAAGTGGTGATAGCTTTACTGCAGTGGCCGATAAACTTGACTTTGATAGAATATGTTTGTGGTTTATTCAGAAAGACAATAGTGTCATTAGTAATTTCTCTTATTGGTTATATTTGTCAGGTCCTATTTATTTTCCTATTGTTAACATGAGAAAAAGAAATTTGTCAAGGACCTCCTTACTAGTCCTACGAAGGCATAGAGCAAGGAAGCTGCCTTATTCCCTAGGTAGCCAGTAGGTGGCAGTAGTTAGAAAGAGAAGGGAGCTGCCCCAATGCCTGAAGACCTGGAGAAGAAAAGTAGAGAACATATACCAGAGAGAGGGTATTGATTGTATTGTTAGCAGGAGAATTCTCTATAGAAAATGAAACAATACAGTGATTTGGTTCGGGAGGAAGAGGCAGATTTCTATTGTCTTTTAAGGAAAATGAATAGGTAAGTCAGTATTGACTTCAGAAAAGGAATCCTCCTATATAGCCTGGGAGGGTAAAAGAACAAATTTGTTCTGCAAAAGGAGGTTAGAACAATATTGTTTCCAAGTACTACTCTGGAAAGAGGGGTCATGGACTCGAGAAGAAGAGGAGAAAGGAAGAGTTGAGGGAGATTTAGGGTCTGGTTCAAGAAAGAAACAGCATGTTGTGCCACTGAGGTGAAGTGGCTGATCGGCAGGAGAGCACTGGAAATTAGAGAACCCTGACACCACACATTAATTTTAGGTAGTTACCTGTGTTTTCATTTGGTACAATATTTTCCCAAAATACCAAAACACTTGTAAATATCTTGAATTAGTGACCTTCTGAACAAAGAAAGAGAGACAGTGTCCAGCGTAGGATAAAATAGGATAACTGTGGAAAAGGAAGGCACTGTGTTCTCCACTCTATGCAAAACACTCAGACATTTCTAATAAGTATTAAAAGATAGAGAGATCTCAGAGGACAGAAGTATTCTGAAAACCTTAACCATCCAGATTTGAACTCCTGGAGGTTTGAGATACACAAGAGACTATTTAAGGCAGAAGAGTACCTCGAACATAGTTTTAGATGGCAAATACAGAAGGAAGGAAATTAATTATGTTATAAATATAAACCATGTGCTCTTAAACTCTCCATTTTATCACTAAAGATTTAAATTTTGATTACGATAAGTAATTGACATAAAAAACGGTAGGGGGAGGGCAGGGCACCTGGATGGCTCAGTCAGTTGAGCATCCATGCTTGATATATCAGGTTGTGACCTTGTGGTCGTGGGATTGAGCCTGGCATTGGATTCTGTCCTGACACAGTGGAGCCTGCTTGAGATTCTCTCTCTCCCTCTCACTCTGCCCCTCCCCTACTCATCCTCTCTGTCTTTCTCAAAATGAATAAATAAACATTTAAAAACAAAACAAAACACCAAGATGCCATTTTCATTAATTATCCCCCTTTGCAGTAATACAATCTTCTCCAAACTGAGCTAAGTAGGAGTATAAACCTACACTCTGTCTCTGGAGCAACTCTTCTCTAACACATTTCTAGGAAATAATCCCTGTGTGGTGGCTGAAATCCTAGACATTTTCCCCACAATATCTTCATTCTTGTGATTGGGGGATGGGGGAATATGGCTATGCTAAATTCAAAGAATTAGGGATAATGAGTTGTCACCAAATGTGAAAGCCCACCAGAGTCCAAATAATTGGTGGCATCATTTCATATTCACAGCATTCTAAGTAAATATGAACATCCAAATCTCAAAAGACTCATGATGTGTTGGTATGTAAGACTTTCAAACTTTAAATGGGAATAGCGAGGCCCCTCTAAAATTCCCCGATCTTGAACAAGGATATAGGGCTAACTAAAATGGAAAAACAAAAATGTTGCCACTGTCTATAAGAATCAGTTAATGAAGCATTAGGAAGAACTGGTTTAACACATTTTCATATTTCATAAACTATAAACTGTCTTTTAAAATAAGTAATTTTAACATTCATAATTTGTTGCATATATGTCCCCATTTTGTCATGGATGTTATCATTGGCTGCCTCAAAAGTTGCCTTCATTTTGTATCGTCTCTTACGTATATAAGCATAAAACTTTATGTTAACTATCCATAGACTTATGTGTTCTGATATTATCATTATTATTATTATTATTATTATAAATTAATTTAATACAAAACTATAGCTGTTTTCCACAAAAACTGCAGACTCAATAGCCATTGGAGTCTCATACACAGTAAATTTACAATAAAAATGTTTTGGGTAAACAAAGGACTTTCTGTTTTAATTCAAAAATGAGAGGTAGTAAAATCCATTAAACCATGTTTGGCAATTCAAAACACGTCTATCTTCCATGTTTTATGCTTGATTTCTGCTTTCCATGTAAGAGAGGTGCATGGAGATTTAGGTAAGAGAATCCCTTGCCTAAATTATCAGATTCTCCTCTCTTTTTCCCTTCCAAGCAAGAGAGATAGAAAATAATAAAGAAGAGTAAACTTTCACAATTTTCCCTGTGCTTCAGAATAGCACATTCCTCCCCTTTCCTCCTTTCCACTTTTTAACACATCAGTAGTAACTGAACAATGAAAGAAACTCTAGGGAATCCGTCCACTTCCCACATCATCCTGCTCCTTGAGAGACTCCATTTGTAAGTGTTTTTATAACCATGATATTTAGTAGTCATTGGAAACACAAAAGATCCTGGTCATCATGCACAAATGTAAGATTTGAAGCAGGGTGCATAGTCTTTTGCACCTTTATTAAAAATATTTCAACGCATGAGAAACACATCCTCTGGAAAATGGGAGAAGGAAGAAAGAATCTGAGCTGTTAAAATATTTATCACCATATAAAAAATTAAAAACCAGTGCTATTTTGACAAGGATGTTTGGTATGCTGTAATATGCACATGGAATGCTGTATCTGAAAAGGGTTAAAGAACCAATCACAGGGGTCACGCTGAAATGTGCTCCAGAATGCCTTGATGGACAGCATCTCTCCCTGGTGCATTAGATACAGAGGTACAATCACTGCAGCAAAGTTTATTGTGGTCATCTATCAGCTGTTCAAATAACCAGGCCTTATCCAATCCTGTGTCAGCCTGATGGACTTCACTAGTTAAACATCACATCATCCCAGTGCATTAGCAAATGTCAGTCTCCTATCTGGTTACCTGACCAAGAGAATGAGGTTTCAAGGCAGCACATTTAATGTGACTGGGAATAACAAAATATTTATCTGCATTTTTCTGACTGAGGAAATAAGGGAAGTTTATAAAATCAGGATGATAGGATGTCCTATGATTGACTAAGAATAAATGGAACATTTTTGCAGATAATTTTGAGATTAAAAGCATGATTAACTCAAATGGCAATGCCTTCAACCAGCTAGGGCAGTGTAGCTCCGGCTACACGCTGTAGACAAGGAATAGCAAAACATTCATGTGGATAATAACTCGGCTGAAGAAATCTAGGCAAAAATTTGTGAATTTGTATTTCATCACTTGTGAGATAGAAAAATTTACCAGGTGGAAAATGTGAAATTTTACCTCTTATAATGATCCAGTCCAAAGAATTCACCTTGTTCATTGTGATGGAATTTATCTGCCCCAATAGTACACAGTTAGATGTGTTGGCTAATTCCTGCTGAACTAGATTCTAGGTTCGAATTCATATAATTTAGCTCTAACAAAGTCTTCTCAAGTGAGTGTTTTTATTACTCCTATTTTTCTGATGAGGAAATGGAGACGCAGTTTAATAATATGCTTAAGATTAAACAACCAGGAAACACCGGAACTATGATCTGAACTTGGATAGTATGACATGAAAATTGCTTTTTGTGAAAAGTACTTTAAGTAATTATCTAACCCTAAAGTTTATTTTGGCCATCAGCTTTAACTTTTTACTTAATAAAGAACTAAGTTCTTTGTTTCTTATACTCTTTGACAGTACTTAAGCATGTATTTCTCCTACATGTAGCTAATACATCTTTAGAATATTCTAAGGATCATCTTATGATCAAATTATCCACTATTATACATGTGTTTTAAACACGCTGGTGAAGGGGTTGGGGAAGGGGAAACATTCCATTATGGATTCAAGCTTCTCTATTCATTTTCTTCTTGAATAACGACTTCCTACTAAACACACGGTCTGATACTGAGAATGGAAAGTAAATCTGATACTGAGAATAAAGGGTTAAAGCTATGGTTTGCCAGGATTGGTCCTTCTGTTGCTTCTCTCGTAAATATGATGTAGTTCAATCTCAGACAATATTAAGATGCTTTATGTACTTGAATGTACTTGACATTATGCTACATATAGTAGATTAAATAATTTGTATTTAAAACCTAGGGTAGGGACACTACCTGGCTCAGTCAGTAGACCATGTGACTCTTGATCTCGGGGTTTTGAGTTCAAGCCTTACGTTGGGAACAAAGCTTACTTAAACACACACACACACACACACACACACACACACACACACACACCACCCATGGCAACTCACCAGCACATGCAATTAAAGTACACATTATCTATGAAACCAGCATGAAAAGTTCCTAATTCTCATCACACCTACATGGGCCAAAGCCAAATGATTCCTTCCTTAGCTAAACCTCTTATAATCATGGTAGGGGAAAAAAAGGAAGAAGGAGAAGGAGAAGGTGAAGAATAAGGGAGAATTCCATTTCATTCCATTTCTTGGTGAATGCCTGAATATACAAAGATTACACAAGAAATACTGCAGAAATCAAATAACTTCAAAACACTCAATTGCCATAGAGCTATGGGATGATGTTGACCGATATTGAAGAGAAATATGAAGCAGAGTACAGAGCATGTGTGAAAGTTGAACATGCTTCAATGTCAGTGGGAGCTCTGTGGGTACAGAGCAAGATGAGAAATCACTGAAACTGTACCAATAATGTGAATCCTCACATAGCACACTAAGGAATGTTTTGTTAATGCTACCAATTTACCTTATCCTGGCTATAGGCATTTTTTTTTAACAATATAAAGGAAATGTGCTGACTTTGACGTAAGAAAAAGTGCTGACTTTGTAAGTGAAGACCTGGGAAGAAAGAAAAATCATAGGATTTGTGTTTAGAGATAAAAGAGAGGTGTGAACACTGTTTTTTTATATGAACATAGAATATAGAAGAATGATTGAAGCATTATCATGACACATTTGCTTAGCCATAGTCAATGGAAAAAAAAAACAAGAAAATATATATGAATGTTGAGCATTTATGTATTATATGAATACAGACTATATATGCAGTCTATATATATATATATATATGAAATCTTCCAATAAAGGAATCTCAAAGTGAATAAATTTCCCTTCTTATGATACACAGAGGATGATACAACATTAAGAATTCTAAAAGGACAATCAAATATAATCTGTTGGCACAAATCCCAAACTTAAACATTCTATTTTTATGAAGAATTACCTGGAAAATATTGATGAGCATTTTTATTATAACCTGCATCCTGTAAAGAATAAAGGAGGGAAACTTCTAATAAAAGTAAGATTTTGAGTACACATAGTACCAGAAACTCAATGTGATTTTTTTTTCTTGCTCCTAGAGAAAATATGTAATCCCACCTGGAAATATGACCAGACTCATATGAAACAAAGCCAATATATTTACTATATAGATTACCATAGAAATCAAAGTGTGTCTACTGCGACACTGATGTTAGCTGCTTCAATATAAGATTTTGAGATGCATTTTAAACTGTGAATTGAATCTTTAAGAAGTCAGAAATTTACCAAATGGAATGAGTTGGCTATATTATTTTATTTATTTGATACATATTTGGCTTTTTATTGGATCTTTCAGCTCTTAAGAAACCCTGATCTCACTTAATTACTTTTACATATTCAACAATAGCTACCCAAGGGGACTTTATCTCCATGACACATCAGGCAAAAACAAAAATCTGTGACTCAACATCTAGATATTTCCGTCACCAAGGTTTGTTACCTCAAGTCAAAGAAGGAAATGGAAAACATATAATGTTGACTTCTTCTCAAATAATAATAATTATATGAATGGTAATAATGATGGCCACCACTTATGTCTCACTGCATGCCAGCCACGGTGCTGAGCATAAAATTGACATTGATTCATTTAATATTTGCAACAGTAGTATGTGACTTTCTGCTAGCGCTAGCTCAAATCCCAACTAAAACTATTTTCCTAATAAGGGAAACAGTTTTCTTCAAGAAGTCCAGAGGTGGGTGGTTTTATATTTACTGGCTCAATATTGTAACCAGAGACTTAGTTCTTCCCATCTCTCTGCCTACCATCCTCCCAGAGATGGGGGTGAGCATTCGTCTGAAAGGGAGACTTTGATCTCAGATGGAACTATCTTCAAGGTGGCTTCTGGTATAGCTGAATTGTGTTCCTCAATGTGTACCCATCCATACCTGTGAATGTGATCTTATTTGGAAATGGGGACTCTGAAGATGGAATAAGTTTAAGACAGTATCAGGAGGGTGGGGCCTGGTGTAACATGACTAGCATCCTTAAAAGAAGAGAAAATAAGGACATATAAGAGGAAAATGTCATGTGGAAGAGGAGATGTAGGGAGAAAACCGACAAGTGAAGACAGAAGCAGAGACCAGAGTTGATTTCACAAGCCAGGGAACACCTGGGGCTCCCAGAAGCTGGACGCAGCAAGGAAAGATCCATCCCCCAGAAACCCTAGAAAGCATATGGCCCTGTCCACAGCTGATTTTAGACTTCCAGCCTCCAGAACTCTAAGAGAATACATCGCTGTCTGGAGCAACCTTGCAGTTTTGGGTACTCTGTGATAGTAACGCTATAGGAAAGTGGTGCGGCTCCTACCCTGGTCTCAGTCGTGCCCATCACATGCAGGTACAGTAGACAGGAGATGAAGAAACACAGCTATTCCTCCTTTGAGTCTCCTTAAGAGGGGAGAAACTAGGGTCAACTTTTAAGCAGAATTTTATCATAAACTCAACTGAAAGCCAGTCCCCAATAAAAGGAGTGGGATTGCCATGGTTTGCTTACACTCATCAGTTGACGTAGCATGGCTATTAGCAAACCAACCCACCCAAACTAGCACTCCTTCCCTTACACTCATATTACTAAGGAGAGAACTGAAGCTTGGCAGTGAGGTCCCCTACTACAATGTTGTGAAGCCAGGTTTAAAGTCAGAGTACTCCCCCATCACAGAATATTCTAGCATGCCAATTAGTGCCTAGTGTATATAATTACAGCATATAGTCCTATTCTTTACAAATTTTTATGGTTTGTCATGTTCCTTTGACTATGGTATCAGAAGAGGATCATAAGAAAGGGACTGAACATGAACGTTTATTATTTGGTATAATACTCCTTGAATCTTCTAAATTAAATTTGGATACACTCTAAGCTTCAAGGAGTGATGCACTGTCTCATCGTCAAGTATCGAAACCTGAATTCATAAAAAACAGTTTCCTAGCTGACAGAAATGAATGGCATGAGGAAAGTAAAACAGAAATTTTATCAGAAGTCAAGTACGGAAGAATTAGAGGCAATCTACCTTAGCAAGCAGAATAAAATATAGTGTGGAAGGGTGAACAGTTCTTGAAGGCAGAATGAGAGAGAGCCAGACAGACAAAGATACTGAGGCATACACAAACACACACACACACGCGCGCACACACACACACAACACAACACACAACACACAGGGGAAGAACATAAAGAAAGTGAGGGAAGGAAGGAGAAAACAGTGAAGTGATAATTAAGCTAATGACTTAGCTTGTATAAAACCCTCTACATTATACACATTCTTTCAATCATGAACTCAAGGAACTTGGTCTGGTAAGGTAGAGTTCTTTCATGAATGCCGTATTCGAAGTCTCATTTAAAATACACATCCGTAACGGTGCCTGGGTGGCTCAGTTGGTTAGTCATCCAACTCTTGATTTCAGCACAGGTCATGATCTCCCGGTTTGTGAGTTTGAGCCCCTGCATCGGGCTCCACGCTAATACTGCAGAGCTTGTTTGGGATTCTTTCTCTCTCCCTCTCTCTGCCTCTCCCCTGCTTGTGATGTCTCTCTCAAAATAAACAAATCAACTTAAAAACATCTTTAAATCACACAACAGTAGAAACCTGGAAATACTACAGACATACCTTCATCATCCATGATAGGTATTTTTGCTTTCCTTTCTACTTTTGGAAACCAATGTTGAGTATCATATGCTCATATGTATAAATGCATGTGTGTGTGTGTGTGTGTGTGTGTGTGTGTGTGCGACAATGACTAGAGTTTCATAACTGAAAATTTAAATACTATAAAGTGACTATACCAGTCTTACAGAGGGAGGCCAGTAATATAGTCTGTCTTTTGAGAATCCACCACACTGATTTCCTGCCAGTGGTTTTTTAAAATCACTTTTACCTTACCTCCCTTCTCCAATAAAACCTTTCCTTCAGCAACTGTCATCCATCACTTAGAAAGAATCTATAGCATTTAACTCTACAAAATAATATAAGTAAATGTTCATCACCTTGTCGTGGTCAAGCAGTGATGAGGGTTGTATTTTTATGGGAGAGAGTGTGTGAGGTATTCATTCCATAAAAGAGGAATGCAAAAATCATAATGCCAATCATAGTTGACATATTTTCTAGCCGTGTCATCAGATTACAATTTTTTCAGAGACAAGAATATCTTGTCAGTACATGATATATATGATCATTAATGTGAAGCCATTTCAAACTCCTTTCTAGTATGATAATACTTATTTCCAAACCCTATACCTTAATTATGACACAGATATATATTGATTGTATTCATAATATGTATTTATAAAATATACATAATGTAAAATATATTGACAATACTCAATAAAAATATAATGCCACTGTTTACTTATGGGGTGTTTTAATTTGTAAAAATCATGATAAATGGAGGGTTTGAATGAGCAGATTTTAACCTTTATACCTCAAATGCAACCCTTATATTTGAACAGCTAAAATAACCATTCTTTGTAATTGAAAAGGTGTCAACCGCAGGGATATTTGGCAGATACCGCCATGTTCTTGCAAGTGAAAGCAATTTAAAGGGTGAACTAGGCTGTGAAATACACCTACCGGAACACAAGCAGCTGGAATCTGGTAAACCAGGACTAGAGGTGGTATAGCAGAAGACAATGGATGAAAACATAGACGTTTTTCTAAGTGTCTCTACAAACAAAACTATCTTCAGTAATGCCTGCAGTAAGTGATGACCTTTACACTCTGGATTTTATTGATTAAACAATTCAGGACACACCAAGCTATTATAGTGGGACTTTCTGGGTCAGTGACACCTACACAAAGCATCATGTCCCATATGCATGTTTTCAGGGATGCCCGCAGTAAATGACAACCTCTCTAGCACCCTCACAGTGATCAAGGCATTCAAGCCACACCAAACTACTCCAGAGCATACTTCTGGATCAATGGCTACACAAAACATTAGGCACAATCGCACCCTTCTTCTCAGTAATGCCTGAATATATATTGCATGCTAGTGAGGCCAGTGTTTAGAAAATAACAGAATGGGGTGCCTGGGTGGCTCAGTCGGTTGGGCGGCCGACTTCAGCTCAGGTCATGATCTCACAGTTTGTGGGTTCGAGCCTCACATCAGGCTCTGTGCTGACAGCTCAGAGCCTGGAGCCTGCTTCAGATTCTGTGTCTCCCTCTCTCTCTGAAGCCTCCCCTGCTCACACTCTGTGTCTCTCTCTATCAAAAATAAATAAATGTTAAAAAAACAAAAAAAAACAAAAAGAAAAGAAAAGAACAGAATGTGCTTCTATGAGGTATGCATTTATTATAGTTACTCATGCTAAATGGGAATTTTTCCTAATGAACAACTTATCAAAACATAAAGCATTTGAAAGCAGCATTACTGATTGGGTTAGGCTTTACTTAAACTACTTGGTTTAATTATAATGATTAAGCTGCCTACTGGGGATTCAATTTTTAATGACTTAATTTAATGTGCTGTCTGTTAAAATGTCACCTTGTGGAGTTTTTCTTTATCCTGTTATCAACTTATGCGGGACCTTAGCAAAGATAAGCATCATGTGAAAACAGCTACTAAGGTGATTATGAATTTATGCCTAGAAACTTAGATGTGTAAGTAATGTCATTTTCCCCCCTAACACAATTTGGTTTTTGAGTTGGAAGTTAGACTGGGGGCGGGGGGATGGAAGGGATGAACACCAAAGTTAAAAAAATAAACACAGCCTACCTCATGCCTTCCACGTTTTTGTGTTGTTTTGTTTTCCATCAACCCTGAAAGACCCTGGCATAAATCAGTGGTATGCTGAAGTCCATTTCTACTGGCTCAGTAGGGCCGACTGTTAAAATGGCAAGTTGGCTGCCATATTGATAGCCTGAGTTCTGACATGGTGGGTGCACTTGCAACAGGGAAGTCAAAAAAAAAAAAAAAAAAACACTACGAATCAGACCTATGGTCAGAGCTGACTGTAAAACATTTACCAGTACAACATATCCTATAACTAATCAGCATTAGACTAACTATTATATTTTTTAAATTTATTTTAGAGAGAAAGAGAGAGGGCAAGTGAGAGCAGCGGAGAGGGGCAAAGGGAGAGACAGGATCTTAAGATGCCTCTGCACTCAGTGCGGAGCCTAATGCACAGCTGAATCCCAAGACCCTGGGATGATGATCTGAGCCAAAATCAAAGAGTCAGATGCTCAACCAACTGAACCACCCAGGCACCCCTAAGTTAAGTATTCTTGAATTTCTGTTGTAAAGGTTATGTACTGAATTATGCACCCTCCTCAAATTTATATGTTAAAGCCTACCCTCAATATGACAATATTTGGAGACAAGGCCTTTAAATAGGTAATTAAGTTTAAATGAGGTCATAATGCTAGAGTTCTAAATCCAATATAACAATGTCCTTATAAGATGAGGGAAAAGCCCCAAGGGCATGTGTATGCACATGGAAAAGGCCATGTGAAGACAGTGGAAAGATAGCCATGTGCAATCCAAAGAGAGGGGCCTCTGGAAAACCCAAAGTAGCCAGCACCTCAGTCTTGGATCTCCAGCCTCCAGAAGTGTGAGAGAATACATTTCTGTTGCGTAAGGTACCAGTCTGTGATATCTGTTATGACACCAATAGCAAACTAATACAGTGATCGAATCAGTAGATGGTGGAGGACACCAATATGCATATCCTACAGCTTACAACTTAAAAGAGCTTGTAACCTTGTTCTGACATAACACATATGTGAAAATTATAATACAGATGTGTATGTGTGGTGAAGGAACCACAGCAGTTTGCTAGAGGGAAAGGAAGCATCTGGTTGGAAAGAGAGAGTTCAGAGAGGAGGAGACAAATGAGCAGAGTCTTAAACAACTTTGTTAGGTAACAATAAAAGGGGACTCCGTAAACTCAAAGGCAGAGAGATATGGAAAAAAAATATATTTTTTTAAGTTATTGATAATTCAGTTTTGTTACAGCTTGGGCTTAATGGAGGAGCTGGCATGTTACGCAGATTGATTGGTAAGCCACAAGGACCCAGTGGACAAGAGCAATGTTTAGAGGTGGAAAGAGTAGGGGGCCATGGCTGAGATCAGGAAACCAGCACAGCCTAGAATTAGGACAGATTCTGAAGGACTGCCTGTGTTCAGATGGTAAGTTAATAATCATCCCTGAGATTTAGGCGAGGATTCAATGAGTAGTATAGGAAAAGTGCTTAGATTGGTGACTGGCACATTCTAAGTGCTGTGTGTTCACGAACATGAGAACAAACATATAAAGTTCTAGTGAACATGGTGAGGACATAGACTGTAGAGGAAGTGGTTATGTTAGTCACCTAGGGCATTCATAACCCGTACTGTAGACTGGGGGGCATTTTCTCACAGTTCTGAAGGCTGAACCTCCTACAGGAAGGTGTTGCCAAGGTTGGCTTCTTCTCAGGGCTCACATCTGGGCTTGCAGGTGGCTCTCTTTTTCCCATGTCTTCACATGCTCTTCCTTCTGTACCAAATTTGTGTCTAAGCTTCTTTATAAGGATACCAGTTACCTTGAAGTAGGGTCCATGCTGGTTTAACTTGATTACCCATCTTCAAATACCATCACATTCTGAGATACCGAGAGTTAGGACATCATACTTTAGCTCATAATAATGATAAATAGAGGATTAGAAAACAGCATTGCCATTTATCTCTACAGTGACTATGACAAGAAAGAGAAAGTAAAAAGTGGTTCTAACACTTGGGTCTCAGGACAGGATTGGGTCTGTTGACAGAATGATCTAGAAAAGCACTAACACTTTTCTAGGCATCATGAAAGAGTGAAAACACAGATTTTATAATCAAACAGATTCAGATTCAAATCCTAATCCTGCTCTGAGAAGTAGAACGTCATTTTTTTAAACTTCAGTGACCGTGTCAACAAATAAAAGTCTTAAAAATTCCTAGAGAATAAGACAAATACTGTAAACACATGTAGAATAGTGTCAAACACATAACAGAAATTCAGCAGTTTTTGGAGTGCCGGGGTGGCTCAGTCGGTTAAGCATCCGACTTCAGCGCAGGTCATGATCTCAAGGTCCATGAGTTTGAGCCCTGCATCGGGCTCTGTGCTGACAGCTCGGAGCCTGGAGGCTGCTTCAGATTCTAAGTCTCCCTCTCTCGCTGCCCCTTCCCTGCTCATGCCTCTGTCTCTCCCTCTCTTCCTCTCAAAAGTAAATAGACATTTTTTTTAATTCAGCAGGTTTTTTTCTTTATTATACTGCATGCTGTTATTATAATTATGGGGGAGGTAGGAAGTTGGTAGAGCATGCTCTCAGCACTAGGGACTACCTCAACATTAGTTCTCCTATAAGAAGTAGTATTTTGAGAGCTTGTGTTTATTGGCTCCCCTTAGAGAGTGTATTTACACATACATGTACCTACCACCTAACAGCAGGGTAACTAAGGAAGGGCACTACATCAATCACAAGTATGTATCGAAAACAGTAATAAAATTTACGTTGAACAATTCTATCCTAAGACTGATCACATTTCCAGTGACCATTATTCCTCTGAGGATTAAATGGAAAGTCAACATTTCCAATTTCATTGTATTTTTATTCCATATTCACACCGCATATTATAAATATGACTTGAACAGTCTCATTCTCATTTCAAAAAAGAAGAGAAGAAAGTGATTATGATTTGTCTCAAGAAAGTAAAATTGTTAAAATGAATATTTTAGAATTCAGAATTTGGTACTTTGCCTAGTGGTCCATGAAATACAAAATAATTAATTTAGAGATTATGCATTACCATTAGCACTGAATTGAGAACTGAGTGTCTGGTGCAGACAATGGCTTTTCCACACAGTCTCCAGTTAGTATTATGCTATAGAGAGGCTGCATTATAGAGCTCAAATGAGTCCTGTGATTTTTGTCCATCAAGGATTTTTAAAATGTAGTCTTTCCATCCATGGAGACAAAGGGAACAGACTGTACAAAAGCTTTCCTTCTGCCTCTTCAAAAAGTAGCTCTCTTATGGAATTTATAAAATATCTCTCTTCTTCAAGTATCAAATGCCACTTATAACATTTATGGTTTAAATACAGGGAAAAGTGGTTATACTTAATTGACAAATGATAAAATATCAGGATTTTAATAATCCTTTAAAAGTGCCTTAATGTCAAACTTATATCCCTCTTTTCTTAGAAAGTATACAATACTAATCTCATTTTTGAGACTTCTGATCTTTCATTATTCAGTAGCAAATTTTCTACCCTAACTTCACATCAGGACAGAGTGGACCGCATGGAGTGGAGCTACGTGCTCCCTCTCCCATGCAAAGTATCACGGAGGTCCTTGCTTTACTGTGTCCCTGTCCTGAGTTCTTTTGTTTCTCATCCTATGTGCTACTGGGCTGTGAGCCTTCCTTCATGCTTCTGTCTATCCATCCATTTGATTTTTTAACATTTTGAGAGGAGGGAGATAATCCTTGGACATAGCCCCTCTACAACAGAGCTCAAATGAAGCAAGTCCCTTCCCCTGTAATTTGGGGACGGGGTGCTGTGTTTTAGAGGAACAAATGGAATGGCATATGGCCTATCAAAAGCTATTAGATGTGCCCAGCTGTATTTGTGTTGCCTGCCCAAAGGCTTACCTCATTAGGGACAGCTATTCTGGATAAACGCATTGCCCAGTATTTCAAAATATCACTGTATTTTCACTTCATATATCTGAGAGTGATACTTCTGAAGCATCTCACAGCCTCTCACTCAAGGCAAGGAATAATGCCTGTTGTATCATTTACTCCATGAGGAGAAACATGGGGTGGAAAGATGATTTCATGAGCTATTAAATATTATCACAACTACCGCAAAACCCCTTAGTTCAAGATAGGAGACTGTGAGTTACTAAATCAAGTTTCATATGGAGGCATTGAATATTCTCTGACCTGTGATGGAGAAGACATTTGAGGATATCATATGCACAAGTAAATCAGCAAATAGACAATGAAAAACCATTCCAGCCAAAAAAAAAAAAAAAAAGGTAAAAATTAAAAAAAGCAATTCTTCCAACCAAAAAAAGTATTAATTTATGAAACAGAAATGGATGTGTGCTTAAATGGCATTTGTTTAACAGAAGAGAGGACAAGGGAAATTTGTTATCCTACTCTCTTTATATCGATGAATCTTTATAAACTATTTTCACAATCTAAGTATCATGTATGTAGCATGGTAAGAAATCAATTCTATTCCCTGAAAACTCTTTTATAAGTGTGGATTCCTGGGCTTTGCCTCAGAACTACCAGATCATTTGAGAATTCTGTATTTTTAACTAGCCCTCCCTGTGCTTATGTATATAAAATTTGAGATTTACAAGCTTTCAGACTTCCCTTATTATTTCTGGATTTTATTTACGATAAATCAGAAAACAAAGGAATGCATCCACACAGAATGTCCCAAACTCTACATAAGTTCTTCAATGTGACCAATGATAAAAACAATGTATATTTCTATTTATTCATTAAAGGAAGATTGGATCATGCTTCTCTGTACTAGCAACTCATGATATTTATTGACCATTTACTCTGTGTAAGGAAATAAATTGTTTTGCTCTAACAGAACATGCTTCCTGGTTTATTATTTCTGTGACACTGAAAAAAAATGAACCCACATATTTTCATTCAGAAAAGTAAATTTCAGCTAGCCAAATTTTAGGTAATTTGAAAGCATTCGGAATCAATGAGAATGAATTCACTTAAACAATATATAAGGCTCTGTAGAACCAAGCCTATGAGTGGAATGTCTGGCCCTATTACTAAAACAATTTAGTAAGTATGGAAGTTGAGGTTTGGTATTGGTATGCATCAATTGGTATGTATCAGTGCTTGTATTTCCAGAAAAGCATTCAGTCCTTATTTGAACACTTTCTGGCATTGGATTAGCAACATTACAAAGTTATAGTAACTGGGGCACCTGGCTGGCTCAGTCAGTTAAGCGTCCGACTATGGCTCAGGCCATCATCTCACCACTCAGCTCATGAGTTAGAGCCCTTCATTGGGCTCTGTGTCGACGGGTCAGACCCTGGAGCCTGTTTTGGATTCTGGGTGCCCCTCTCTTTGCCCTTCCCCCACTCATGCTCTGTCTCTCTCTCAAAAATAAACATTAAAAAAAAAGTTATAGCACATTAATTCCCCCAAATAAGAGCATTTCAGATGTTTCATTCCGATAGGATGGCTGGATTTTCCTGAAGAAATAAGAAGGTTCCAGATAGAAATATACCCAGTGGGGTTTCCAATCTCAGTGTAATAACAATGGCAGTATTTGTTCCTATTTGTAAATTCTTCCTTGCCTCCATGCTCTCCCCAAACACACACACACACACACACACACACACACACACACACGAGAGGGGGCTGGGACACTGTGGCACTCAATATATTTTTAACAGACATAATAAAATTACGTATTTTGATCATGGCATAGTATTTGTAGAAAATAACTTTTATAAGAGAGAATTTATATTGTATATATGTCCTGAAAATCTTCATGAAAGCTGGCAATGATGTGCGTTTTCTCACCCACTTTACAGATTAAGGAACTCAGAGAGATGGAATAACTCGTCCAAGGTCAGACATCTGGACAGTAGTCATACTGAGCTTTGTCTTGTCAGAAGCCTAAGTACTTTCATTATGTCACACGTAGGAAGTAGAATCCCTAGAGGATAAAGAAGGACTTTGCTATGAAATTTGTATCTTAATGTTTGTGCCTACTCTCTTTTCCTTCTCTGATTTTCTGGTTTTAAATGATGTGATGACAAAGTGTAGGGGGTCAGAGGCAAGTCGTAAGCAATTTCCACCATCACCTTCGACAGCAATGTCTACCATCTCTCATATGCTCTTTAAGCCTAGTGGGGAGTGAGTCCTGGCTCCCCAAACTCCTTCTCCAGCACACTTCTTTTCTGCCTCATCCTAAAGCTTGATTCTTGTTCCATTTGTGACAATGCCCTTGCAGCTCCTTCCTGTTGGAGGCTCTGTGATTTCTCTGTGTGTCCCAGGTAGGGGTATCTGTCTTTATTGCACCCTACCAGCCTTTGCTGGAAGTTTCCTATAAAACAGAAGAAAAAATCTTAAAGTCTGTGTTCAGAGGTCAGGCCTGACGCAGGGCTCAAACCCACGAACTGTGAGCCCATGACCTGAGCCGAAGTTGGATGCTTAACCAACTGAGCCTCCCAGGTACCCCTGTACTTTCCCATTCTTTAAACATTCCACTGTCAGCTCTTCTTATTCCAGGTGCTTGCAGAACAACTTTCATCTCCACTTTAAACAACTCTCAGGCAGTGGCAGATCGCAACTGTCTTTTTCGCTACCAGCAGTCAGAACTTCCTTTTCTTTAAAAAACAAAAACAAAAACAAAACCAAAACAAAAAGCAAAAGCCAAAAACCAATCCTTCTCATGAACGAACACTCACCGTTTTGGTTTTTTAATCATTTATTTCATCTTTTGATTGGAGTCCTTCAGGCCACACTCCCTCCTTTTCATGGCACTGGCGTTGTGCTGCTACCTGAAGTTCTGTCTTCCCATCTTTAGTTGTCCTTCCGAGGACTTTTTAAAACTCATATTTCCTCCCTTTGATTCCTTCTTACTCTCTCCCTAATCTCAAGTTCTGTGTTGCTTCTTTTTTCTTGTATTCTATCCGCCACCCCCCTTCAGACTCTGGTCGCAACCACACTGGTTCTGCTGTTTTCCTTCTCTTTAATCATCTCCTCCATCAATTTCTCCATGTTCTCCTCTCTACCTTCCTTTCACCATCAAAAGTTTTCAGATAAAACTACTTCTTCTGAAGAAAGTGTTTTCTGATTCCTTTTTTTTTCTTCTTTCCTTCAAGGGCTTCCACCCCTGCTGTTTCCCTACTGAAACCCCGTTCATCTCAAGCTTCACGGTGGTTCCCTTCTCCTTTATGTCCATTGCCATCAGTTGGCATCCGTGGTCTTTATCCCACCCCCTCTCTCTGAACCCCTCTCAGGGCTTCCCCTCCGCCCATCCCCAGGGGACTCCCCTGCCTTCATGGTGGCAGATGTCAGCGCTTTCTTACTTCTCTTCTTCCTTTTACTTTGAACCCTTGAATCCATCCCAGCTGTGCCTTCCTCACTTTGGTCAAATGTTCTTTATCATTCTGCACAGGTATGGCCCTCTTCCCCACAAAGGGGACCCGGGACTCTTTATCTCACAAGCAGTGCTCTGCTCTTGTTTCCCATGACTAAACTGATGTTCTTCACCACATGTGCATTTTATTTAAATGGTGTGTAGACTTACACATACAGGGTGGAAGATTCTCATGCCAGCCACATCCCTTCTTTGACTCTAAATGGCTAACCTCATTCTGACCTTGCCATTTTGAATTTTATGTCATACCCTCTAAAATCCTAAACTCACTTTCTCTTTTTAGCCCAAAGTGTTAAAACAGGAAGAAAAAAAAAAAGACACACTACAAATGAGACCAGTACATTTTCCCCATTCACTGTCATGCTGAGGAAAAAAGAAATGTTTATCCTCGACTTGCTAAATAGAATGGCAAAGTTATCTTTAGTCGTTGTTCCTTTTCTCTTGGTGTTGCTTCGAAATTCAACTCTGTGTTTCAATTGCTTTGAAGTTTCTTGTTTTATGGTTTGGACCTATGTATCCTTGTAGGTTACTCTACTTGAATTAATGATCAGGCTCCCTTCCACAGAGGGTCTTGTTGAAAAGCTATTTCCTTTCTTTCTAAAGAAAGGACACACATGTGCATGCATGCACACACACACACACAATTTAAACATCATCTTGATATGTTCTTAGAGTAACATCTGTAGAACATCTAGTTGAATTTCCTCCTCATTCATTTTACCCATGATAGAAGATCTTCCTTTCAAAATAATTTTAGACATTCCTTTGGTATTTATACAACCTTCAAAGGAAAATCAAATAGACAAACCAACTTTCCTTCCTTTCCATTTCTTCTTCTCTTTTTTTTCTAATATATTGATACTTTTTTCCTTTTTTAAAGAAATAAATTCCTCCCAAATTTTGACGGACAAAATAGAATCACAGAGAGGAAAAATATTGTGTCTGTTATGCCCCGAATTCCATATTTCTATTTCTTTTGCTATTCTTCTGGCAGTTTCTCCCTCGTCCACATTATCCCAGACAACACTTCTGCACCTCTTGGTCCACTGACTCGACTTGCTACATCATCTCCCATCTCAGGTAAACTTCTCAGCCATGGGATCCATACTGAGCTCCTGTCACCACATTCCAATTATTCTTTGTTAAGAAAGGAGAGCCATATTCATGTAGAGGTTAGTTTGTACATCTATACAGATTTTCACTTTTATTTTCTTTAATCCTTGAAATTCAGATTCATATAGAGTAGACGCAAGTATCAAGAAAATACATATTTTTAAGTGTATTTATTTATTTTGAGAGATAGCGAAAGAGAGCGAGAGAGAGAGAGAGAGAGAGAGAGAGAGAAAGCTGGGAGGGGCAGAGAGAGGGAGAGAGAAAGAGAATCCCAAGCAGGCCCCACACTGTCAGAGCAGAGCCTGACATGGAGCTCGAACTCACAAACTGTGAGATCATGACCTGAGTTGAAATCAAGAGTTAGTAGCTTAACCGAGTGAGCCACCCAGGCGACCCAAGTAAATATGCCTTAATACAACACTTCTGTAGGTTCATAGAGAACACTTTTATAAGGCACTTTTATAAGGTTAGTACTGTTCTTCATTTCATAATTAAACACTTAAAAACAGAGAAACTAGGTAGCTAAATTAAGGTCCTCAAACACATCAGTGAAAATGCAGGACCAAATGCTAGTCATTTGAACATATCCACTCTTCAAGGGCCTTGACACCACTGAAGATCCTCACAATTCTACCCTCAACACTATGTGATGAGTATAGATTGCTAAATTATATATACAGTTCTCTGGGGTGGGTTGTGTGTGTGTGTGTGTGTGTGTGTGCAGGGGCGCATGCTGAGGGAGAAGTGAGAGGGCAGAAATGATAGGGCAAATCTTTTTAGTGACTTTCAGAATGATTTTCAAGGAGGTTATTGAAAATTCTACTTCAAGATAATAAATAGCTCTACCCATGTACTTTTATATCATATGTAAAAGGGCTAAAATACGATACATAATTGTGGGAACTATGTACACTATTTTCCATAAGATATATATTAAGAAGTTAAATATATAATGACTCAATTGCATACAACTCAATATACGTAATGTAGCTCATATTAATTAATGTTAACTGCAAGCCAGACAATATGTTCAACATTTTATATGCCCTATTTATTTAATCCATACAATGGCTCTTTGAAATAGGTCCCTTTATTATTCTCATTTTACAGATGAAGAAATTGACTAGTTTCATACAATAAATAACTGGGCTGAGAATGTGGTTATTTTTAACCATCAAAGGTATGCCAAATTACAGATATTTTTATATTCCTATCATATATAAAAGGTGTTATTGCAGAGTTACCTCAGATATCAGAAATGGTTTCCATAACAGGGCCCAAAGGTGTGTGTGTGTGTGTGTGTGTGTGGGTGGGTGGGTGTGATTCATTTGTTCTTTAGTATTTTATTTTTGTTCTTCTTACTATGTTTTTCTAGAGAAGATAAATAGATTTTCAAAAGTGTGGCCTGCCTGGTGAGCAGTTTTGACGCAAAAAATTATGTGTTTTCAAAAAGAAAGTATTTTTTAATTTGAATTTTGGATTCTACAATTAATACAACTCTCATTTTTTGGTTTGAATCAGTGTGTATTATTTGGGCAACTATAATTTGTATCAAAATTTAATCAAGCCACAGAAAAATTATAGTGTAATAGCTTGCAAGATCATCAGATAAACCTTGCTTTGATTCCTTAAGGAACTACCATCTGTTCGGTGTGTGTGTGTGTGTGTGTGTGTGTGTGTGTTTATAATGGTGGGAACCTGATAAATATTTGTTCTAAGAAAAAGGCATGCAGAGAAGTAAAGAGAAATGAAGGAAGCAAGCACAAAAATTGGCAAGTATGTAAAAGAATTATGTTTGAAAAGGAGATAAAAACAAATTTAAATGAGGTAATAAGAATTAATTATAATGTATAAGACTTTCTTAAAAAGAAATAATAGTGAAATGAGAGACTGAAAATATTTTATTTTGGACTCCATACTGAACGATTAAATTTAATAAAAATTTTGGAATGTGTCAGTGCAAGAATAAAATCTTTAATTTTAGAAACCTGTTTTCAATGCCTGAACAAAACTAACAAACATATCCATTAATCAAAGCACTTATGGATAAATTTAAACATTCATGTTAAATATCTTATTTTGGTGAAGGAAAGAACAAAATATATCATAGTATTATTTTTTTAATTCATATATTTGGGTAAAATACACCTTCTGAAATTGCAAAGAAAAAGAAAAAAAGAGAGAGATGGTACATGTTTATACACTTACGCAAATCCCTACAAGCACCATACACTACCCTACCCTGGAAAAAAAAACGACTTGAGTTATTAGACTGGAGTGCCCTGATGTTATTTATTGTAGCAATTCATTTAATCCTGTGCGCTTCTCAGGAACTGCTAATGCTGGACTTTCCTTCCTTGAAAGTACTAATGAACAATAAAATGACTCATTTTACTAAATGCATCATACAATATGAAACATTTATCAAGAACACATACATGTCTTGGTTATAAATAAAGGTATCTGCAAAAGAATATGGGTATTTAGGACTGCTATTACCATCGAAGTAGGGTTTTATATTTGAGATCAATATTTCAGAACAACACTTCTAGCCTTAACATTATCTGAAAAGTCATAGATATTCTGATAGCATAGACAGGACATTGCTAGTCTAACCCTTAAGGAGCAAATTAACCCTGGTCAGGTGCAATCAAAGTAGATACGACTGAATAAATTCAAATACCTTCATCATGAATGACTTTTTCAAAACAGGGGTATACTGGACCTTTGGTGGTAAGACTGTGGCCTACTTTTACCTTCATGGTCATCTTGTTAATATCTAATCAAACTGCTGGTGATTCTGAGGACTTGACATTGTTAATAGCAGATGGTTGATAATGAGTTCTTAAAGTGGCCATACTCTTCTAACAGCATGAAACACTGTATTTGTGACTGTGAACTCTGTCCACCTAGATTTGAAGGCATCCCATTAATCTAAAAGTACTTGTCCAGTCATTAGCTTTTAGAAAACAAGACAAAGGGACAGAAGGACTTGTTATCTGGATGTAAAATTATAAAAGGAAAAAGCAAATGGATATTCTTCAATGAGGATTTAACACACTCAGTACAAATTCATAGTAGCACACGTTGTTTTTACACACTGATTTATATGCGTGTGTGTATAGACAGATAAATATAAATATAAAGATATATATAGGACATTAGAAAAAATTTATGCTAACGTAGAATACAATTCACATCACCTAGATTCCCAAGCAAGACAATCTTCTGTACAGGGAATCAGTTCAAGTCAAGGATTCTGAAAAAACTGTAATCGACTTCAGGATTTTTTAATGGTAGAAGCTATAAATCATTGTGTGTGTATATTTTCTGCCATCCTGGGTCTGGACAGGTACGTGTACCTTGGAGCAAATCCAGAAGCACTAGATGAGCCTTTAACTAACTGAGGTAATTATGCTTATTTCTTCTGGAATGCACTTCTTTGAAATCATGTTCAGTTTTCCTTCCAGCTTTCATGACATGTTTATTGAAATCAAGTATAATTACTTAAGGTTTCCTTTCTTTGCCAACCGACAATTTCTTGGTGGTGTTTTGTACTGGTATTTGCATTTGCATGATGACTATTCAGAGCTAAGTATTAGCAGTTATCATACAATTGAATATCTGGCTTCTATCATCTTTAATACGATGAATAACATTTTTAAACTGACTGCCATAATGGCTACATTTAATTTCTGAGTACCACATACTAGCTGATTTTTGAAAAGTAAAAAATATAAAGTTATATTGAATGTATCCTCTTTCAACCACATTTAATGACATCTATTGAGAAAATAACAATTCCTCATGTGACATGAACGTCCTAAACTGTGAAATAAGCAAGATTTTTTGTTCTCAGACTGTTAAGTCTTCACGAGACAGATCTAACCATTAATTAATGGAAGGCCGCTGTATGTATGGGGTTTATATATTTGTATTTATATAGGGTTGTGAAATTGAGCATATCATGTTCATGAAAGGAATGGGTTATGATATTTTGAATGTGTTAATATTTAGAAGAGGAGTAGTAGTTTTCCAAATATGAAAATAATGTTCTTAATTGTTGGGCTTTGCCTTTAACAACAGTTCCCAGCCCAAGGGCAAGTGCAAGACAGAGCAGACCTGAAGAATCTCAGCACCGCTATTTTAATTTCTGGCATTCACAGCATTTAGCAGTCGAATGTCTCAAAGGAAAACAACTACTTTCATTTTTGCCTCCTGCAGCCACCCTGTCAGGGGAGAGGTCTGGGCTCAGAAAAAGCAGCTCATTAAAATGAAGAATTTTCCCCGACTTTGATATTCACAGTTCACTGGGGACATAGTACCTGTTCACGGAGCTATTTTGTCTGGAGGGGGGTTGCAACACAGCAGACTATTCCTTAATTAAACTGCTTTAATCAAATTCATTAGGTCTCTAACATTTATAAAACATGTTGAATGATGCTAGTGATATTCGTAGTATATATTTTTTAAATTGCCAAGTTTTCTCCTTCCCTTGTTTAATTGGAGCATTGAGCAAAATTCAGAACAATACTTTCATCCACCTCCTAAGTATCTCAGTGGCATGCACATGCTCTTTGTATTTTCTTGCAAACAATCACTGCTGATTTCAGAGGAGAATACCTATTTTCTTAACCCACACACATTTCTTTTTAGAGTCATTATCTAAGAATGGAGGCTTTGTCATCCCAAATTGAATTTTGTAAATAAAGTCTTAATATTCTACTATTTCCCTTTATTACCATATTGTAATTGGACTAGAAAGATTTCAAACATAACCATTCTTTAAAAAAAAAAAAAAGGAAAAAAAAACAAAAACAAACAAAAAAACCCCTCAGTATGGTAACACACAATTACATCAATACGCTAATTGGATACTAATTGCTTATAATAGAGACATTGCCTTTAGACTTCTAAATATTTCTTCTGACTAGCTGCTTCTGTGGAAAGACTACAAAAGAACTCCTTCTTGTGCCTCCTGAGGGATTTTTGTTCCTTTAATAGCTGTGAATAATTTCAGCCCTGTCGGTTTTTGGCACTAGAGAACTTTGTAGTTTCTTCTACATTCCAGCAGAGAAAATGATTTCTCAGACGAAGTTTAGCAATCCCTAACATTTTTACTTTGTATATAAATGCCAGTTTATAAAATGACAGCCCAAGAATTGTACACAAGTATGTTATTTCTTATTTTGGTAAACCTTAAATAAGTACAGGACTATGAGAGTGAGAGAAATACAGGAAATGCCTTAAACGTTTGGTTGAATCACCTGACAGTTAATAAGAGGAAAAGTTAATGTTATCAAAGGTTCAACAGATATCTGTTTTGTACCTCATGGACTTACTGTTTGTAAGGAAGAAACTACATAATGAGAATTCATTATGATGAAGTCATTACATTTGTATTTAATCCACTGCAGATATGGACATAGCATGACAAGATTTGTAAAGTACAGAAAGTGTTCTGGAAAAAGTTAGAAAAAGAAATATCAGTGAGGGTAAGTACTTAACATAATCAACATAGATGTGGGTCAGACTATAAAATTTTTGAATGCAAGGTTCAGGATTTCATAATTTTAAGCTATATGGAGACACTGAACATTTCTTAGAGTAGCAAACTGACATATTGTTTTAGGAGAAATAATCAGGTTGTGGCTCAGAGAATGGATTAAAGCATAAAAAGAAATCACAAAAGGGACAACTAGGCGGCTCAGTGGGTTAAGCTTCTGACTTCAGCTCAGGTGGTGATCTTATGGTTCGTGAGTTCAGCCCCACATGGCGCTCTGTGCTGACAGTACAGAGCCTGCCTGGGATTCTCTGTCTAGCCTTCCCTATCTGCCTCTCTCTCTCTCTCTCTCTCTCTCTCTCTCTCTCTCAAAATAAATAAGTAAACTTTAAAAAAATCACAAAGGACATGAATGAAAGACTAATAATTAACCTGATGTGAGGTGACAGAGCCTTCCTAGAATCATACAGAAAAAGTGGGAAGAAAAAGAAGACACTGTCCAAGTAAAGAACCTGCAGCTTTGGAAACACAAAATTCAAGATTTGGAGAGAGTGATGGTGGCCGTGTAGAAGAATGTGGACGCTCGATCAACAATACAAAACAAATTGTAGGAGTAGGTGAGAAGCCAGGAGGCTAAAGAAAAGAAAAAGACTTTATGATTTAAATCAGAAATATTCCTCACAGGGTAGGAAGGAGAAATATATATATATCATATATATATATATATGACATATATGTATGTTTACAGAAACATATACAAATACATATACAATGAAATATATATTCATGAAAAAAATACACATCATATATATTATATGAAATTAAGGAAAGAAACAGTTGTCAACAGAAGAAGAAGGAAAAGTAAAAAATGTAGCAACCTTATTAAGATCAACAAAGAAAGCCCTCAGCAGAAAGACTTATCAAGAGTGAAATTAATAAGGACGAGACAAAACAAGGCTAGAAATGACCACAGGACTTGGAGATAGGGATGTCATGGGTAGTTTTGTGGGAAAAATTCAAAATAGTGGTAGAAATTCATCAAGATTACAAATTAAGAAAACAGAGGGCAGGGGCAGTAAGGAAGGGTTTTTTTTTTTTTTTTTTTTTTTTTTTTTTTTTTTTTTTAATCAGGAAGGGGATCTAAATTTGTTAGGATAAAAAACAGAAATCAACCATGAAAATAAAATGAGAACTGGAAGGAGGTGAAAAGAAAGTGTGGGCATTACTGGAGAGAAGGCAGAAATCATGGGGACTAATTTACATTACCATCCCTTCCTTGGGTTGTTGAGATACGCCATAGTGAGTGCACACCTTTCAATCAGAACCAACACTTTTATTACTGAATTAAAAATACTTTAGCTATGACCACGTCCACAGGAAGCCC
The DNA here is from genome assembly GCA_028646485.1 of Cryptoprocta ferox. Taxonomy (NCBI): domain Eukaryota; kingdom Metazoa; phylum Chordata; class Mammalia; order Carnivora; family Eupleridae; genus Cryptoprocta; species Cryptoprocta ferox. The sequence continues at coordinate 11,212,423 of CM053567.1, read as the reverse complement.
ACTGTGAGTTATAGTATATTAAAATATTATATTGTAAAAAAATGTGTAAATCTAAACAGATGTATCCTTATCACATTCTCCTAAAAATTTAAAGTATCAACATCAGAATACTTATTGATGTGCATGACAGAATGGTTTTACCATAATAAAACCATTATGGGCTTACCATAATAAACAATACCCTTCTGAACATGTAACTTTATCAGAAACACCACAAAGAAAAACAAAATTCTTTTCACATCCATTCATTGTCACTTGGAAGAAAGTGTTTGAGAAATGATATGATTGACAGATAGTCACTTCAATGTCAATGCTATACATTTGGGCCATCCCTAAAAAAATCAAAGAGGCATAGGTCCTAAAAATGGAGGCCTAAAAAGAATGTCCAATTTGTTAGACATTAGGCACATAAACATAGGATGTTTTGTTTATGTCCAGTAGTCATTGACGAAGAGTGATGACAAGCTCTGATTACAATTCATTTATTTCCCAGGGGATATTTCTTTTCCTAGGTACAAGGAAAGCAGTATCTTTGACATTTTCTACAACCCTCTCCTTGATCTCCATGAACTCACAGAGTTCACCACATTTCTCCTTTCTGATGCCTGCAGGTCAAATCATCCAAATCACTTAAGCTCACCCTAGGACCACATTAAAAAAAGAAATGTCTATAGGCTATCGTTTCTTGAGCTACAGAATTCCTCCAACCTCTTTTCCTTTTCCTTCTTCACCAGTTTCATGTTCAACTTCTCAATTTCATCAACCCAAACACACTTGAGCTCCAATGTCAATCTGGATCCCTGAATTGACAACCTTGTTTTGGACCTAACAGTCAGCTGATTGAGGCATGTCTCTAGGTTACAGACTCAATGCCTATCTGTACCCTTTATGTGACACTCATTACACACAAGGTAAAACAGGGACAATGGAAATGATCAGTTTGGCCCAAGCTACGGTTGCCCCATGTCTAATCAGAGAAGGAAACCAAACAAGAAACACCAAATCAAGACTCTACTCTTAGAAGGTCTGCCCATTTTCCTGCCTATCATTTAAAATTGCCTGTTTTTCAAGATGATGGCTAGTCCTTTGGTGACAATGCTTTATTTCAACAGCAGCAAGAACAAATCCCAACCAAACTATAAGAGTTAAGTATGGGTAGGAGTACCCTGGTTTTCAGGCACCTTCCAAGTCTACATTTAGTTGTGATATTAATGAATCTAGTTTCTATAACATTATTGATTCTTAAAAATCTTGATTTAATAAAAATCCCACAAGAGATTATATATATAAACTCTGAGGAACAATATAGAGTATTTTAAATTAACTAATTTATTTTATTTCATTTTATTTTAAGTTTATTTATTTTTAAGACAGCATGGACAGGGGAGCTGCAGAGAGAGAGGGAAACAGAGATCTGAAGCAGGCTCCACACTGTCAGCAGAGAGATCAATGTGGGGCTCAAACCCATGAATCTTGCGAACCCTTGAGATCATGAACTGAAGTTGGATGCTCAACTGACTGAGCCACCCAGGTGCCTCATAAATAAACATAGGTTAAACAAATATGTTTGCCTTTCTCAACATGCTTTCAGTGTTGGCCATTTTTATTAACTGAAGTATTCATTTAAAAAAATTTTAACTGTGTGTTTTGTGCACAAGATATTGTAGATATAAGAGTAAAGAAGTGAGACAAAATCTCTGCTCTCTGGAGTTACCATCGTAGAGGGAGGGATAAGGAGCAAGGAGGAGGGAGACAACAAAAAATTAAAGAATAAAAATATTTTTTCAAATAATGAAAACAATTTTAAAAATAATAAAAGAGAATGTTTTGAAACAACATGCTGTTAAGTGCATTTAATTTAGGTTACATATTTAAAGAAAGCCTCTCTTAGGCAGATGGACTTCATGGGAAAGTGCCTTGTGCAGTCACATAGGTGCCCAAACCCAGAAGACCTCTGCACTTGGTTTAATGCTTTTTCCTGTCACTGTACATAATTTCTTTTTTTTAAATGTCTATTTATTTTTGAGAGAGAGACACACAGAGGGTGAGCAGGGGACGGTCAGAGAGAGAGGGAGACAGAATCAGAAGCAGGCTCCAGGCTCTGAGCAAACGGTCGGCACAGAGCTTGACGTGGGGCTCGAACCCACGAACTGTGAGATCATGACCTGAGCCGAAGTTGGCTGCTTAACTGACTGAGCCAGTGAGGCGCCCCACTGTACATAATTTCTTAATTGTGTTATTGAATGTGGGTTTCCTAAGTGATGTCCAAGAGGACAATGCAACACGCGCAGAATCAGAGGAGCCGTGCACACAATGAGCATGCATCTCTCCCTGCAGCATCACTCACGTGTAATGAGCAAATCATTCTGGTGGTCCCACAGTGTGTGAGTTCAGCATGACTCAAAGCAAGCACAGGTGGCCCTTGAACACTGCAGAGGTTAAGGGCACCAATCCTCAAGCAGCTGAAAATCCATGTATGACTGTTTACTCTTCAGAAGCTCAACTACTAACTGCCTACTGTTGAATGGAAACCTCACTGATAACACAAACAGTCGATTAGCATATATTTTGCATACTGTATATATTATATACTGTATCTCTACAATAAAGCTAGAACAAAGAAAACATTGAAAGTATCCAAAAGAAGAGAAAATACATTTACAGTAGTGTATGCATATTTACTGAATAAAAACCTCATGTAAGTGGACCCACAATTCAAACCTCTGTTGTTCAAAAGGTCAGCTCTGCAAGACAAGCAGAGCACATTTGGGATGAGGTAAATGGGGCAGGAGACAGTCCCATTTCACTGCAGAAAGAACATAATGGTGGTCTACTAAATACAAATAACCCTGGAAATCCTATATAGCCTTTCTTACTTTCCTGTATGAGCCAACCAGTAGCACTGAAAATGAGGATACAGAAAGAAAGGAAAAGATCTCCTTTCAGTGTTTCTTTACTCATCCATAAGCCAAGGTACTGTTTGTATAATGTGCACATATCCAGAAGTCAAATAAAAAACTGCTCAGTTTTCTGCAGCCTTCCACTGTTGTGGTAAAAACAAAACACATACACCTATACGAGCTACAAAATATGAATTATATGATTTTGATGAATCTGCATCTAGGTTAAATACTCATATTGGCACTCAAAAATGGTATTGTACAATATAAAGATAAATGTTAAAAATTTATGCTAATAATTTAAGTTGTGACGTTTTAAGTTAGACTATTAAACAGAAATTGTTTTTAAAACTTCAAATTAAGAGAAAGACTATAGAAGAAAGGAGAAACTTTGTATGTTAGTGTTTTCAATTGTACTCTTTTCTTGCCTTTTGAACAGAGGTCCACATTTCCATTTTTGCACTGGCCTCACAAATTTGTAACTCGCTCTGATACATGACTGCGTGACATTGGGAGATATCCGTGACAAGAAATTTCAGATGTGGACAAAAGGGAGGAAGTCCATTGTAGGCATAAGGAATCACGGTTGCAAATGACTGGGGATTGGATTAAACTGCGGGTATTCAAGAAACAGAAAGAAGACCAAAGAAAGTAGTCCAACACTAGGCCAAAGTAGTAGGCTGAGGCCAGCTCATGTGGCCTTGTAAGATTTCCTCCTTTCTGTATTGAGCAGCTATTGTAAGTTTAGCACTCGGGAGTTGCAGTATACGCATGGATCACAAAAAGATGATCTTGAGACAACAAAATGGAGAACTATTGCCAAAGTGTCCCCTCCTGTGACAAACATTCAGAAATGATTGGTAAAATTGAACACCCACTACCACCATTTAAAGACATTGAGAGCCCAGGATCTAGAAACACTTTTTATTCATACAGACTAGAACAATTCAACTCATTGTCACAGACAAGTGGAGAAAAAGCCTGGAGTGATTCAAAGAAACCAACACGTCCTGCAGAGACCCCAAGATTCACCAGAACCTACTTAGTAAGACGATGACAGATGTGAGCACCATATACAAACTTACTGTAACATCTAAATTAGAGTTGAGGCTGAAAAGTGAATGCAAATTCATTTAAAATGAAAATGCATAAGTGCCTTTTGAATGACCCTGACAAAAACCAATGAATTAATGGCATATAGGAGATCTAACCTGACAGAAACTAACAGACAACTAATATATCCCACATGTTTTAAACTATGAAGCATAATTATACTAATTCATGAATCACATGAAAACATGGAAACGGCTAAATATTTAGAATCCAGTGACTTTGAGGCATTGCCACCAAAGTTTAAGATATATCTAAAGTGGGATTAGAGAGAAGTTTATGAAGTTGGATGCAAGAAAATAAAGATCAGACATTTAAAAGAAAAAAAAAAGGATAATGAAAGAAAAAAAAGGAATGAAAGTCAACTGAAGAAAATTTAAGATAGAAGCAAAAATTTAAAATAGAAAATAAGGACATTATAAAAGATTAGCAAAACCAAAATGTTTTTTAAAGCTAATAAAATGGACAAAACTCTCATCAGAATGATCAAAAAGAGAGGGTACTAATAAAAAATTTTAATAATGGAAAGGGGGGGATAACTAAAGAAAGAAATAAACCATAAAAGGATACTCAGAAGAACTTCGTATCAACAAATCTGAAAACTTTGATAAGAGAAAAATTTTAGTAATATCTTCACAGATTTTATCAAATCTTCAGAAGACCAATAACTCTTTTGTTGTATAAACAGACCCAGAGAATACGTTTTTATAAGACTAGTTTTCCTCTACAGCAACAGTTTATTAATGAACATAATAAATGTGGACATGTTTTCATGAAATACAGGCAAAAGCTCTAAGTACTACATTAACAATCGATTACAACAAAATATTTTAAGTACAGCAAAGTAAAAAATCATCCATATTGTAAAGTAAGGATGAATTATCATTGGAGACTCTTTTACTGTGATCCAACAGGTTGAAGTAAAAAAATTTTTATTTTTTCTCAAAATATGTAGTGAAGCATTTATTTAAATTCAATTTCTTAAATACATTATATATATATGTATATATATGTTATATTAAATATAACATCAAATTAGGAACTGAGTGCATTTTTATTAATTTAATGATGGCTTTGCACTAAAATTCTATAAAACATCATTCAATTGGTAAAATATTATAAGTATTGTCATTAAATCAGACTTCTGTAACATCTCTTTATTCATCTCTTTACTGAAGGGTTCAGTCAACTTTATGAGACTGGACAAAGAAATACAGGTATACAAAGTGGAAAGAAGACATTTTAAAATACAGTAAAACCTAAGTTTGCGAGCATAATTCATTCCGGAGACATATTTGTAATCCAAAGCACTTGTATATCAAAGAGAATTTCAAGAACCATTGGCTCAGTTGTGATCATGTGAGGTCCAGTTTCACATACGACTTGTACTGCAAGACATCGCTCGCTTTTCAAGTTAAAATTTATTAGAAATATTTGCTCATCTTGCAGAACACTTGTAAAACAAGTTACTCACAATCCAAGGTTTTACTGTATCTTTGTTCAGTGATAGTAAGAATTCTTATAGAATTAATAAGATAATCTAAAATAAGCTAGTCAATAAGAAATAAGTAGTCTGGATACTAATCACTTTTAAAAAATCAATGGCATTCCTACAGATCAGCATTACTAAATGAGAAAATATTATTTTACTGGGTCCCCTGGGTGGGTCAGTAGGTTAAGTTCCTGATTCAAGTTCCTGACTCTTGATTTTGGCTCGGGTTATCCTCTCAAGGTTCATGGAATTGAGCCCTGCATTGGGCTGTGTGCTGCTAGCATGGAGCCTGCTTAGGATTCTCTCTGTTCCTGCCCTCCTCCCTCCCTCCTTCTCTCTCTCTCTCTCTCTCTCTCTCTCTCTCTCTTTTTCTCTCTCAAAATAAATAAACATTAAAAAAAGAGAAAATGTTATTTTACTAATCCAAGCCAAAATTACACAAACCTATAAAGTAAGAGGTGATATATCTAAAAACAAACAATGCAGTGATTATATAATACTTTATAAAATTATACTGAAAGACATTAAAGGGTATCTAAATAAATAGGGAAATAAACTATGTTTATAAATGAAAATGAAAGAGTAAAATGTGCATTTCCTACAAATTAGTTTAGAAAATGAATACAATTTTTATCCCAATATATATTTTCTTATGTTTGGAGAACTTTAATTTATTTGGAAGAATCAGATAGGCAAATAATTGGCTTTGTGTAAGAGAAAAAGACAAATAATAGCTTCAAGCAAGCAAGGCCCATGGCAGGGAGTCTAAGTCCCGTATACCTGCTAAGGAAAGTCATTAAGGAGATGGTTTCTCATACCTTCCTGCTCCATTACCCTTACTGTGGCTTTTATCATCAATTTTAAGAATGGCCGCTATGACCCCAGGCAGGGTATTTGCATTATATAAAAGAAGAAGGGAGAAAGGAAAAAAATAAGACAGAAAGGGAAAAGAGGCAAACAAGTAAGACAGAAGAAAAAAACAAACCCTTCAATCCTACATTTCAACCACAACTCTGTCAAATACCATCCCAGATGGAAGAAATTCTGAGAAGTGAAATATTTCAGGTTTCTAATTCTCCGTAATCAATTCGAGAGAATGTAAGCCTCATGAGGGAAGGGATCTCAGTCTGTTCTCTTTATACATGAGTTCTAATTCCCTAGAAAAGCACCAAAAATACAATAGGTGATCAATGAATGATGTATTCAAGGACAAATGGTGATTTTGAATGGATATATGTAGTCAATTCATGGTGTCTACCTAACAGAACAAGAGTCAAGAATAGTCCAGAAAAAAGGTCAAGAAAAGAGTAAGATGACTGAGATTTCTTAATCCTTCAAGATTTCAAGATTCACAATAAAATTAGAGCCGTTGCAAGAGTGTGGTATATGTCTGACTGGTCAATGGGAAAAATGGATAACTTAAAACAGACCCACATAGAGGCACCTGGTTGACTCAGTTGGTTAAGCATCCGAGTTTGGCTCAGGTCATGATCTTATAATTTGATTTGCGAGTTCAAGCCCAACATCGGGCTCTGTGCTGACAGCTTGGAGCCTGAAGCCTGCTTTGGATTATTTGTCTCCATCTCTGCTCCTCCCCCACTCACATTCTCATTCTCTCTCTCTCTCTCTCTCTCTGTCTCTCAAAAATAAACAAACTTAAAAAAATAGCCCCAAGCAAATATGAAAATTGGCATACCGCATCTAGCACTACAGATCAACTAAATGGTACTTAGTCATTTACAAGAGAAAAAGTAAAAAATTCCTCAGACTATATGTTAAAAGGAAATCCAAGTGTATCATGACTATCAGTGGCAAAACTAAAATTTTCAACTTTTAAAAGGCAATCTAGAATAACACGTGCTACCTTGAAATAATAAAAAATCTTACATAAAATCAATGAATTAAACATCATAAAGGATAATACTGATAAATTCAACCATATTTAAATTAAATTCTCTTATTTGAGAAAACACATGACTAAAAGACAAGCCACAAATAAGATGAAAATATGCACCTTTGATAAAGCTGACAAAGTAATACTATGTGTTGTTTATGTACATATATGTATATTATTAGCATATAACAATATTATTAGGAAGGGTACATATAAAGGTCAAAATACAGTTATCTTGGAGGGAAAAAAGATAGAAAGAATACCGCAAATAACAGCAAATAGTAAGAAAATTATAACTTCTATACTATTGCATTTTTAGAAAAATAAACATATGAGGTTAATTATATATCTGTTAATTCTGTTATAATAATAATATAATAATATCTGTTAATTCTGTGCCAGAGATACAGGATTTCATTATGGGATTTTATGTATCTTTCTATTTGTCAACATATTTAAGATAAATTAATTTCAGTTACCTAACAAAGCTATCCCATCCATTTGGCTGTTTATGAATTGTAGGTAGGAAAGGGAGACGATGGGAATTTAGCTTGGATTGGCATGAGTAGGGATGAATCCAGGATACATTTGGACTTAAAACGGATTAATTTGCTTATAATCAGAAGGAAATGTGGCCAAAGAGATTTAAGAAATACAATATTATCCCAAGCTTTTGGCTTTGAGGGACTGAGCAAATGGTAATGCCACCTCACAGATGGGAAAAACTGCAGATGTGAATTTGGGGAAGACACTTGAATTGAGGGTTCCTTTATAAAGTTATGTTTGGCATACCTATTAGGCAATCCCTGTTGAAATAGAGTTAATACAGCGTTAGGCGTTTAAGAGATAGGTCTAGGTTAAAGGTATACACTTTGGAATTATCTTCATTGAGCTGATTCCATTCAAAAGTCTGATAACCTAGGGAGAAAGTACAGATGAGAAGAAAACAAGGGGTCCAAGCTCAAGTAGATTTTGATACTTAAAGACTAAAAATAGAAAAAAAAAAATGAGGAACAGGAAGAGGAGGCAGTGTGGGAGGAGAAAGAAGAAAATACGGAAAGCCAGGGTGTCAATAAAGGCCAAGATGTCAAATGTGAGAGAATAATACACTCTTCCTAAACATTGGCAGATGGTGTTAAGTAGGAGATAAGTAACTAAATGGATTCTGAGACACAGGGAGTCACCTTCACCTTAACTAGAGGGAGAGTGGTGAGAATGGAAGACGTCTTAAAACGTTGCACTATGTTTTTATGCAGGTGGGAATGGTCCATTTGAAGGAGGGAATTAAATATTTTACAGAGAGATGATAACTGGTAGGTGAACTGACTAACAAAACCAGAGTGGGTAGGATTCTAAACAGGACATTGCTCCTTGAGCTCATGGTGAGAGAAATCAAGATAGTATGAATATAAATGTGGGTGTTTGGTAGAGATCTATATGGTGAATATACAGAAATTCCTGTGATGTGGAAATAACATAGTTTTTATCCTAATTTCTAATTACTTTGCCTTTGTATACAATTGGATGGCAAATATGGGAAAGTAGGATCAGAAGACAAAGATTTTAGCATCATCTCTTATAATGGAAGTTGATAGCAAAGTCTTGTTATATTACATGTTTTAAATTTCTTTAGTTGTATTTTACTGAATCCAACGTCCTGTATTTCTTCCACCATCAAATATTCTAATAAACCTTTGTTGCTAAAGTTTGTCAATTTCATGCACCGCCACTATCAGCTGTCTCGGGTCCAATGTCAAATAATATCACCGTACTCCCTTCAGCATCATTTTGTGCTAAGTGCTCCCTGGGCCCAGTGCCAATGTGAAAGGCTTGAGCCTCAGGGAATATTCAATGTTCAAAGCACGCCATGCTCTTGCCCCCTTACTCAATGTCATTCCACTTTCACTCAGTGGAAAATAAACAAACACTATGTTATATGTAATGAACTCCATGCGGAAAGCATTTTTACATCTCTTAAAACAATGTATCATTTAGGTAGCAGTTACAATTAGGAGAGCAATTGGCATGTATATACTCCAACTCTCCCTACTGCTCCAACTAATTAGATTTATGTTTGAAAGGATACTAATCTTTCTTCTAATAATTTTAAAGTGGTATTATTTTAGACCCAGAGACAAGAACCATAGCTTCATTTACTGACTTAGAATTGCAGAATGTTAGATGCTGGCGGGTATTTAAAGATTTAATCCCACTTCCCCTTTTTTTCAAATGAGGAAAATTCAGAAATTTGAGAAGTTAAGCGATGTGCCTGAGTTACTACAGGAGCTGAGATACAAATCCTAATTTCTTATTTAGGCAAGCATGTATCCCAGCTCACTTTTATTAGGTCATTATGATATAGACTCCAGATTGTAAATATATTTGCTATTTATCACCTGCTGCTGAGTTCATACATTGTCTGCACTAATATCAACTGATTTATGCCCATGTTTCTCAAATATTTCTGATGCAAGTGTTCTTCTGAAGAGTACATACCTTCTGAAAGTGGGAGTCACCCTCCCCGGCCCAATGTCATCCTTAATTCTGCCGAGAATCACTGCTCTCCCTTTGACAAAAGGATTTTAAGGAATTTTACTTTCTGGTTTTTACTACAGAAATTGTCTTAATACTAAGGATCCTTTTTTTTTTTTTTTCAAATCACATGTCTTTAACTTACTCTGATTATTACATATTAGCTCTCCCTCCCCAACAGACACACACAGACACCTCAGTGAATTTCACCTCTTAGATTAAAACTCCTAGAGCGTACAGGTGCTTGGATGGCTCAGTCAGTTAAGCATCCAACTCTTGATTTCGGCTCAGATCATAATCTCACAGTTCATGGGATCGAGCCCCACGCTGGACTCCGCACTCTGAGCGCAGAGCCTGCATGGGACTCTCCCTCTCTGCCCACCTTGTCTCTGCCCTTCCCCCATTCATGCTCACACACTCTCTCAGAAAAAGAAAATTAACTTTTATTATTAAACAAAAGTTTTTAAATAGATGTTTAATTAAGAAAATTACAGATTACTCATATTATTTTCAATAGTTTTTGGGGTGGGGACTTCATTAAGTGAAGGGGACTTCATAAAGGATTGTAGTTGGATAAATGAGTCTACCAGAATATTTACTCAATAACACAAATAGCATATCTAATAAATATTGCACTTAAAACTTCCTATAGTTAATTGTTCATTCATCAGTTTAACAGTTACGCACACGATTTCCAACGTATCACCGGAAAACTGAAAGTAAATACTATCGTGGGAGTTTGAGAAAAATAAAATTCTTTAAAAAGAAACTGGGAATAATTTGTAAAGTCTTTAAAATTCATAATTAATAGGCTGAGTAATGATATTAATAGGCTACAGATGAAATAAATATTCATAGAAGCAGAACACTGAAAGGAGTTTTGAATTTTAATTTAGTTCTTTAAAGATTATTTTAGTTCATTACCAGTCTCTCGTTGTCCACTTTAATGTCCATTTTACCAGCCAGACCACCACTGCCTTCTACAGGAGATCCCTACTTGAACCCCTTAGAATGAATTGCCCCTTTTTTAGCACTCTGTTTTTACTAAATGTTGGCATTTTAAAAAGCATGCATTTACTCTCTAAGCACAAAGCAGTCTTTTTAGCTTACAAGATATGCCCTGGGGACAGGGCTGGCACCATATCCACCTTCACATCATTTACATATCTTAACTAAATATTTATATACAGACTTATGACTTACACAGTGTTTTCAATTTCCTTACTGAACTTATACCTGGAATGGGATACTCTGTATTAAATATTTCCTCCATCAGAAGGCTTTTTCTGTACCATGCCCATATACTGAGCTTTCTAAATTCAACACCTTAATTAAATTTAAGAATGAATACTAAATAATACTTATTATTTGTTTCTAAATCAGGATTGCCCAATTGAATCTTTTGCAGTGATGGAAATATTCTGTATGACTCTCAGCTCCATGTGGGTACTGCCTACTTGGAATGTAGCTGGTGTGCTGAGGAACTTAGATTTTAGTTTCACTAACTTTTAATTCTAATTTTAACAATCCCATGTAGCATATGGGTACCTCATTGAAGAGGATGGATCAAAAGCACAAATTCTTCATCTTGGGAGGTTTTAATAGGTACTTTGAGAAAATGGGGCTTCTATGATCAGATATAGATGATAGATAGATAGATATAAAATATATAAAACATTTTTTAATTTGTGTAATAATTCCTTTTGGAAAGATTTATTATTCACCTTAAGAGTTTGGGAGAGCCATCTAGTAAAATTATACACACACATATACATAGAAATGATATGAATGTGTATGTGTGTGTCTATTTTATTCCATGTTTGAAAATATAACTTAAGTACAAAAATTTATAACCTACTAACCTATATATTATTAAATACAATCCATACAATAACTCTCTTGGTGACTTTTGTGTGTGTGTGTGTGTGTGTGTGTGTGTTATTGTTTGTGGGTTTTTCTGGATGCCATTTTATTTTCTTATTTAATTTCTACTTTCTGTTTAGAAAGACCGCATTCTGGTCTAAGGAATAATGTATCAACTCTTTAGTATATCTTTAAGGCCACTAAAACATAAGAAGACAAGCCATCAGTCTCTGCTGCATTAAGATAGTTTATTCATTTATTCTGCTGACTAAATATTTCTCATATTTTCTTATTTTGAATCATTTCTGTACTATTTTGTTTCTTCCATTTAACTAAAATTTGCTCACTCCACCCATAAAAATAAAATCTTTCTTTAAAAGAATTAATTTCTCCTTTCCTTAAAATCTAATAAAACTTACTGTCTTGACAGACTATTCCAGATACTGGGAACTTGCCCAGCATTTCCTTCTAACACCGCTCCTCGTGTTATCTCAGACTGTACCTTAGTCATTGTCTCTTAGTGTATCTTCCATTATTGCATGTTCCTTCCCTTACTCATCTGTGGTGGCCTTGAGTGAAGGGACCATAACTTATATTTTACACTGCGACCAATGTGCATAGCCACACACAGGATGTGTGTAGTAAATATCTTTGATTTTATAACACTCCTACTTCTCAAAGACCTCAAGGAACACTTTCCAATAATGTCCTACCCTTAAATGTATAGTTTTTTTTTGTATCTCCTCTAAATTTTTTGTTACAAGGTTACATCTATAATTTTTCCTTTAGAAAAATTAGGTGGACTTTAGTATTGTGAAAGTAATTCTTAATGTTCAATTCTTAAAAATCAATTCTTATTGTATTATTAATTATATACTATATATAATTATATATTATTAATAATAAATAATCATCAATAAATCAATAACAATACATTAATAGTAATATTAATAATCCTCATTCCTGCCTAATCTAGTCTTTACCTAGCTATTTAAGCCTCTACCCATATCATGAGGTGGCTTTGAACCACAACTTGGACATCTTGACAGAGAAAATAATCTATAAGAAACAAGGGAGGGATAAATCGGGAAGGGGATGTTACTATCCTCAACATTAGACACAACAAGTTGTCGGGCTAATCGCACTGATGCCTATCTTAAAAACAAGAAGAAAAACAACTGAAGCCAACTTCTTTCTTTACGGCAAGAATATAGAAACAAAAGATTATGTCAGTCTTATGGGGTTTTAGATTTTAAAGTTCTATGGACTGACTTATGATTCCACACTTAAACCAAAGATCTCTTTGACAGCCATGGCAGGAAAAGTACTCATAAAAAGTAACCAGTTGATCTACAAAATGAAAGAGTCATTGATTATTGGAAATTGCCCAATCTACAGTTCGAAATTTCTAGTTTCTGAAGCAACATCCTGAAGAGATTACGTTGATTACTCAGAGTTTCTAGCCATAGGAAAGGAAGTCCAGAAAAAAAAAAAAGTGATGTTTTGCTGAGTGGATTGAAATGGCCAGTTTTACCAAAATGTCATACATCTTATTAAATAGAATTAAAATTAATTTCTGCATGTGTTATAAAATTTAACACATTTATTAACATCAATGTTTTACAAGGGTATAAAACACAGTTTATGAAAGTATGTAAATATCATAGACTGGATCCTTGATTTGAATACTATGTTTCAGTTTTATTAGATAAAAATGAATCATAGGAACAGAATATAATGGCCTAGCACTTAAAGTTGTGATGAGTTTATACAGCAAAATGTAAGCACTGACATATGGAACATTAAATTTGAAAACCAAATCTCCAAGTTTTGCGATTTTCAGCTAATTGAGACAAAATTTGTACAAATTATTTTAGTAGAGTTTAAGTTATAACAGATAATCTCACTAAATAGATAAAATAATTACTGGTTAGGTATTATTTTACACATTCTAGAAATAGTAAAACATAAATTTTATCTTGCAAGTGCCTAAAATACAATACACTATTTCACTACTTTTATGTAACTGCATACTGGTGTCAGCGTGATTAGTTGGTATTTTATGTAATAAAAATCTTTATTTTAGAAATATGTATAAAAGAAATTATTTAATATTTTGGATAAATAGGATAAACTTTAGACAATAAAACCATATCTAAAATTACCACACATTGTCAAGATTAAATGATATTCCTATCATGGATAATCCAAATGTTACACTGTAGCTATACTAGTAAGGCCTGTTACCTTTTCCTGACATAAATCTATGTCTCCAGTCTCCTGCTAACTTTCTTGGCTTCAGCCCTCCTGGCTTTTGCCAGTGTCCTTGAATTACCCTTGGGAGGTTTAACAGTTGAAAATTATTTTCCAGTGAGAGATCTTTAACTCTAATCTTCAGCTATGATCGTCATTTGTCTGTTTACCTTGGCCTCTGAATGCATCAACCAGAACAAGGGAATTAATCATTCTGCTATTTTTTGGGGGCGGTTCAATTCAGTTTAGGGAATTTAGTGTGAAGCAGGGAAGTGATAAACTGTATTACACCCCCGCTTTCACATGGAAAACTGGAATGATTGAGGTTAAATATCTTTTAATATCTTGGGCCGCACACCCGCTCAAGTCAACGCAGCATACTTCTTACTGGAGAGTTGAGGGCTCAGAAGATGAGGGCCTCGTTCCTGGGGATGGGGCACACTGCTCTTCGTGTGTGCATGGCTCCGCTATGCATCACTTTCCCCCACACCCATATTCCTCTCACTGTTCTTTCTTTCCCACATATGTGTGCATCCTCTGCTTTTAGAGTTTCTAAAGATTCTTACATTCCTTTTACTTTAAAAAAAAGTATCTAATAAAACAGTAACACTAAAAAGTGCCATTGACGTAACTGTTTCCCAGACTCCTTCCATGATTTCCATTAAATGCCTTACCATAAATCCCAGTATCATCTGCTCTCTAAACACATCTCTGAACTCCTTCCCAGCTTCACTAGCCATCTGGCTATTCCCACTACTGGTTTGGCATTTGGTTGTTGGTACCGCTGGCTCTTCTCATTCTTCAGATTTTAGGTTGAATGACTCCTCTCAGAGAGGACTTCCTTGAACTAATATAGACCCTGCCTTGGGTATTACCTACCAAAGCACCGGTTTATTTCCCTTATAGAAGTTATCTAAATATCACCATATTTACTTGTTCATTGGGAGTCTCCCTCCCTCCCTCTCTCTGTCCCCATGCTATATATACATACATGTACATACATAAACACAAAAGCTAAGGGCTGCTTTATTTGGAAGCAATCAAAAACACAAGATAAACCACATTAGGCAAAAATAAGAATTTGCTAGATAACCTAACTGAAAAGTCCAGGGGCAGAACTAACTTAGGTGCAGCTTAGGTGCAGCAGGAAATCACACAAAGCCACGATTCTCTATCATGTTTCTTAGTTCTGCCTCCTTGGAATTGGCACCGCTCTCATTCGGTGCATCCACTCACATGGGAAAATGGTGGCAGTAGCGCTCAGCTTACATCTTCTCCAGCCCATGACAACCCCAAAATTTAGAACTCTTCCCATAGTCTGAATCAGAAGCTCTGAAAATGACCAACATAAGTTAGGTTACGTGCCTGCCCCTGAACTAGTCATTAGGGCTACAGGCATGGCATGTGTGATTGATTTAGGACCAGTCACATGCCCTATTCCTATTATCTGAGGTAGTGACAGTTTGACTTAGAGCAAATGCATTGGCCTTGAGAGAGGAATGGGTCTGATGAACTGCAAAACACTGCAAGTTTTATGAAGGAAGAGTTTGTATCTCTCTCTCTCTCTGTCTCTCTTTTTTTTTTTCCATCATAGCCCAGTGTCTGTCACAGTGTCTGGGCGATGGGAGATTCATAAAATGGCTGAATGAATGATGCATGAATGCACTCCTATTGTTTTACCTCCTACCTCTTCTTCTCCTATCCCAGCCCAGTCCACACATATAAGTGTCTACATGATGTGTCTATGCTGACATCTTACAAACTGGACAAAGTCAGGATATCTAAAAGCAAACAGATGATGCCCTTCCCTAAACATTTTCCTATTTCTATGACTCCTGTCTTGAAGAACAGCATCATTATCCCCATCATCGTCAAGACCCCGCGATCTCTGCCACACTTCTAACATATTACTCAACCATAAGTTCTTGATACTTCTATACCTGAACACCTCATATCTGTTTCCTGCTCTACTTACAAATTACTATCTTATCTTACAATCATTCCAGGCTCCTTTCTAATTTTCCTGTATCTATTGGCCTCACTTACACACGTACTTCTAAGATAAAATCTGATAACGTCATTCTTCTTTCTATTAAGTCCTTTAATGAGGGTGACTCGGTGGCTCAGTTGGTTAAGCACCCAAATTTAGCTCAGGTTGTGATCTCATGAGTTCAAGCCCCCCATCAGGCTCTGCTGTCAGCACAGAGCCTACTTCGGATCCTTTCTCCCACCCACCACCCCCCTGCCCCTTTCCCTTGCTCATGCTCTCTCTCTCTTTCTCTCTCTAAAATTAAGGAAGGAAGGAAGGAAAGAAGGAAGGAAGGAAGGAAGGAAGGAAGGAAGGAAGGAAGGAAGGAAGGAAGGAAGGAAGGAAGGAAGGAAAACAGGGCCATCTGGGTAGCTCAGTCAATTGAGCCTCTGATTTCAGCTCAGGTCATGATCTCACAGTTAATGAGTTCAAGCCCTGCATCAGGCTCTCTGCTGTCAGCATAGAGCCCCCTTTGGATCCTCTGACTCTCTCTTTTTCTGCCCCTCCCTCGTTCACTCTTTCTCTCAAAAATAAATAAATATTTTAAAAAAGATCAGAGCAAAGAATAATAAAAACAAAGTCCTTCAATGATTCCACATTATCCAGAAGTTAAAGTCTAAGTCTATTAATATGGTATAAAATAATCCCTAATTTCTTACTATCAAGCCCCCTCCCTATGGCTCCAATGAATTACTTATAGTTCTAATGATAATGTGTTATTTCCTTCATTCATGCCTTTGCTCATATTCTTTTCCATTTTTACTTCTGATAAATTTCTCAATACACCTCTTTCAATACTCACCAAGACTCATGTTTCCTATGATATATTATGATGATGTATTATGAATCTTCCATCTTCCCCTATGTAAAATACCAAAAACCTCCTTCTTTCATTAAATGGAAGGTCTGAACAGATAACTTCTGAGAATATTTTTGCCGTCATTTGACCTCTTATAAGTGTAACTCTAAAAATTAGACATTCTAAGAAATAAACGGGGGTGGGACATTGCCTGGGTGGCTCCATTGGTTAAGTGTCTGACTACTCCTGATTTCAGCTCAGGCTGTGATCTCAGAGTCATGAGATCAAGCCCCATGTCAGGCTCCACATCAGGATCTGCATTGGGTATGAATCTAATTCATTTAATATTTAGTATTTTCTCCATCCCTCTCCCTCTGCCCTTCCCCCACTCTCTCTCACTCTCTAAATAAATAAATAAATAAATAAATAAAAGACACTGTGGTAAACTGCTAATTGTGAAATGAGATAGTGAGACACACATGAAGACAGTATAAATACTTGGACTTGTCTGTTCCTTCATCAGACTTCAAGTTCTCTTCATGCCTCTAATATTATGTTGAAGATCTACTGAAAAAATGAAATCTTCATTTACAGCCTTTACAGTTGACAGCTCAATATTAAATGCAGGTTACCAAACAAGAACATTTTAATAACAAATGTCTTTGCATATGACATAGATTGGTTCTCCCCGGAATGGGAGACCCTGTGATTCTGAAATTTAAATGCAAGATGTTTACTCAGAAGTGCTTTTTGGGAGCAGCACCATGGGGGGTGAGGAAGCAGGGCTGGGGAGAGGGAGAAGCTCACTGTGACTTTGTGGTAACAAGGGCATCAAGGGATTGGACAGAGAGCTCTGGGACCAGCATGGCTCCTGGAGCTGTGCCAGCTTGAGGCAAGATGGGGGGCTTGAGACCCCTGAATAAGCCAGTCCTTGCACGTAGTCTGCCCTTGAATGAGGTGGCTCTTCCTGTGGGCTAAACTGTGCCCCTTCAAAAGACGTGTGGAATTCGTAACCACCTATATTTGTGAATCTAACTGTATTTTGCAATGGGGTCTTTGCAGATGTAGTCAGGTTAAGATGAAGTCATACCAGATTAGAATGAGCCCTAACCCAATGAGTGGTACCCTTAGAAAATGAGTGACACCTGGACATGGACATGCCAGAATAATACCAAGTGAAGATGAGGGCAGAGACTGGAGTAAAGTCTCTAAGTCAAAGGATGCCAAGAATTTCTGGCAACCATGAGAAGCCAGGAAGAGGCAAGTGAGGAGTCCTTCTTAGTGCCTTTCGGGAGCCCGACCCTGCCAATACTCAGTTGTGGACTTCCAATCCCCTTGAACAGTGAGACGACAATACAATAAGATAGTAACACAATTTCTGGTATTTAACCCACCCAATCTGGTAGTTTGCTACAGCAGCAGTGGGAAACGAATGTACCCTGTTTCTCTGAAGGCAGTCCCTGGAAGGTCTCATCTGTAACAATCAGAACAATACAGCACGTAGGGAAATGAGTTGCACAGTCTGGAAGGGGGATAAGAGGATGTCCTCATAGTAGCCACCAGAGCAGTGGATCTTGACTCCTTTAGAGTCTTTAACTTTTTGTTTTTATGTTTACTTATTTATTTTTTTTTTATCTTTGAGAGACAGAGAGAGATACACAGACAGACAGAGTGCCAGCAGGGGAGGAGCAGAGAGAGAGGGAGGCACAGAATCCAAAGCAGGGTCCAGGCTTCCAGATATCAGCACAGAGCTCGATGCAGGGCTCAAACTCATAAACTGCGAGGTCATGACATGAAATGAAGTTGGACATTTAACCAACTGAGCCATCCAGGCATACTGAAACCCCTTTACAGTCTTAGTAATTATTGAGGACCCCAATAATTTCTTTTTAAGTTTATTTATTTATTTTGGGAGATGGGGGGGAGGGGCACAGAGAGAGCGAGAAAGAGAGAGAGACAGAATTCAAAGCAGGCTTTGTGCTGTCAATGCAGAGCGTGATGCAGGGCTCGATCTCATGAACCATGACCTCATGACCTGAGCTGATATGAAGAGTCAGACGCTTAACCAACTGAGCCACCCAGGTGCCCCAACCAATAATTTTTCTTTATGTGCTTATTATTCTTACACATAAGAAAAAATGCACTATCTTCTTTTTTTAGAATAAAATATCAAGTTCTAAAATAATATTTTTGGTGAAATTTTAAAATTTATTTATTTAAAATATTTTTTACATTTATTTGTTTTTGAGAGACAAAGAGAGACAGTGAACAGGGGAGGGGCAGAGAGAGAAAGAGACACAGACTCTGCAGGAGGCTCCAGGCTCTGAGCTAGCGGTCAGCACAGAGCCCAATGCGGGGCTCGATCCCACAAACTGTGAGATCATGACCTGAGCCAAAGTCGATGCTTATCCGACTGAGCCACCCAGGTGCCCCTGAAATTTTAAAATTTAAAAAAGCTTTTGAAAACCAAAACATCAAAGTGTACTTACTTGTGTTTCCAAGTATTTGTATGAGAAACTTCTGAGTTTCAAAAAGAAAGTTTTCTTAAGAGCTGTTGTCAAACTATGATCTATGGCCAAATCCAGGCTGCTGCCCATTTTGGAATGACAGTCAAGTAAGAATAGTTTTTACACTTTTAAATGCTTGGAAAAATAAAAATAAAAAGTAGAATAATATTTTATGACTTAAAAATTAAGTACAATTAAAATTTCAACGTCCACAGAGTTTATTTTGAACACGTGTAGTCTACGGCTGCTTTCTGATTACAGGACAGAGTTAAATAGTTGGTGATAAATGGCATGTCCCACAGAGCCAAAAATATTTACCCTCTGGCTATTTACAAAAAGTTTGCCAACTTTGGTATTTGGAAAAAATATTGTTATAGCTAGTAAGAGTGAAGTAGAAGTACTGGGGACAAATGGAATTAATCTCTGAAAAAAGCCATATACTTATACCTAGTACATTAGAACATTCTAATAATACAAGAATACAGAAACACATTACATTAATCATGAGAGTGATATTTTCATCATGTATCACAATTCCTCTGGAATATCCCCCTGTATACTCATAAGAAAATTAAAGTAGAAAAAGTAAATAACATCTTTAGTATTATTATGAAGGTGGTTTTAAATTCACAAACTCTCAACAGGGTCTTAAGGATCCTTAGGGCTTCTAGTTTATAAGTGGGCAAGCAGCATTCTACAGCGTGTGTGTGTGTGTGTGTGTGTGTGTGTAAAATCAGAAAGATCTTGCTTAAAATACATAGAATAAAAAAATACATGGCCTCCTAATACAGGATTGGGTGAGAAACATGGTCTTTGTACTTTGTGTTATCTTTCCTACAAATATTATGAATTTATACTCATTTCCAATTACTCATTTTCTGCAAAAATGTAGAGTAAGAATAACCTTTACAATTTTGGGGGGGGATACTTTTTTTTCAGAGAGCAAGTTTATTATTATAACATCTCTAATATAATAATAATATTCTAATATTTCTATATTTTTAATATACTTAAAAAAGTGAAGATAATGACCACAGAATCTCTTAATGTGCATATTAGTTTCTGTGTGTAAATGCATGTATATATATATTCACACATGCAAGTGTACCTATATTATATATAATATGCACATTAGTTTATGTATATTATTACTAAATTTTTCATCCTTGGGTAACTCTGAGTCAGGGTTTTATATTATATTATATATATTATATATTATATTAAGGTTTTTATATTTAAGTTGATAAGAAGGTAATTTGAAACAGAGGTCTTTAATTTTGAGCTAAAGATGTAGCCAGGAAGCATTATAAGATTTCTGCTTTGGCAAAGGTAAGAGGAACAGAACGAAATTGAAGATCTGTGGATCAAAATTGCAAGAGTAAAGAGGCCCAAGGATCCATGCAACTAGTAATGATCTACAGTCAGAGAAGTGTCTCAGGAATATACAGAAATCTACAAAAGAAATAACTCGTTGAAAATATGATTGTACAGCAAAGATAAATTAAAAGTTGCCCTTCTGATTGGAATATCCAAGAAATAATTTCACCTCACACCCGAGGGAATGGGATACATCACACCAGTATACTTACATTTCCTGGAACAACAGTTTCTCCAAGCCTGTCCCATTCTAGATTGCTCCCTACACATCATGGTACCACTGTGTGCTCCACCCCCTTATTCCCACGCAAGAGGATGCTTCCTCACTAGGTCTATTTAAAAAGTACTTCTACTCTCACTCATCAACCCACAAAGGCAAAAAGGAATATTAAGAAGTTATTGAGAACAAGAATACAAGTCTCTGTCTCTCTTTTTTGATGGGATTAAAGAGGAAAATAATTTGGGGGGAAAAAAGAAACGGGTTCTCTTAGTTTTGAGACTCACATTCATGGTCCCATCCCTAACAAACATATCCTTTTCCTAATTTACACAGAACTCGGATAGGGTTTAAAAATATGTACAGAGTAATAAGATATAATATAAAACCAGGTTATTAAAATATTACTATATTATTAAAGTTTGTATTTATGCTGTGTCTAATAAAAATATATCTATTTCAAATTGATGGCTTACTCAAGATTTAATTTCTATCCTAATGTATGAAAGTAATTAAATATCACTTTCCTTCATAGATTTACATGCTAACTGTAAGTCAGATCATTCCAACAATATTACACAGTATTTTTCATCCTATTCTGTAGCAACCGGTCCTTTTTTAATACAAGGCTACATAGACACAGTATTTTTAAAGCAGTGTTAACTTTTTGAACACCTCATTTCTTAAGTATACTAAATTCAGATCATCTTTTTGTCTACTAAAAAAGAACAAATGAAAATTACATTTTCTCTTCACTTAGTATGTAATGTGTTCCTGATCTTCTGGTGCCTGAGGGTCTGTCAAATTGGAAACTATTATATAAATCTATGAATAGAAAACATTTCTAAAACTATGGATATATGTAACTAATGAATGGTAACAATCGGACATGGTTCAGCATTTGAAATGATCTTATTTGATTAGATAGATTATTTTCTTTTGCCTTTTCTGTTTTAATCATATAAATGAGGGGTGCCTGGGTGGCTCAGTCGGTTAGGTTAAGCATCCAACTTCAGCTCAGGTCATGATCTCACGGTTAGTGTGTTCGAGCGCCGTGTCCGGCTCTGCGCTGACACCTCGGAGCCTGGAGCCTGCTTCAGATTCTGTGTCTCCCTCTCTTTCTGCCCTTCCCCTGTTTATGCTGTCTCTCGTCTTTAAACAATAAATAAATGTTTAAAAATTTTTTTTAAATAATATAAATGAAACTTTTACTTAAAATGGATTGAAGGCACGCACGCAGCAGAGTCTAAAAGACAGATATAATCGATATTGCAAATCAGTTCTGTGATTGTTACTTATACCCAATCTGCATCATTAAAGCTTCGTGACTACTCCTAAGTTTTGCGGCAGAACTCTGAGGCCCTGGTCCACACCACAGGGTGGAAAACTCTTCATAAAAATCAGCTGACAGAGGCTGAGTTTTGAGTTCTTACCTGATTCGGATGCTTTGACATGTTCAGGGCCATTATGCCTCAATTCTCTCATAAAGGAAAAACAGACCTAAATATCAGCCTTAATCAAAGAAAGTATAGGGTATTACTCAGGTCACTGTTCTAATACATATATTCTCCTATTTATTGTCATCTGAGTAATGTGTCAACTTCCCACCACCCACGCCACAAAGCAGTCTGAGCTAGTTTGTTGCTGCTGAGCCGCTAATCAGAATTCTCAGAGATATTATGCTGCTACTTCTCCACCTTAGAGAATCACTACGAATGTTCCTTTTAAAATAATCTGACCCTGTGGCTTCATGTAACAAAATCTGAAAACCCTGCAACCCATGACAAAAAGAAAAGATTTTGATATATGAAATCTGGAAAGAAAGGAAACATGTTTTATTTAATCATCAGATGCTATCAAAAATGGCAATGGGATGATGTGTCACAAATAAGACCATTTCTGGAATAGATATTTAAAATGGCAGAAGAAAAGAAAACTTTGAAGCGTGTTGCCATAATAAATAAAAGAAATGCCTGCATGCTTTACACAGAATGGTTCTGTTTTATCAGAGTGAAACTCTGAACATCAAGCCCCAGAATTAATCAAAGTGGCTACAAAGCATTTGAACAGAAGCAGAATTCTGACAAAGATGAATTACGCAAAGGGGCTGCTTCCAATTTTAGAAGGAAAAAAATTACACAGTTACCTTAATGAAGAAAAGAGGGTTATGCGCAGAAAACTTGGTAAGCCTCACACTCAACTTCCTTGAAAATTCTGCTTGCTGAAAACATGTCAGTCTTAGTGCCCAATTCCAAATCGCTGTTGAAGTTTTTATGGCGCTAAAGCTTCTAATCAGCAAACTCCACAACACTTAGTTATGGACTAAATGCGTGTGTATCCTCTAAATTCAGAGGTTGAAGTCAGTGTGGCTGCATTTGGAATCAGGAAGTAACTAAGGTTAAATGAGGTCATAGGGGTAGGGTTCATATCCAACAGCATTATTATCCATGTTTTTTAAATTTTGTTTATTTACTTATATATTTTGAGAAAACAAAAGTGAGAGCACGTGGGAGGGACAGAGAGAGAGAGACAGAGAGAGAATCCTACTCTGCACTGTCAGTACAGAGAGTATGATGTGGGGCTCAAACTCATGAACCGCAAGATCATGACCTGCGCGAAAATCAAGAGTTGGGCGCTTAACCAACTATGCCACCCAGCCGCACCACATTGTATCCTTTTTAAGAAAAGACACCAAGTTATCCCTCCCTCTTCCCACCCCCACACATATATGGAGAGTGAGAGAGGGAAAGAGAGAGAAAAGAGGCCATGTGAGCTCATAGGATATCCTTCTACAACCCAAAAGGAGAGGTCTCCTGACACACCAACTCCGCTAGCACCCTGATCTTTAACTTCCATTCTTCAGAATTGTGAGAAAATGAATTTCTGTGTTTAACCATCCCCATCATACTTTTAGGAAAGAATGATATAGGAGATAAAATTAAAGTTTTTTGATTTTTATTTTAAAAAAATTATAGATATCCACCCAAGGAAATTAAGTGGACACAATTTGTGAAACATATTCACAAATTAATAATTTTCTCAAACTTCTGTCATAATCTTAATCTTAATAAGCAAATATAGAAGGTTACTAGCCTCTAGTTGCCTAAAAAAGTATCACCTTATGAAAATATTCAGTTGTTGCAGAATGAAGAAGAAATAAGTAAAATTTGCGGAATGAGCTACTTCTGTTTCATTTCCACACATTTCAAATAGGGCCATGCTGCAGGGGGAAAAGGAGCATATGGACTAATTTATGATGGTTTTAGAATGTGAGTCAACATTAGGAGTATAACGTATGGCTAGAACACTATAAAATAGGCCCGGGCATGATCATCATTTTCAATTACACAGTGAACTTCTTCATCTGCTAAGTTCTTTTCATGGTGACTCATGTTAGCAACCAAAATTATTCGCAATATTACTGTGGAAAATATATCTCACAATTTTTGCCTATCATGATGTTTCACACTATGACACATAGTAAATATCTATTAGAGTCTTCCACAACTCCATGCATATTTTAATGGGATGGAGAACTGTATTAAACTCATATGGCCTATAGTTGGGCAGAATGATATACTTTTATTTGTTTATTTAATGTAAATCTATGTTCCCTTAAATTCTGCTTCTACGTGCACAAGATCATGAAGCATACTTACTGCATAACTGTTACTTTTGAACTGGGTTCCTAAGTAGGATTAGAGAAATATCAGAATAAAAATTATCTGTGAACACCAATAGCTTGAAAAATCAACCTTGCATCAGAGGGTTGGAGATAGAACTCCCTTATTTCTTGGGTGGTTAACAGGGTTAATCATTTCTTTTTCCTTCTTATCTGTACCTTTAGTGATAGTTGATATATTAAGACAGATTTATTGCCTCAGCAGCACTAATTTTAGTTCCAGAATAGTAATAACTACGATTCAGTGAGTGCTTGCTATTAATCAAGAACTGCACATAGAGTATATATAATTTATACATTTTTAAAACATCCCTGAAGGTAGGCATTTAGCCCCATTTTAAGTTGATCCAAGTAAGTAGAAAAATAGTGGGACTCAAGGTCACACAGTCAGATGAAGAATCAGGACTCAAAGCCAAGCCTGATTAATGTGCAACCCATTCCCATCCTTCGATGTCTAGTCTTCAATCTAAAACTCAAGGACAGGCAACTTAATACTCATATATAGACCCAGATGTTCTTCAAGGGTCTACAGACCTGAACTATGTAAGAAAGAACTCTGTGGCTTCCTTGCCTTATTGCATACATAACATGTTTGTTTTCAAAATGAATAATTAAAAAAAAAACACTTTCTCATCTAAATAGCTAAATTCATATTGCCTTTGCACTCAAGAATGATGCATAGGAACCAACCATGTGCTTGCTAAAGGGCTTGAGGGAAGGTCTAGTCCTTGTCATTCTTCTATTTCCCCAAAGTTTCCAAAGACAATATTGATGCCCAGAAAGCGGTTTGCCCAAAGTACCCATTGAATTTTAGTGGCAGAACATGAACTGAGACCTCAAAACTCCTTATTCTAGGTCTGGTGCCTCCCCGTCCTATTAGCATTTTTAATATTAAATTTCATATGAAAATCCTTGAATATTCAATATCCACTGATTGCATTGCATTTGCTGTTACACATCATATATATAGATATATATGTGTATATATGTGTCTGTATATATGCATATCCACATATATATACACACATATGTGTCACGCATAAACATATATATGCAATGTGCATAGCTATTTTATATAGGTAAGTCAAAATTAAAAAAAAAAACAGATTACTATATTCCCTTCCCTGAAGGATTGTACAGTGTTTTGGAGAGACAGATGTAAGACAATGAAGGTACAATAGGACAATTGGTGAAATAGATTGTTGCACAAGGGAATGACAATAAAAACAGTGCTAAGAAGGTTCACTTGCTGGTGCTGTGTAGATGGGAGAGATCGGTAGCACTGGTAAATGAAGGAGTTGTTCCAAGGCTAATGCAAAAATCTAGATATGCCCATAAGAACTTGTTTCAACCAGGATCTCTTCCAACCCCCCTGTGACATATCTTTGGTGACTTGTTTGGCAACTGCGGGTCTTAATTCGCCCCCCAACAGGTGCTTTTGTTTCAAAATCGCGGATGTGCCACTGGCGTGTGTAAGGCTTCAGTGAGAAGATTCATAAAGAGGTGATGTGTTTTTGCATCTTTATAAAACCATCCTGCACCATTCATTCACTGAGTCCTACATACACAGAGAAGAACCAGCACGTGTGTCCTGCCTCCCACGTGTCTCACTTACACTGAGGAAACAGGAGCACAGAGAACACAGTATCCGAGTTCAAGGTTTACAAATCACCATCCAGTCAAGGAAAAATTTCCATGGAAAAAAATAGGAACCCAATGAATGAGGGTGCTGGGAGGGAAAACAACAATGGGCCTGAGAGATATCCAATAACGAAAGGGAAAACATTAGTTTTAGAAAACGTTCTTGATAAAAATTATTTTGAAAGAGAAGACAGATCACTGACTAGGAATGTAGTAACACTATATGAAGGAACAGTTTGAGAAAAATCAATAAAAAAGGAACTCTTGTTTTTTTTCTCCTCTTCAGAAATCATCTTGTATAATTCCCTCATCAAAGAAAAATAATTGCAGCAATCGGTATGTAACATCTGGCTTTAAGGTTACCCTATGGGGCAAAACATAATATGCAAAAAGGCAGAGTGACAAGTTTGTACCATAGGATTTTGCATAGCAACATGATTTCCCCTGACGTGGAGCATTTGAACAACCACAACAAAGCTAAGGTAGACAATATTCAACCAATTTATGTAAGCACCTGGAAAGGTATAAATTAAGGTTCTAGAAAACAAAACAAAGAAGATTACTTATAGTGGGAGACATTAAAAATCAGAATGTAGCAACACATCTCTTATACATTGTTTGAAATTAACAGTCTATAGACATTACTATTAATATTCTATAGACCTCTTTACACAAGGAAAACTATGTTCAGGAACATAAGCAGGATGTCTATATGCTGATCTTCATCTTCCTATCTCTCATCACACCCCAGTGAAGAGTATCACACCTCCCCACACATACCCATACAAATGAGCATCTCGAATATCTTCATGAAGCCTGTTATTCTGTGTTCTGATGGCATTCCTCTTCCGACGTAAGCCCCTATTCCTAAATCTCCTCAGGCAGTGCTAAACCTACCAACCCGAAAGCATTTTGCGAAACGCCATCCCCCCTTGTGGAACACCATGGCATAATGATTATATTTAATACTGTCATAAAAAGTCAGAGGCAGAAAAATAGGATTTTATTATATGTAGCTAATATAGAATCACAACCACTATAGCACACATGTCCACACACACAAAACAAGCTGTTTGACTGATTCTGAGTTTTCTGTTAATATTCATTTGCTATTTATTCATTCACTTGATCATCTGCTAGCTTTTGCTAGCAAGTAAGTAGACACCAAGGGTTTAAGAAAATGATATAGGAAAAAAAAAAACGCTAGGAAAATTCTCTTTTTTAATTTTATTTAAAAAGAGCTGAAGGGATATCATTATTCTATTTTTGTCACAACATAGTGCAAATAATGACCGAGGTGCAGAATTCAGAACTGGATGACGGCCTCGGTAAGTAGAAATGCTGGCCCCATGTTTTCTGTGGCTGCTTCCGCAAAGGCACATCTAGAATGCTCACACTTTTCTCTAACCATTTTCTTTTATGCCACATATTTAATATCTTAACAGAAAAAGAAAATTTTCTGAACATTGTCTTTAACAACAGCTTCAGTTGGTGGAGAATGACCCTGAAGATCAATAATATGGTCTAAGTTTTAATTTCACATGAATTTCATTAGTGCTAGGAGTTAGTATTCAGAAGCCATCATTTATCTTGAGAATGCTCGTCCCCAGATTCTTCCAATTGAGCTTAAGTGCCCTTCTCAGGTCACTATCTACAATTAACTCATTAAGATTCCAAAGAGGATCCCAGGAAGTTTCCAGTTACAATGTTGCCTCATTCATTAATGGAGAACTTGGTTCTTAAAAATACGTGTAATTTTCCAAATAATTTACATTCTATGTATAAATATAAGGTGCCAGAGTTATGCAATCGTGTACTCCCTGCTCCTCGTTCTCACCATGAATCTTAAATTACAACGATTTCCTCCCCGGTAGTCAAAACAAAGCACAGCCACCATTGTACATAGCTTGCACGATCTTTATACATCACTTTGATGTTTCAGCTTTACTTTGGTAACTATTGCAAAGTATCAACAGAGATTTGCAAATGAAGGGCAATTTTCCCCAACTGTTCCTTATGAATCAAATAAAATACATTTCTCTGCCATAGCCGTGGTTGTATGGTAATAAGATGATAATGCAAATCATAAAGTACAATGCAGCAATCAAAATAAGTGCAAATAATTAGAGTCTGTTCTAGCATTTGAAAAATGGTCCATTTGGTTCCAGTGAATATGTTATAATAATTAGAGTCAGTTCTAGCATTTGAAAAATGGTCCATTTGGTTTCAGTGAATATGTTATGTTTCTCCACACTTAAATTCAAATCTTCTTTACTTAGAGACTAATTTGTTAATCAGTCAAGTCACCAATGCCAGAACACTTAACTACAAGAGTAAAGTTCTTATCTTAAATGCAGATATATTTATTTGCTCAAGTGGCTAATTAAATATTCAATATGGGTATAGAGAAAGATGTATTGAAAATAAATATTCTGGAATATAATAAGAGTAATAAGGAAGAGAGGGAGAAGGGTTAACATATATTAAATGCTTTTGGCCAACCACTAGGGTAAGCACATTAAGTGGTTTAACTGATTTAGTCCTAGAACACTATTAAATACATTCTCTTATCCCCATTTTCGGATGAGGAGATGAAGACACAGAAAATTTCAAGAATTTAAATAGTCAAAGAGCTAACAAGTGGTAGAGCAGTTCTTAACTACCGTAATTATTGCCTTCCTAAAGAAACTTAGAATTTTTCTACAACTTTCCTTAAAATGAAAGTACATACATTATATTCAACAACAAACTGATAGTGTTTCCTTCGATGTCAAATCTTAGTCCCTCGAGCACACATTTTAATTTATTTTCTCTTAGTATATTTTCTGTACACATGTACAGCACATGGCCATGCCTGTGTAAGATATTTTTATACATTCCAGTTTATATTCACTTATTCCCTTCTTCTGAATCTTGTCCAAATCTGCCATATTTCTTTCTTATTCTCAACTCTAAGATAGAATAATTACTAAGCATTTAAGCAGAATGGCATAGAGTAATCCAATCTGCAATATTTCTATCCCTGTGATTATCATTAGTGTGTCCTAATACCTTGTCGATGCCTTTAACTACAGTATTGACTAATGGCTCCAGATCTTTTTTTTATCATCTCTGACCCTCATGAACCTTTTAAATATAAGTTTGTTAGTTATCTTATTCTAACTAGCTTTGGAGGTACTTGCATACTAGCATTTTACATTCCTATAAAATCTCTTTTCCTGGATCTTACCAGATCTGTTTTCTGGAGTGGGTTCAGACACAAGCTCTTTTATATAAGCTAGTAAATCTTGGATAAGTACAATAAGCTAACATCCTTTACTTAGTTTCCTTCTCTGTAAAATGAGACTTACAGTAGTACCTACCTCAGAGTTGATGTGAAGGTTAACATGTATATGGCACTTAAAATAGTATTTGGCACAAAATAGACATTTTCTAAATGGTTGTTTACTCTACTACTCACTACTCACTGGCTACTGCTAAAACTTTGTCTATATTAAAATTGCTATATAAAAAAAGTTATTTTCTTTTAAATGTTTACTTATTTAACTTGAGAGACAGCGCAAGCAGAGGAGGGGCAGAGAGAGAGAGGGGGAGAGAGAGAATCACAACCAGGCTCTGGATTGTCAGCACAGAGCCCGAAGCAGGGCTCGATCCCATGAACCTTGAGATCATGACCTGAGCCGAAATCAATAGTCAGAAGCTTAACTGACTGAGCCTCCTGGGCACCCTTAAAAAATTATTTTAAAATTGCCTCTTTTTCAAGACCCCCTAGCCAGTTTGGGCTGCTATAACAAAAGTACCCCAGACCAGACAGTTTATTAACAACAGAAATGTCATCCTCACAGTTGTGGAGGCTAGAAGTCCAAGATCGGGGTGCTAACATGGTTGGCTGAGGGCCCTCTTGCAGGTCACAGGCTTCTCACTGTGTCCTCTCATAACAGAAGTGGCCAGGAGAGCTGTCTTCTATAAGGATATTAATCACATTTATGAGGGCTCCACCTATATGATCTAATCAATTCCCAGAGGCTCCCATTCCTAACACCATCACATTGGGCATTAGAATTGCAATGTGGGAATTTGGGGGAGCCTTGAATATTCAATTCATAGCACCCCCTATATTCTCGTCTTGTCCCTTGGTCTTCATAGATGACCTACCCGTGTTCAATATGCCAGAGAAAACACAGGCCACTGGGATAGCACCTTTCTCACCTAATAATTTTTAATAAATAAACAAATACAAAAAAGTCTATAAATTATTGATTTCCTCCTCTAGATAATCAGGTTCTTGAAATAGAATCTGTTTCCATTCACTCTTCAGCCACCTTGAGCTACCTTCCTGAAACTGTTCAGTGACGAGCTCAACCATGCCTCAGTTGCTCACATTTTTATGGACACTTTCTACTCTTTATCAAACTGAAACTCTTGATACAGATAATGTGGCTTGATTACATCCTTCCTCTTGTAACGCTTGATTCCTGGCTTCCATGAAACCCCGGCTGTCCTGTTTTTCATTTCTCATCTCTTTCACTAGATTCCTTCTCCTCACCTTTGAGTATTGATATTTTCAACATTCTGACTTATTGTTTTATCAATTATACAAATCCTCATGGTTTTAAGTTGACATTACAGATCTCCTTTCCAATACTAACCGTCATACTTAATGACACACTGAACACTTCCCTTAAATCTCATCAAGTCAAACTCTTAATATCTCTCGAATTCATTTTTGGCTGTTCTTTTCACGACTACAGGAGACCAAATGATACAGTGAAAGAAGCAAAGGACTGAGGGTAACCTGGGTGGCTCAATTAGTTGCCAATTCTTGAGAACACGGAGCAGGGAATACTCGATTGCATAACTCTGGCACCTTGTATTTATACATAGAATGTAAATTATTAGGAAAACTACACGTATTTTTAAGAACCAAGTTCTCCATTAATGAATTAGGTAACATTTCATAAATTCTTCTGTGTGCTTAGCACCTGCCAACCCCCATATTTTACAGAAGAGCTATAGGTTCCATGAGTATAGGAAAAGGGAAGAAACGGGGTACAGGGATTAAGATGATTGAAATTCCCAATGTGTTGTCTCTGAGACCTTAGAGAATTTCCAAATCCATGATGTCACAGAGCAAATATCGCCATCTTTCCTTAAAATGTAGTAAGTTATAACCGGAAACTTCCTGGGATCCTCTTTGGAATCTTAATGAGTTAATTGTAGATAGTGACCTGAGGAGGGCATTTAAGCTCATGTTTCAAATTCTTGACTTCAGATATGTCATGATCTCACAGTTCATGAGTTTGAACCCTGTGTTGGGCTCTGTGCTGACAGTGCAGAGCCTATTTGGAATTCTCTCCCTCTGTCTCTGCTCCTCCTCTGCTCGCTCACTCTCTCTCTCTCTCTCTCTCTCTCTCTCTCTCAAAATAAACTTAAAAAAAAAAAGAGGCAAAATATTGGGATCCAGACTGACGGGGATTCACAACATGGCTCTCATCTGTGTTGGTATGTGACCTCGATCCAGATACTTATCCCTTCCTGCGACCCAGTTTTGTCTGATCGCTATAATTGGACATAATGATATCAAAAGCATAGGATCCCTGTGAGTATTAAATGCAAAAAGTTTTGGAAGGGACCTCAAGGGACCTGAAAATATTCAGAATTTAGTAAATAGTCAGTATTTCTTCTTCCTACTTAGAGCGGGCTTTTATAAACTGTTGTCTAGACCAAAGCAGTGGCTTCCTAATTGGCCTCTCTGGGTCTAATCCTCTCTCCCTTAAATCCTATCTTCACATTGTGGCTAGTCAGATTTCTAAATGCAAATTTTATCATGTTGCTTGGCTCCATGACATTTACCATGAACTCCATAGCACCTGAAAGATTATGTTATTACTCCTTAGCTTCCAACCTATGATCTTTCCTGACTCCCTACAGCATTTCACCCCACTAGACCTCCAGAAACCCTGGCTCACTGAATTGCTTGGGGATTCCTGAACACCATGCCTTCTCTCAGGCTACTGTTTTTCTGCACCTATTCTTTCTTCACTTAGCTCCCTCCTGTCTACCTGGCAAACTTCCAGTAATTTTTTCTAAGCTTCATTTCATGTGCCTTCTTCCCGACATTTCTCTTGAGATGCAGATATTCCCCGCTCCACCTTAGATAACCTCAGTTTTCCTGCTTATTTCATGAGATTGTCACCATTCATGTATCATCTCGTCCATCAATCCCAGGGTTTTATCTTATCACACCTTGTAGTCTTATCCTTGATAGGAAGTAGACAGTCCCTAATCATGTGTCTAATGAATCAGCAAAAGAAAAAAAATGATGCTATTCATCCCTGAGGAGACTAGAAGTTCATGATGTGCTTATCCTTGGAGCCCCTGCTTCATTTAGCACTTGTAAGTATCCAAAAATACGGCCTAACACTTAGTGATTGATTTCTTTTTATGTACCAGGTATAAATCTAAGTACCTTAATGCATTCATTTAATTTTCTCAATAACCTCAAGAGGCAGGTATCAACATAGAGAGGTAACAAATTTACTGAGATGGAACAGCCTTCATTGGAATATAGGCAGTTAACTCCAACGCCCAGAACTTTAACCACTGTATAGTACTTTGACATGATTCTAGAAACGATACAGTTTCTCAGAAAAGCAAATGTTTTGAAAACATGAGTACACATGTGTTCTGTGATGAGGGAGTATAAGGCAAGCTGACAAGCCTCTAACAACCCCACTCCCCAGGTTGGCTATGTGTGGCATTCCTCACACGCTCCTGGCTATCTAAGAACAAAAGAAAGGACAGAAAGCAAATGGTGAAACTGATAGAGTCGCCATCAGTTTACAAATATCTTAGTAATATTACAAGAAAAAGGCACTCTTATCAATCGCCTAATCTCCAGGAACTCCCTACTATATTAATGATAATGCTTTGTTGTAGGGAAAAACAATCTTAGCTTGACAATCGGCAGGCCTCCAGTAATCTGTAAATCCTCTTAAGCGTATGGAAATCCCTTTAAGAAACTGCCTCTGGAGGGGCACCTGGATGGCTCAGTTGGTTAAGAGTCCAACTCTTGGATCAGGTCATGATCTTACGGTTTGTGGGTCCGAGCCCCATGTCGGGCTGTGTGCTGACAGCTCAGAGACTTGAGCTGGCTTCAGGTTCTGTGCCTCCCTCTCCCTCTGCCCCTCCCCTGCTTGTGTTCTGTCTCTCTCAAAAATAAACAAACATTTAAAAAAAAAAAGAAAAGAGAAAGAAATAAAGAAAGAAAGAAAGAAAGAAAGAAAGAAAGAAAGAAACTTCCTCTTGACATTTACCTCCCCCAACTCCACAGTATATAATCAGTCACTCTTCACAACCCCAGTGCAGTTATTTCTGCCCACTGGTCCTGTCCCCTATTCTATAATAAAATCACCTTTTTGCACCAAAGGCATCTTCAAGAATTCTCTCTTGGTCCTGGGCTCTGAACCCCACCATCACTCTACAACTCCACCATTATTATTTTGACATGACTCTAAAAAGTATTATAGTTTCTTGAAAAACCTATATTTCAAAAGCTATGAGAATATATGTTTTATGACTTACCATAGAAATCTTTTTGAAAGAAATACATATTCTGAGCTTCTAAGAAATTTTTCAGTTCCAAACTAAATAATTCAGGTTATCTCCCCAACTTTAAATCCTTCCTTTTATACAGAGCCTCCAAGGAATAAAATGGTTAGAAATATATTAACTGCAGAATTTAAATTATACAGCGTAGTTTAGCACAAAGAAATTAATTGAAAAACTTTTAAGGAAATCATGTTCTTCTCCAATAAATGTTGCTACCTGGGGGCAACGACTAGCTGGAGGGTATGTCAAGTTGTTTTTTTTTTTTGTTTTTTTTTGGGTTTTGTTTTCTTTGTGTTTTTTATTCTAACCTTATCTGGGATTTGATGTAAATAATATATCTGCCTACCATGTTACCCTTGCATGTCCTTTTTAATTCTGTATAAATATAATGAGACTTCTGATTAAATTTCTCTGGAATAATACTTTCTCATCTTACCTTTAAAAAGGTTTTCCCTTTTTTAAACCCCATAGGGGAATATATTTCCTTGATGCATATTTATATAATATAGCAAGACCTTATTATAGTGAACTTAATTTTTTGTCACCTTTGAGTAGAATTTATTCTTATTTTTAACATAAGTGGTATTTCAATATAACTCTAAGTTCATTCTACTACTATCCAAAGAGAATTTTCTGTATTAAATTTACTCCAAAAAGAAAATAAATGACAAATGAGAACCTTTGTTCTCATTTCTGGTCAAATTAAAAAAAAAACAAAAACAAAAACAAACAACAGCAACAAAAAAAAAAAAACAGAACAAAAAACCCGCAAGCTGATTCAAATAACAGAAGAAAAATAATCAAACTATCATTGCCCCATGTCTTACATACATTTTCATAGGAAAAGAAATTCCATGTAACTCTAATACTAATGAAAATAATTTAATATCTACATTTATTTGTGGACATTTGGAAAATAATAAATTCTGCATTTTCAACAGGCCAGTTTCTCTTGTAAACCTACTCTCTGTCCAAGATAATGATATAAAGTATGGTAAGTCTAAAATTTAACTTCTAAGTAGCTTCATTCATTTTTTTTTAACATTTATTATTGAGAAACAGAGAGAGACAGAGCATGAACAGGGTAGGGGCAGAGAGAAGGGGAGACACAGAATCCAAAGCAGGCTCCAGGCTCTGGCTGTCAGCACAGAGCCTGATGTGGGGCTCAAACCCACAAACTGTGAGATCATGACCTGAGCTTAAGTTAAATGCTTAACCGACTGAGCCACCTAGGTGCCCCTATAAGTAGCTTCTTTCTGCCAACATTATTGAAAAATAAACTCTTCTATCCTATACAGTTAGAATTCCTCATTCTAAACCAAAATTTCAAATTTTTCAAATGTTTCCATTAATTAGCTTACTAAGTTTCCCAGATAAAACATATTTGCTATGAACTTGCTGAT
Organism: Cryptoprocta ferox; assembly: GCA_028646485.1. Lineage (NCBI taxonomy): Eukaryota > Metazoa > Chordata > Mammalia > Carnivora > Eupleridae > Cryptoprocta > Cryptoprocta ferox. The sequence goes on along the minus strand of CM053567.1, from coordinate 11,177,113 downwards.
GAAAAGCATACAAACTTAGTATTTTGTGAAACCCTTTAAAGAAGGGTATTGGCTTCTTTAAAACAATGCCAGAGGCACCTGGATGGCTCAGTCAATTGAATGTCTGACTTCAGCTCAAGTCATGATCTCATGGTTTATGAGTTTGAGCCCCACACGGGGCTCTCTGCTGTCAGCCTGTCAGCACAGAGCCCAGTTCTGATCCTCTGTCTACCTCCCTCTGCCCCTCCCCTGTTTGTGTTCTCCCAAACATAACTACTTTTATAGTAAATATTTTAAAAATAAAATAAATAACATAAAATAAATTAAAGATAAAATAAAATAATGCTGTCCCCAGGATTGAGTACGTGTCCCAGGACAGCAGTAATCCATCCACTGGTTGATACATCATGCCAAATGATGTTAAAGCACTGCTTCTGTAATAAAGTTATATCATGATACACAATTGAAATATTACTGAATACCTTTAATGACCCAGGAACTCTGCTAAAGGGCTGGGGTAGAGAACCTCCGGAAATTACATTTTAGTGGGCGAAGAAAGTCCCTGTACAGACATTCTTGTTTGAATCTAGACAAAGAAATCTAATAAAGAACGTAATTATCACTTAACTGCCTCAATTCAGATAGGTTAATGGATTTGTTGGCTATCAAAACAAAGGGTGATGTCTGATTAGAAGCAGAAATCAATCCAATACCTGCCAGTTGAGACCCTTCTCAGGATCTGGGACTCATATTCCCCTAGTTCTTACAAATTGCTAAGAGAGTTTGTTACTGCCTTGCTAGTGGCCAGTAACTGCAAGTGTAAATTATTCAGTACCTTTAAGCAAAAAGTTTAATATTCATGCCATACTTTCCATAGTAAAAAATACTTTATTAATAACTGTAGCCAGGCACCTTACACTAAGAGGAGCAATAATTCAGATAAACTTAAGCATTTGGGGCTGAATAAATCTTTAGTGTCCCAAAGATAAGCTGTGATTTATACTATGGCTTCTGAGCTTTTTCAAAGGCAGTAGCCCTGGTGTGTGTAGACAAAAGCCACTTGGGAATCAAGTCTCCTTTTACCAAAGAGCCATGGCACTATCTCTCAATGGGCTACACATTGGCCATTCTGCTGTCAACTAGTGAAGGGGGCCCCTGGCTGATCTCAAGTGCACTCAGGGCTATTAACTAACAGCGGAAAAGATGATCTCTGCCAGGGCTCCCTAACTTTTCCTTGCTTTCTTGGGATAAGGGCCCTATTGAGGTCAAAAGCTGAACACATTCTCTATACCAGATGATATGCTATGTGCTGTGGGAGACTGGCAGATGCATATCCTATTTCCAGAAATGGAAAGTCCCCCAATTTTAGTGAGCTTGTCTGTAGTTTCCCACCTGAACTTCTGGATTTGGCAGCAGAAACACTTCTCCATAGACTAAGGCAAATTTACAACTAATTTATTGTTTAATATGTATACCAGTCAAAGCAATAAAACAGTGGTAGTAATTCTCAGTGAATGGATATTTTCAGATTGGTATTTATTTATATGAATAGAGAATGGTGAAAGGTTCTGTTCATTAGCCATCTCCAATGTGGCAGCAGAAGAAGGCTCTTTGATGTGGGATCCTAAAAAGGCTGGTATCTATGGTAACACTATTCCTTCTGTTTCCAAGATAAGAACCTGACTAATTTCTGGTCAAAATGGTCACTTTTCTCCTCTTTTCAAAACTCTCCAATGGCTGCTGATATCACTCAGATCCTCATGGTCTGGCCCCCATTTCATGCCTAATCTTTGGACTTTTATCATATTGGTCTCACCACAGCTCTTACTTCTACTGAAAAACTCCTCCCACTGATGCTCAAGTGGAAAATTCCCTCATTTTCTTCCAGTATTTATTCACATACTCCCAAATTCCTTCCTGCCCAGCTTTTATCTGTAGTACTTATCACCATTTATCATACAACTCATTTTATTATTCATTCATTCATTCATTTTCCATTCCTCTACTAGAATCTAAGCTCCAAGAGGGAAGAAATTTTTGTCTCTTATTCCCTGATGCATCCAAGCACATGAAAAATATTAAGTGTTAGTTCAATTAATGAATACATAATTTAATTTATTACAATCCACTCTGGTTTAGCGGTCAGTGTAAAGCTGCCATTGTTACTGGCTCTGTCTTAGCATAAGGTTTTTTCCTTATGGCTTCAAGTTGGGTGTTACTCCTTCAGGCAATGCATCTATATTCCAGAATGAGTATGACCCAAAGGTCAGGGATAGAAGCAAGGAAACCAGTTAGAAAATAATTTGCGAGAGTGATAGCAGTGGCTTAAAACACGCTGCAGCAGTGAGTCGGGTAAATACTGATGTGATTCTGGGTGAACGTTGGTGAGAAGTAAAGTATATTGTGATGGACTGTATAAGAAGTGTGGTAGAAAGAAATCCAGGCTGACTCCAAAATGACTGGCCTGAGGAATGGAAGGGAAGAGTTGTAACTCACTGAGAGGAGGAACACTTGGGGAGCACACTGTGGATCACAAACTCAGTTTTAGACATCAAAATGTGAGAAGTCTATTGGGATATAAAGATCTAGAATTAAGGTAAACGGCCTGGGTTTGAGATACACAATTCAGGATGCATCATATTGACAGCATTTAAAACCAGTAGACAAGAGTGAATTAGAGAGAGATAGAGACAGACAGACAGACAGACAGAGAGAAATGGTTCCAAAACAGAGGCTGAGCACATCAATATTTAAGAACACAGGAGGCTGAGAGAAACCAGCAAATGAGTAGCTAGGGTAGAAGGGAGCCAGAAGAGTGTTACATCCTGAAAGCCAAACCGAAGTGTCTCAAGAAGCAGGGAATCATCAGCTTTGCCAAAGTTGCTCTGTATCAAATTAAAATGACTGCAAGATGTGGATTCTGTAATGATCTCGATAATTCATTCACATGAAGGCGGGGCATGAAATTTGACTGGAATGGATTCAATAAAGGAAAGGACATAAAATGAAAACTTCTTTCATACACAACTCTTGGAGTGTTTGATTTAAAGAGAGACAGAGACAGAGAGAGAGAGGAGGGAGGGAGAGAGGTAGGGAGAGAGGGAGATGTCTACCTGAATAAAAAATTTGGGATAATAGAAGCTTTAACATTTTTCATTTTTTTAGATGGGAAAAATAACAGTATATTTGTAATCTGATGGAGAGATCTGAGTGGGAAAAAATCACAGTGCCAGTTAGAGAAGGGGGAAGTGCTAGAGTAATGTCTTTAAGTAGCCAAGAAGGGACTGAACTTAATATACAAGAGACTGACCTTTGCTAGGAGTGCAAAGAATTTGCCTGTGGGGTAAGGTTGGAAGCACAGTATGCAGAAACAGGTTCTTGTACACAGATAGATGTGGTGGGAGCTGCTTTTAATTATCCCTACTTTCCCAATAAATCAGGACACAATGTTATCAGCTGAGAATGAAACTGTGATCATCAAGGTTCAAGAAATATTGGGTTAAGAAAACTGAAACTGGTGTTTTTGCATCAATACTTCTCATAGCCTTTTGGATATTTTAATTTGTAATGTGAATTACCACAAGAGAGATTCACTATGTAGTAGTTTGCAAATATTATCAACCATTTCACTGTTTTCTTCTAGAAATGTCTGTTATCAATGTCTGTTATCAATGTCTGTTAAATACCAGGTTTCCTATAAAACATAGTTTGGGACAGGCTGTTAAAGATAATACCCACTGTTCTCAAGAGCATGGAGTGGGTATGTACGTGAGCACTGGTTACTGATGATCGTGTAAATGAGTAAGACAATCACCCTATTCTATGATGTAGAATTTGTTTTCTTAGGATCTTATTCTAAGGATATTATGATCACATGCAAAGACATAACTGCAAATATATTCATGGGAACATGTAATAAAAAAATCTGAAATAAAGTGATGCACAATAATGTTGACTCAAGTTAATTACACTGAACCCATATAATGGGAATCTGTGAAGCTATTTAACATGTTGTAGTAGTAGAACATGTACTGATTTGGAAATATATTGGTAAATAAACAAAAACAGGCTATAAATAATATGCATATCTTAGAGCCTATGATGTCCCAAGAATAGGGTCTACATTTTATTTTTAAAATGTGTATATGTGCATGAATGTTTGATGAAGCAAAAAAAACCCCATAAAAGATACATATTAAAGAGTACTCTATCTGCATGGTGGGATTATAGGTGAATTTTCCTCTTCACTTTTTATTATCTATTATTTCTGAAATTTCTATAAAAATCACACAACATATAACATTTAGAAAATGGTTAAACTGATATATTGCTTTGTGTGAAAGTAATTCTTTACTTTTCCCCCTGCATATAACACTCAGATTTGTAGCTTTAATCAGTTCTACAAAAATTGAGTTACCATTTTAGAGATAAACCGAATGATAGGTAATCTCCTTTTTGTGTTATTTATATATAAATATGATATAGACAAAAATTGTTAATCATGTCATGATATTACCATAAAATGCTTTCAAAATAGCTTTCTGGTATAACTAGTGACAGCATTAAATTCAATTTTTAATCACCACTTCAGACAAAGACTTTGGAGAATTGCCAAACTTAAATTTAAAGAAATAATGGGATATATTTCCAGGTTATTTCAGCAATTATAATTTTGAAAACTTTTATGCCACAGTATAACTATTTCTTTGTTCAAAGACTCCAGTAATAGTCATAAATATGGAACAAACATTCATGCAAATCAGATACACTTTTCCTAGTTTAATATGAAAGCTAAATATTCGGATGATTCAAGAAAGATAATGTAGATTTTCAGGATAAAATATAAATCATATTTTTATAATAAAAACAATTATATGAGACTTTATTGGGCTACATTTTCAATTGGAGTTTCACATGGCTCTAAAAACTTTCACACAAGATACTTTCTGCCAAAAATAAATAAAGAAAATCTGATGACCTAGACATGAACCCAAATATTGGCCATGTATTCAGAAAAGATGGTGCTAGTATTTTTACCCCTAACATTTTACTTAAAATCGAATGAAATTTCCATTCCAAGTGGAATGTGTAATTGAAAATCCTGGGCACCATCATGCTTCTCTATTTCTGATTCTGGAAAAACTAAACACTATCAGCCGTATATATTATCTATGGGCATATTTAATCACTTAAAACCTATTAGCATTAAAGAACTAAGTATAACTTTGATATCATCATTTCCAAGAGGAATATTTAAACTCAGGTAGATCTGGGAACTGTTTAAAGTTATACAACTTAAAAAAATAAAAATAAAGTTGTACAGCTTTTATTGTCCACGTATGTGTGATCTAGAACCCCAGTTTCCTGACTGATAGTCTTGCAATTTTTTTGATACTCTCTTGAGATAAATACAGAATTTCTCTTTTTAATGGCAAAGAAATTGCATAGGGACCCACATGAAATACAGGCAGTCTCCTTGACTTTGTTCTCCTTGCATGCCTTACTCTATGTTGCTTTATGCCTATTACAGCAAAAGGACAAGAATATAGGACAAAAACTCAGTGAACTGTTGATTTCTTGACTTCCACTGAAAAACACTATGGGTATAATTATGACGCATGTCAGTTTGGACCAGATACTGTTTTTCAGACCACTCATCAAGAATATTTGAGATCAAGTCATATAATTAGCACTTTAGTTAACACACATTTGAAGATATTCTGATAACCTTTGTTTGAAAAATTTATAAGCTAAAGACAAGTAAGTAGTCTTTCAAAATGTCATTCATTCTCATATACATACATCATCCAGATAAGTGACGACATACAGGCACTGATTCTGTGCAACCTATACTCCACACAATCACTCAAATGATCTACAATGTAGCTCTATGCCACTCTCCTTTTAAAAATATTCCAGGATTACTCTGCTGTCCATTGGATAAAACCTACAATCATTAGCATGAAATACGAGGCTCTTCGCAAACTTGCTCTTACCTGCACCGCTCCACACAGCTTTATCCCCGTGTCCTTCTTCCCCTGAAAGCATCATACAATTCAGCAGTACAGCATTTCAGGAAGACCTATCAGCTATTCCTCCACAGCAGTCTGTGCTGATTATCACCATCCCACAAAATTACCCTGTTCTGTTTACACCCTTGCCTCTGACACCAGACTCCAGGTTCCCTACCAGCAAGGACCAAGTGGCATTTGTCTACATATCTCGAGGGCTTTGTACAGAAATTGGAACTCAAAGAGTATATATTGGAAAAGTTAAAAAAAATGAATTGGGACTACAAAAAATCTGATTCATCTGACTATCTTCTTACTTTGTCAAGTAGATTTGTATCAGGAATCTAGAAATTCCCAAAGATCTGGCATGTTTCATCATGTCCACACTTATAACTACATTTTACCAAATAACTAGGCAACACACAGAGCAATTGTTCCCTGTTTCCAAATCTGTTACAGAAAGGAATCATCACCTATGGTTCTGGCTAGAATGCAAATCATTCCCTCCCATCCCAAGATTATGACACAGTCAGTTTGTGGCGGAGTCATCATGGGAAAAAAAAAAAAAAAAAGACACCATGTCTTCTGTGATAGTCTATATTTCTGCAATTAAAATATTTGCCTGCCAAGCATCTAGGTGTTAGATAAATGAAGATTTACTAATGCTTTATGCATTTAAAAGTCATTTCTTCAAACTGCACTCATCGCTGTAATTAAATGTTGTTTGCCAACCAACGTGTAGGGAAAAATAGTCAGCAATTTTCTCCCAGTATTGACATATAACCTTCGCACCTTATTTATCCATTGCCTACCAATGTACTTATTTCAGAGTGATCGACTAAGCGCAGCATAGGAAAAGAACCCCTGTTAGCTAATCTACATTCAAATTCTGTAAATAAGCAAGTACTACTGTGTTTGGATATAATCTTCACATCTATTTCAGATATACAAAAATGATAATTGGGTAGAAGGAGCTGAATTAAAGTATATTACCTAACTTTTGTCCTCTTTCTATCTTTCTTTCATTCTTTCTTTCTTTGAGTATTTCTGTGACTTCAAATTATTCAAGCTGTTCAGGTTATTAAACAGTGAATCCAGCTGACTTAAAAATATAGAAATATGCCACACAGACTCTTATAGAAAGCTCTTTAAGAGCCTCTATTATCTACTGAAGAACTAATGCACTGCCTTAATTTTGCCTGCTGGGTGATCAGACACAACCAGCCGCGAAATTCAGGCCCACACAGAAATGCAAGGCTGTGAAAAGGACATTTGCTCAGCAAGAAAGGTTGCAGAAGCTCTTTGACAAATGAGACAAAGCAAGTCAAGTCATAATAGAAGGGCTTTTTGAACATTTTCAGTAATTTGGTTATAACTAACTCCAGAGTGCATTAGCAGAAGATTCTTAATCAGACCCTACTACCCCATTAAAGAGACTAATTACAGTGTGTCTTTTACTGGTAGATTTATTTTTCCTCCATAAAAATGCTTAGTGGATATAAATTCATTTGTTTGGCTCTCCCTTTGTCCATATCTCTGTTTTCCAAGAGGGCCCAGTGCTGTCACGTTAGAGACTGCACACGCACAGGGCAGTGTCCACTAAATAATTCCTGTTCCACTTGCAACCGATTAAACCAAATCTACATTAAATGTGAGATCAACTCCCATCCCTCACACGCAGTGTCTGCTGTAAAATCTTGTTTTTACAAGACTGGTTGAATTCCACTATCTTAATTCCATTTCTTTTAGAAAAAATTACTTTCAATACAAGTGATTTATTTGCCTCTTGCTGAATATATCTGTTGCTAGACCAGTGATGTGCTTAAAAAGACTTTTAACTCACAAGACTACCTGAGAGGAATCCTCTTGTGCCTGAGTGACTAACATCACAGTTAATCCAATATGTGTGTGTGTGTGTGTGTGTGTGTGTGTGTGTGTATGTGTGTGTGTGTATTACATTATTTTTTGAGGCACTTTCTCCCAAAGAGGCAGAGTAACCTCTGTCTTGTAGGTGTGATCCTGAAGATATTACTTGCAGGCAAAAAAAAAAAAAGGGGGGGGGAGGTGGAAAGAGTTCAGCCTGTTTCACTTTTTTTTTTTTAACAAAGCCGTATCAGTGGGTTTCCAGTTGTATGTGCATCATTAATGGAATAATAATGTTTAAATCTAGTACCAGCCAACATGAAAACAAATAGTTATGGATATTTTAACACATTAAGCAAAACTAAGTGACAGAAATTGGGAGAAACACTACCTGTATCACTTCAAGCATGGTTACTGCAAAATTCAAATGAGTTTTGTTTTCAATAAATATTTAGCAAGTACATAATATACATATTGTCTGCTAAAGGCACAGGGGTAAACCAGACAGTCTTGTATCCAAGATTTTTATAGCCTTCACTAAAAATAAAGTGTAATGAAAGCTTTGGACTTTCTAGAAGCTTTGAGAAGTTTTTGCATGGTATGAAGGTCACATCTATCATATTTTTAGTTTCTCAATCAAAATAAGTCAAATATCAGCAAACTCATATGGTTTGACCTAATTCCAAAATGTAGATAATCATCGTGAGAGCATTTGCAATGACGGAACATTTTATAAGCTGTAAAATGCTTAATACAATTTAGCTATTATGATTGCGGCCTTAAAACGTTTTTTAAGATTATATCTTGATAGTGAAAATGATAAAATCCTATCATGACACAAATTCAGTCTGTTTTAAAAGTCAATAAACCATATCTTTACTTTTTTATTAATTGTTAATTTAAGAAATTTTAGGAAATGTCAACTATGTACTCCATATCCTATTTCAATTCTTTCTGTGTTTGCTGCTTCAAGATTATTGTTTTATTTTCTTGTAATCCTGATATTGCCACCAATATTTTTAAAATTTAATAGAGGCTCTTTCCCTTTCTGCCCTATGTTTTCATTTTCCATTTGGTGATAGATTGCAGAACAATGTTTACTGCAGGTGAAGCTAACATAGAAAACATCCCATCTAAATTATTGTTAGAATATAACAATGATACTTCAATGAGTACTTGCTGTATGTCACTGTTGAGCAACACATGTAATTCTTGGAATGTGGCTAGTAAGTCTATTATCTCAATTTTCTCATACGAAAACGATATAATTCTGGTTCGGTCTTTTAGTTAGATGTGTATGGAGACACAAGGGTATATTCACTTATACCCACATTTTTATACTCAACCAGTCATTCCGTAAATACTTTTTGAGCACTTGGGTTAAATATTGAAGAAACCGTGGCGAACAAAACATACAAAATACTTGTTTTCATTTGAATTTACATTCCAGTAGGGGGCAGAGTTCACAAAAGGATGTAAGCAGTACAAAGTTATAAACACTGTTACCAAACAGTATTAGTTAAAAATGGCACAAAAACAAATCTGGCTCGAATAAGAATCTGGGATAAATACTAAGTATAATTTCATAATAATCTGCATTATCTTTACGGGGTTCTAGTGAGATTTAAAATTATATGTCATAAGACTTATACAATGCTAGGATTTGATAAATGTTTAATATGATATTGATAGTAAAGAATTTTAAAGTTACAAATATTTTTTGGCCCTGCCCTTTCAAACAGCCAATGCAAAAAAATAAATCCAATAAGTCAAACATTGAAAATATTTCATATAATGAAAGCAACAATCACTTCAGAAAAGCTCTCAAACTATTTCTAGTCCTAAAACTATACTGAAATTTTTCCCACTGTTCAAAGGAAAGAAGGCAGTGGTTGGCTAAAAACATGACATCATTCTTATGTTAGATTCCACATAGATTACATGGTTTTTGTACCATTCCTCAAAAATGATGAAAGATACCAAGTGACTATACTCATAAGGGAGACTGCAATAAAATGAGTTCTGTTACTCAATCTTCTCAACTGTTTAAAAAGTAGATTTTTATAATATTTCTGGGTATGTAGACTATGTGTCCTTTAAGAAAGAATATCTAAATATATTTCTCCTAACTCAGAAATCACAAAATATACAATGGCTTGAGTTTGCAGTCACTAAAAATACCTGGGGCGTACTCCTTTTTGTTGCCAGCTAAACAGAGATCTGCATGATTAAATAGATTACTTGCCAGAGATATACCAACTTTTTCTTTCAAAGATGGGGCATCCAAAAGTTTCTATGACTAAAGAGAGAAGATCTTTGAAACAGCTGAGCTGGGAATGCTAAAAAGCTCCTTAGAAAACCATTTTAAATAAATAATGAAAATAATAAAATCTCAGTTGTATCCAAGTTCTGTCTGATGCACAAACCTATTCTTTATCTTTCATACTGATATAGAGAAGTCTGTGTTAGGATATCAAATGGCAAATATGCTCAATTATTAATGGACACAATAATTATTAGTATACTTTTCTGCATTATTTATTCAGAATTTCTGAACACTAAAAACATTACTTCCATAAGAGAAGGAATGATTTAGTGAGAGATAGAATTAAGTTTTTCTCACAATAGGAAATGTTGAAGGATATAAACGATATTTGACTAATTTGGAGCATCGGCCCATCAATTCATATTTAGTGTACTTGAAGTAAAAAGTGGTAATGAATGGCAATTTTTTCAGGAACCAGAATTTATTGAGTAGAAATGATCTTTACTTCTATAAAGTATTATTTGATAATGTACAACCAGTCCCTCTATCTTTGTAAATAAACACAGGAAGGATTTTTTCTATAATTATAAAGATAGACTATGTGTAGTAATAAACATATGTATCATGCAGATTTTATTGAAGACCCCTGTGATTGGCAAATTTCATCAGTCTACTTGGCTGGGCAACTGTGGAAGATTATTAGACAAATACTATTCTTCATGTTTCTGTGAAAGAAGATGATTTGTTTTGGAATGAGATCAACATTTAAATCAATGGACTTTGAGTAACACATTTTATCTGGACCTCATACAATCAACTGAAGACCTTACTAGAACAAAGGGTGAACTCCTTAGCAAGAAGGGATTCTTCTAGGAGACTGACTGTGGACTCAAATTGCAACTACTCTCTGTGTAGCAAGCCTGCTAGTCTACACTGCAGATTTTGGATTAACTAATCCTCTACAACTGTGGGAGACAATTCCTTAAAATTGATCTCTTGGCTCTGCCCTCACATGTGTGCATGTGTGCACACACACACACGTACACATCCTATATCTGTTTCTCCAGAAAGCCTCAACTAATACAGCCATAAACATAATTTGAGCTTAAGTCCAAGTTTGGCAGTAGTTTTAGAACATAGAAAAGCTAAACATGTAATGTATAATGCTTTAGATATTCTGGCGAATTGGCAGCCTGAGTAAATTTTAATATAAATGAAATGCAAGTGTCCTTGGAATAATTTAGCTAAAGAGATACAAGAATGAGTATTATGTCCTAATAGAAGTCAGGAGCAGTGGGTCTAGAGGGGACTAATTGAATGAATGACCTAGTGAGTGAATGAATAAAAAACAAAAGGTCTGACCAACAGGAAAAAACCAGTATGTAATTATTAAACTACATTGAGCATAGAATGGTTCCTAGTATTGAAACAGGGAAAATGAGAGGAAGAGTGGGATATAAATACTTTCATTCAACAGTGTTATTAATAAACATCTTAAAAGGAAACTAGCCAATTTTCTGTAGGAGTTTTTATAGATCACTTGTCACAAACCCACAAAAACATTTCCTAAAGGCTAACTGTGGCTCCATTATTGACCATCGAGTGTGTGTCAAGTGCTGTAATAAGCGAGTGGACGGACACTCCTACCATCCTATTTGGTAGGAATTTCAACTGTAGTTTACCAGTCAAATAACTGAGGCTTAAAGTCACGTCACTTGCTCATATTTGCATAACTAGAGAATACTGTAGAAGATAGATCAGCTCCAGAACTACCCTCCTAACACAGTATGGTGAGAAAGCATACAAGTTACCAAAAAAGAAGTTTTGGATTCTTAACTATGAGTGATTTTTAAATATATGAACAATTACTGTTTATCCTGTTTTAGATTAGACCTTTCTGAGATGACTGTAGTTATTTAACCTCCGAGATATTGCAAAAATGAACCTTTTTTTTTTTTTTTTTTTTTTTTTGCTCCCTGGGTAAATGTGCTCAGACTGTTTACATAGAAAACCAAAAGTTATGAAACGGCATTGCCGGACTTTGAAAAATTTTTGTTTGAAAACAATCATTACACCACACCCAGTGCATGTTTTATTGCTTGCATACACATTGCTTCTATAATCATGAAACCACATTTTAGATCTTAGCAATTTTGAAAATAGAACTGCCTTTGTCCTCCTCTTCATGAACTTAATTTTTACTAACAATCATATGATAATAAACAAATGTGGGTCTCAGTTTTATACATTGGAATAATTGTTGCTTTCACAAAGATAATTTTAAAGGGATTTATCCCACTTGTTGGTAAGTATCAACAGAGATCCAAATATTCATATAAAGTCATATAGGGATATTTATACATAAAAGCTGTTAAGTTTATTTTTGTATGGAAAGATGTATGTGCCTGCAAACATTATTAATATAAGAGAACAGATTTGGAATATCTCTACTTTTAAAAACATCGGTTGACACAGTATATTTATATCAAATTAGTCCTAGACACTGTCTCAATGTTTTGTTTTATATTAGATCAATACAGTTATTTCCCCACAACCAACCAAGGTGTTTTGCAGGGAGTTAGGGCAACAGCAGATGTCATCATCAACTGTTGTAGAATTCCTTATGCCATCAAATAGCATAGCAAATATAAAGGCAAGGAAAATGGTGGGCCATTATCTCTGGAATCACTTGTATGGCAAAAACCTTGAATGTCATCCTCCTACATATCAAATACAATAGAAGGAACCGGTTTCGAAGAGTGTCTACTTCTCAATGTTTATAACTTCAAACAATGGGATTAAGAGAAGTTCAGTTCAGTCAGGAGTCGGATTATCTATTATGCTGAATACTCTGAAGCTGGTGATACTGACCATTTGACCCACAAAAATGGCAATTCCACAGCTTCCAACCTATTTGCAGATTTAAGATAAATCAGCATATAATCATGGTACTGCTTTGGAAGCCCTAATAAAATGGTCAAATAAGAACTTGGGGGAAGGGAAACACTCATTTACAAGGCTCTAGTTAGCAATGCCCTTTACATGTGGTTATTCCCAGTGCACATACAGATCTTACTTGGCTGAGGTTTTGTCAGTATTAATAATCAAATTTGAAATTGGACTAAAGTTATTTCTTCTCTGTTGTTTATTAGCTGCCATTGGGTCACAGAGTGGATAGACTATAATATTATAGAAACAGTTTGCTGTTGTTTTTACATTTATTTATTTTTGAGAGATAGAGACAGATTACAAGTGGGGGAGGAGCAGAGAGAGGAGACACAGAATCTGAAGCAGGCTCCAGGCTCCATCCAAGCTGTCAGCACAGAGCCCAACGCGGGGCTCAAACTCACAAACTATAAGATAGTGACCTGAGCCGAAATGAGAGGCTCAACCCACTGAGCCACCCAGGTGCCCCAATATATACTATTTTTTTTAAGTTTGTGATTCCAGCTCTGCCTAAGACCCTTTTTTTTTTTTTTTTTTTTAGGTCTGTGGCATAAATTCATTTTGGTTTAAGCAAGTTGCAAGTAGATTTTCTGAACATTCCTCTTGAAAGAAGCCCTGATTCAAATAAAGGGAGGATGAGGGAGCACAGGGACTGAGAAGTTTCTAATTTGCCCCCTTCCAGATACATGCTCAGGGACCAGATGCTACTACTTGGAAGGTCTAGACATTTAGGGAGACCTCTAGTCAACTTTAGCTGTTTGCCTTTCATTACACTCACTCAGGCTTACAAAACAATAGCATTGTTACTCTTTAGAATCAAGAGAAAAGTCATCATGAAAATCCTAGGTCCCTTTAGACCACTTCCCAATATAAATATTGTAATGGAAATAGAAGCAACTTCTATTACATTCACAGACACCCATCATTTTTCAGAACCTCTTACTGAAAAACTCTATTCCTACCTATGCCTTTACAAATGTATTCAAAACCTCCTTCACTTTGAAAACCTTTCTATACAAGAAAACAAATCATTGTTAAAGCACATGCTTGCCATCATTCTGCTTCTGAAATATCCTTTACTCATTTATTTTGCAGTAAAAAAAGTCTCTTTCTTTAAGCTCAGCTCAAATAACCCCTTTTCATATTTCTCTCTCCACCCACATCATAAAACATGTATATACTCATTTCTGTCCACAAATACTAATTAAATACTTAATGTGTCAAATGCTATTTTCGTTCCTGAAAAACTTGTTAAAAATCTAAAATTTATCTCTGCCCTAAAGGAATTTATACTCTAGGGGGAATTATAAATATGTACATTAACAATTTAGTAACCTCTGAAAAGAGATTGCAAATATATAATTACAAATGAGAAAATCAGAAGGAAACAGGAGATATACACAGTGACAGGCGAGGTGAGCAGTATAAGGAGAGAGACCCTGATGAAACAGGAAGGAGAGGTCAGGTCATGACAAAACATTCGTGCACAAGACTAGGATGTATCATGAAGGGGAACAGAGAACCACCGAATGATTTTAAATAAGAGTGTAACAAATCCTGGTTGCATTTAAATCGTTTGCTTTGGCATCAGAATGGAGTTTGAATTGAATAATCTTTCACAGGAACTTGCTAGGGACAGACAGTCCTAGCCATGCTTGTTATATTAGTATAATTATTAATTGTCCCTCTTCATTTTCAAACTGTCTTGGTTTAGACAGTAAATTATGTGGTCATCCTGAGAAAGGATTATCCTGCAGTGAAATGAAGCCGAAAAAAGCAAGGGAGGCCAGTTGGAAATCTGTGGCATTAACACAGCCTAGAAAGAAAGGCACCTAAACTAAGTTACTGGCCAGGGAGATGGAGGGGAAAAAAGAAAAAAAGAAAAAAAGAAGCATTTGCTCTGCCACATCCAATTACTTGTACCTTGATTTAGCATTTAATACATTTTACTATATGTTAGGATTCATTATTTACTTCGTTATTTTTTCTCCATTCAATCTTAAATTCCTTGAGGGCAAGGACTACATCTTCAAGTTCTGTTTTTCTTCAGAGATTACTGGAATGCCTTGAGAAAACTGCTTACTGAATAAGTATATATTGATTTGAATTAATAAATTTTACCAGTACATTTTACAAAGAGAAATAAGTGGTTAAAGGCCTTTGTAGAGTTCTTCATTATTCATGGGAAATGGCATTGTATCCTCATGAATTAAGGAGTGAATTCAGTGAATAGTTTGAACCTTTCCCCCAGTTCTCTTGGATGACTTCATCATATTAAGCCATCAAGTGAGGCTTCTATGACTGAAAATTAACTCTGAGTCTCAAATTCAAAAGAAGAGGTATCTATGGCCAATCAATGGCAGTAGCACATTGTGGTTGTCAAACACTAGCAGCTCAATAAAAACTGTTTACATGAATGACTACATTCTCTAATTTCTCATAGTTGGCACAGATACATCTTTGTTTCTTCTTACATTGTGTTTCCATATGATCTTGCACATTGTTTTTGATATGGTTTATAATGCTGATTAAAATTACATGGACATGTGTCCCTGAACTCCTCAAGGGAAGGAACTATATCTTTATGTATCATTATATTCTCACTGCCTAGAAGAGGACCTGGGAACCAGCCAGGTTTTTATTCCTAGGGTAGCATCGATGTTTAAGTAACTACCTTTGTAGAAAAGGTGCCTTAAACTAACCCACCTACATAACAATCATTCCTTTAAAACACTATCAAAGTAAAGAAGATGATATTTAGGATGGAAAATTTGTTATTAGATGTAAAAACAAGGGAGCATCAAATAAGATTGTTTATCCATCGACTGTCCATGTCGATGGATAAGTAGAACCCCGTGCACTGCTATAATTAACGTGCAATATAAACTTGCAGTGTTCAATTTAAGCTTTCTTCTCAAATTAAATTGTTTTATGGTTTCCTGGGGAATTTCTGTCTAAAGTTTATCAGCAAGATCACTATAATTCTATATATGGAATCTTGCATTAAATAGCAAATTTGCTGCTATAGAATTCAAGATTTTTGTCCTTTTTCAGTGTTGATATTTCTCTTGCCCTGAAATATATACAATTCAATAGCGTGTATGCTAGGTCATATTTAATTTGTAATGCTAAACGCATAATTGTTTAGCAAGTATCCCTAGTGTGAATCGTGCTGACAACCCCCTTCACATCTTATGACCACATTTATTCTCTAATTTTTCTAGAACTCAATAAAAATTATTTATGCCGAAAACTTCACAATGGATCTATAACTCCCTCATATTTTGACCTACTTTTCCCCAACAACCTCAAAAGGTCCTGACCTCTATTATCAAAATCTCAATGCAGATGGAAGTTCTGATGAGATTCTAATTAAGTGAAAACCTTTCTGTAATTATACATGTTCACTATTTAATGAGAATCTTTCTATAATTAGAAATTTATTTGGACACTTTAAGATTTCACAGTCCGTTGCGGTGGTGTCCTAATTCAAACATTTTTCATTCATGAGGGGGCAAAGTTCTCTTCCCCACAAATGTATCACTGCCAAGGGAAATTTCTCCTTTAATTAAGTGTACTATATTGTTGAATGATGACTCACAAAACTTATTTCCATTCTTCGCTTTCTTTTCTTAACAAGGGGCCAAAATCAGTGTCCTGTGATGATAAGAATTTAAGAATTTTGGTTACATATAAAGGGTTTATTAGCGGCCAAATAAATGCCATCATTATTTAAAAATTAATTAGGTCAATTTTATCTTTGCAAAGAGCTACAAAAGCCTTTGAGGCTATTGGGAGCAGTGAGGACTATGTCAAAAGAGAAATAGAGGGCTCATATGCAAATGTCTTACTGGCTAATGACTGAACCTGGAGATCAGGAGACCAGAGACTTGAGATTCAGTTCACAGTGGTGACGCTTTCATTCTATGTCATTTCTGTACCTTGGATCATTTCACGTTAAATCAGTTTTGTTAAATGCCTTGTCCTGTTACCTACCTCTCAACATCCTAAAGAAATCACACACTTCCCAGACTCACGTATCCATATGAAAATGGCTTTTCCTCACAAGTAGAAGGTTCCACACATGCACCAGGTGGTAATAAAGATTAAATGGAGTCCTGAGAGAGAGCTGGCTGCATGAAAGCTATCAACCAACTAGGCAGGGTCTGAGGAAGAGCCTCAAACACTCTCAAAAGCACGTTTGTTTGTTGGCTGGTGACTCTTTTATTTATTTTTAAATTTTTAAATGTTTATTTTTGAGAGAGAGAGAAAGAGAGGGAAAATAAGTGGGGGAGGGGAAAAGAGAGACAGAGACACGGAAACCAAAGCAGACTCCAGGCTCGAAGCTGTCAGCACAGAGCCCAAGGAGGGGCTTGAACCCATAAACCACCCAGATCATGATCCGAGCCACCCAGGTGCCCCTGCCTGTCACTGTTTAAAATCAATTCTTTCCTCTCCAGCTCAGGGGATGTCAAAACTCTCCCTGTCCATCTAGAGATCCATAACATTTCCCAGCATTTAGAGTAAACTTTACAGGCTTAGGATGTCTGAGGAAACGAAAACACTAAGACCAATAATTTAGCCGAAATCTCAAAGCTCCCTTGTCAGTAGGATCTGAAGTACCTGATATTCAGCACAGTTGTATCAAGAACTGTGAACAGCATTAGGGAAGCCTATCAGGATGAAGTATGAGTGATCTACGGCTTGTTTGTCTTGTGTAGATGCAGTCTACTGGTCTCCTATGGAAGAAAATGTAAATAGGTGGACACACCCTTCTAGTGAATGTAAACTTGACAATGTAGGGGCCCAGGGCAAGCTGCTCCAAAACACAACACAATGGCATATTGATTATTTTGAATTAAAGCCATTCAGGAAAGAGCTGGTTTAAGAAGACTCAGACCCTCTGAAGGCGAGAAGTAAATCTCTAATATGAAAGACACTCTCCCTGTACTAAGAGAAAAGACATCCGTATCACCATATATAAGAACTTCAAAGTGGAGAAACCTATAAAAACAAATCTTATTACTTCTTCCTAATATACTACTTTAGCCCAAATTCCATTTAGAGTTCTTTACTCATTAAAACTTCTAAATATTTGTTTTCTTTATCCTCTCTACTCATCACAAGTTTTTGTCTCTTTGTCCAAGATGTAAAAAAAAAAAAAAAAAATTGCCTGCCGTGGTCATTTTTTGGGTCTCAATTTCATTGCTGGGCTTTCATGTGCATGCAATTAAACTTTGCTTTCTTCTGCTGTTAATCCGTCTTCAGTCAATTTAACTCCTAAGCCAGCTAAAAGCATCTTAGAGGGTAAAAATAATTTTCTTTCCTCCCCTATAATAAATGTATCAAAACAAAACAAACACCTTGAAGTCTTAATCCCCAGTACCCCCACCAAAAAAACCCCAACAAATGTTAGTTGAATATTTAAATAATACTTAAATAATGTGGTTACATTAATCAAAATCATTTCAGAATTGTTTACTGATAGGTAAACTAAAGAGATTTATTCTTAAAAAGAGATGTATTCTTAACATCACCAAAACCAAAATCTGAGAGTCAATAAATAAAGGAAATCTACCAAGATTCTCCTTTATGAAATGTATGACTGTAAGAGAAAACAGTCTTGTTGGCAATAGTTATAAAGTTATTCCTACTTGTTCACCAGGTGTATCTTTGGTATCTAAACATTGGTACTAGAGTACTTGCGACCTGCTGTGGATCTTAAGCAATTTGTTTCACATGTATGTTAAGTCTGCTGAAATAGATTTTTAAGTCCTTGAAGAAAGAAGATATGTGTTCTTTTTATGTCTCCCACCCTCTCTAAGGATATACAGGGTGATGGGTGTAGAGAGTTGCTGCAGGTTGAATGTTAGCAGTCATGCTCAAGTGTCCCATTTGGATGCACAAACTCAACCATGAGAAAATGCAAATGGCTTTGTAGTAACGATGCATATTTTTTAATCCATCGGAGATTTCTTATGTTTAAAAGATATGTATGTGAATTGATTTTTCTAAATACAAGTAGTTATCACCCTATATTGGAGCTTTAAAAATTTTTCAAACAAAAGTAGTATTCCTATTATCTATCCTGGAGCACTTAGGCAGACTTTTTAAATTCTTTACCTCTCAATTTGTTTTCTTCAATGACTATTATATACTCCAAGAGAAAGTTCAAGTTTACAGATAACATCATTTATTTATGACAGAATAAGTCTTTTAAATCTGATAAAAATTACAAGGTTATAAAGTATATTAAGTCCTCTAACAGATGACTTAACTTCTACACTTTCTGACATTTTCTGCAATAACATTTTATTTTAAATGTCAACCATACATAAATTCAATCTCGTCACAGACACTGAGATGTTCAAAGTTCTCATTTTAGAAGGGGAGGGGAGATCAGGCCAGAGAGAGAGAGAGAGAGAGAGAGAGAAACTTTAAAAGCCTGTATCTGAAAATGTTCATCTTTTCTGTAAGTTAAAAAAAAAAGTGAACCTGAAGTGTGGCAATAAATTATGCAATGCATCATAAATTTTGAATCGCCCATTGTAATTGGGGCACAATGTTTCAGAACAATGTCATAGAGAAGGAAACATCAAACACCACTTTTGCCTGTGTTTGCAATACAATGTCTTTATATTTAAAGAAAAGGAAGACCACAAATTTAAATTAAAGCCATCTATCAATATTTTAGTGAAATAATTCTTGATATGTTCAAATAATCAAATCACTTCTGATTTCACAAGGCTTCGAGGCCAAAAAATTAATTTAAGAGCTATGGGTTTACATCTACTTCTGTTAGGTATCGGAGCTAGAACAATGTTATGTTATTTTTAATTACCATAAAATAATGATTATATTTTGAGCATAAATGTTAACCATGAGCTACTTTAAATTAATTTTCAATAATGTCCCTGTAAAATTATTTTTCTTTAATATTGCTTTTTGGCCTTAAAATGTAGATGATTTTAAAAAAGCTCTAATTCAATAGCTGGTGATCCTACAAATTAATTCATAATATTATTTCCATGAATGTTTGCAGTTTCTCATACTCATATTCATTACCTCTTAGCTGAATTGCTAGAATAGGTCTCTCTTTCTATTCTCTTTTTTCCCTGCTGGGGGCAATGTCCCTCCACCACTATTTAGGATATAAGTAGAAACCACTCAGAGCAACAGAATGTTCTTTTAAGCAACAGTCTCAGTCACTAAAGTAAAATGGGGGCAGCACGCCAAATATATGCCCTAATAAAACATTTTAACAATTGCAAACGTGTAAAGTTTTATAGCTTATTTCTACAACCTGCACAGTAAATTTTTTAAAAATGATGCAATAATGAATAGAAATGAATTCTTTTTTCCCACCTGCACGATAATTTTATATAGAAAGTGTTTATTACTAAAACCCTTAGAGTCCCCTAAAACTGGCTATACATTTTCTTCTAGATACTTCTGATAGGATAACTCATAATTTGAAGGGATGGAAGACAACAATAACAGACTGAAAAGAATACTCTTACTTGGCTACAAAGAAAATCATGGCAATCTATGTGGTTACATTCTTGTTTCACATATTGAAAGCAGGATTTTATGTATAAATGCAATTATGGGTTTACAATTCATTTTGCAATGCTTATAGCTATTCAAGAACAATGTACAGTGATAAACTTTATCACTATAAACGCTTTCCATATAAAATTATATGGAAGCCTATATTAAGAAAATTATGAACTATCATGATGAAAGGCATTTCTTATCTCGAGTACATAAACTATTTTAAAGTTGTTTGAACTTCACTTTGTACATAGAAATAGCCACCAACCTCCTACTGTAAAATCAGTAAACGCACACGCCCACACGTGCGCACGCACACACACGATTAAACAAAGAAAATAATGGTAGAACACTACATCTTAGAATTCTCAGAACCTCAATTAGCCAGACTTCAAAAAGCAAAAATATCATTTCCTTTCACCCATCAGGTCTTCCCTGAAAATTTAGGGTATTCTCTCCCACTTTTGATTTACTAAATTACTTCTATTTCTGGGATTATTTACATGAAAAACTGGATCCCACATTGTATTTCCTTTCATTCTGTTCACATATGTCTCTAACACACATGGAACTCCTTAAACATAATTGTGATATACTTCCTTTTCTTACTTTTATCCCATGATTTCTCTAATGCTTGCTGAGATGATAGATATATCACAAAATTTTTAAATATTTTTCAAGAAGATATAAACCAAATATGAACAAATCTGATAATTTTCTCATTAAGTTTTATATAAGTATTCATTTCATTTAACAAGAATGAATGAACACTCCCAAAGGTCAGCAATTTCTTTTCCATGAATTCAAGGTTTGGTATCACTATTTAGCTTTTCTTAGTACTTGGATAATTTCTGGAAGGAGAAGGATGTGACTATGAGACAGTACTCTTGCAGGTATGGAAAAAATTTCCAAAATATTGTTAAACATAGAATGAAAAACATGAATAATAGAAAGAATGAAGAATTGAGAATAGGAAAATTTTGGGGGGTGCCTGGATGGCTCAGTCGGTTAAGTGTCCAACTCTTGATTTCTGGGCCAGGTCATGAACTCATGATTCCCATGTTTGAGCCCTGCATTGGGCTCTGCTCTGACAGCATGGAGCCTGCTTAGGATTCTCTAGAGCTCTCCGTCTCTCTCTCTCTCTCTGCCCCTCCCCCACTCACACTTGCACGCACCCTAAATAAAAATAAATAAATAAATCTTTAAAAAAAAAGAAAATCACTATTACTACTACTATTAACAATAACAGAAATATGTTGAGCACTTGCGTTCTCATGACATAGGAGAAAACAAAAACAAGAGTCAAAGGGAATGCCTGCCAAGTGCTCTGGCTATAGTTATCTACCCCACACTTTTTGATGAAGGCTACAGTTGCTGAATAGGGCTAATCTGGAGTGTTCCCCCAAGAAATTCTTGATTCACAGAAATGAATTTCTCAAGGGGAACTATTCAGCTAATGGAAAATGAAGTTATTATATACTTGGATCATTCAGTTAGCTGTCCCTGCATCAATACTATACTAACCCAACAACTATCTAATTTATTAAAAATGGGTTTTTCTGTATCATTTGGCCCAAGAGGAAATATGTATGTTATCAGACAGACAGGAGCTTCCTGGTATATACAAAAGGAGTCAAAAAAATCAATAATACATTATGTGAGTGGTTTTACAATCAGTGTCTTAAGTTTTGGGTGATGGGACTTATCGGTATGGACATAATCCAGATTTTCAGCCTTTAAAACTGAGGAAGAGAGTCCTTGGTAAAATAAATTTTTATTCAATTTGGCAAGCAATAGTCATTTACAAAGATGAGAGCTATAATTCAATGCTTTGTATTTTATGTATGTATGCATATACTTATGAATACAATAATTAATTAAACCTAGAACTGTACCCAGTTTAATTTAATCCTGGTGATAAGAATGGATTGAAATTTTATCTATAAATGATTGCTTCTCTAGTTATAGCCTAATTCTTAATTTCCAAGTTATCATAAGAGTTCTTCTTTTAAACATTCCATCAGTGGCTGTATTTCAACATGTTTAATAGAAACCAAAATGTCCCATTTGAAACCTGATGTTCTCTGAAATTGTTAATGACATGACCGTATTTTTAATTACTTAGGCTTGAAACAAGGGTCATCTTTAAGCCTTTCCTCAACAGATCAGGAGATCTGGGAGACAGGCAGAACGGGGTTCTATGACTAGAGGCAATTTATTTCACATCTCTCAGCCTCCATTTTTTGTGTATAAACTGAGGATAATAATTCAGTATTTACAGTATTGCCAATAAGGGGAAACCTGTGATCATCCCCGCATAAAGGAAGGCAAAAGGAAGGGTCAATAAATACTTAGTCAAAGTAGCATGGGGTACATTATAACCCTGATATAACTGAAATGGAATGTGTGCCATAGTTATGCTAGGAAGATAGTTGACTTTTTTTTCTTTATCAAAATGCAAAATTTGGGATTTTTATGGGATGGTGCCCTGTGAGCAACAGGTAGGGGGATTCTAAGTGCTATTTTCAGGTATCTACTGTCACAGACACTGCAGACACTGTTTGGATATTTATTTCTATGTATGAATGAGCAATATTCAAACTGTCACCATTTTTCAAGATTAAGCCTCCACATGAAAAGTTTAAAATTGGCATATGGCACACAGATTCCAAGTTGGTAACCCCAAGATTGTTTTAGATATAGTGAAACAGTCTCATAACATGTCCAAGCTGAATGCAATCTTAGAGATCATCCGAATTTCTCTCTCACAGTGGAACCTAAGGAGAATGAGAGGGATTGGGCTCAGTTAGCAAGGCCACCATGTTAATGGGAGTTAATGGGTTAATGGGAGTGCATAGGCTGGAACTCACTCTTTCCTCTTAAATCAATGGTTCCCATTGCACCATTCCATCTCCTAAACCTAATTTTGAAGGCCAAAGGGTATGTCTCTTACATCTCCCTATACTGAATTTTATTTTAGGGTTAACTGGCATTCCCTAAACTCTAAACACAACATAATAATACTATATATCCTTAAAGTACAAAATATAAAACTCGGAATTCTTGTAAGAAATATATTCAATTTAAAACTTTCATATTCTCTTAATCTGTTCTCATCTTCATCTGTAACAAAATATAACACATCATTTTTAAAAACTCACATCTACATAGGAAAGTGTTGATTATATATTTCTAATACTAATTTATATGAAATCATTCATCATATCATCCTATATATTTTTAAGTGAATAATGATTTTAGAAAATAGTATTTTTATGAGTGGGGCACGGGAAGATTTTATGGAACAAGACTTCTCTTCATATTACCTTCCCCTACATCACTATTAAAATTATAATGACAACTTAAGAAATGTGTGTGTGTAGATATTTCCCTTACACACACATGGTCATTCACATACACACACACACACACATACACACACACACAGAGTGCTGAGGTAAATAAAAAAAAATAAAGAAAGCAATTTTTGGTAGGGAAAGCATGGTATGTGAACCAGAAATGATAGATTAATATAAATATCATTCACAATTTCTTCCAGGTCTTATATATTTATTGCTGATTTCCTTAAACACATGAAACTTTAAATCATCTGTACTGACGCAATTTGGTGTTTCTTAGTTCTTGCCATTAAGACAAATATTTTGATCAAACATTTTGATTTGTAGTCCATAGAAATGCCTCTACATTTTTTTTTCTTTCTACACACTGCAATATCATCCATCTGTCAGAGATTTGAAGATTAAGTAAACTTTCATGATGTATAGCCAGCCACGCTAATTCTTGACAACCAGGAAGCTGAGACCCAGAGGGTTAAGTTAATTAGTGGCCAAGTTAGGGCTAGCATGTAGGTCTGCTGACAAGCATGGCATTCTGAGTATGTTATGATGGTTGTATATGCAGTTTTGAGCTCTGTATTTATTGGAGAGGTTTTATTTATTATTTGATCTCTTTACTTATTTCTGTTCAAACTTAAATCACTTTCATGAGGAAACCCTTGATTTAAAAACCAACAAAAAACAACAACAACTCTTAAACAAAACCAAATCTAACTATAGCAACCACACCAAAACTCTATTATGATAAATTTGAAAAGAGGAACTCAAAATGATGTTTCTTGGGTTTAACACTTAACAGCTCCTTAAATACACTTCCATGATTTCTTTATTCCATTGTCTCTACTCGAAAAGTTTTCCCCCAGTACATATGTACTTCATTTCTACTTATTATCTGAAACTAAGATCAAATATTATCTTATGAATTAAGGTCTGCCTCAATTTTACAGTGAGAAATTATCTCTAAATTCTTAAAGCACATTTTTCCTTGCTTGTATGTGCTTACCACAAACTGTATAGCATTTTAGTTTAATAAATGTGACTTTTCTCTCCAAAACTGAATTTTTGAGACTTTTGAGAGCAGGAATTAAGTCATATATTCCCCTCCGAGCCATTTAACACTCAGTGAATGAAAGAGGCAAGTCTCATGTTTAAAGTGGGGGTAGGGAAATCCAATCCAATAAATTTCAGTACAACAGATTAATTCCAGCTAACACATAAAAAATGATGACGGTGAGTAAGTCCATCCTTGTAAGGTTTCAAAGTAAGACAAGTAAACTAAATTATTCCTTCAAAAATTACAAACTCCATGCCCAAATACACGTTAAATGAACCTGCTAAAACATCAATGCTCACCAGACAAAAGTAGGAAGAATGAGCAAGGATACAGCACGAACTCACATGAGAGAAATATTGGTACCATTTTTTTCCCAGACCCCAGACCGTTTGAGGCTGGAGAGCAAACCTGTTGGATGAAAGCCAGAGGTTTTAAAGATCTGCGTAGCCAGTACCATCACTGCCCTGCCCATCCCTGTGAGAAACCAACCACCTTCCCACAATAAAGATGGCTATTATGGAACACCTGTCATGTTGCCCTAGATCCACTGTTTTTGTTTTGTGTTTTGACTTCCCAGCTGCTCAAGCCATGGTCAACCCTGCCAGAACACCAGTGCCCCTGGGCACAGTCCCGAACCAAACGTGACTGTGGAGTCTGTGGATAATTATGCCAGTGGTTGTGGCCAGTTACGAATAAGCCTCTAAGGTGTTATTCTACCTTGTCTTCTCATCCGGAGAGACCCCAGTTGTCCACAAGAACACCCTGGTTGACAGCATACCCTTGACCACCTATTCCTCCCTGTCTCACTCCTACACTGTTCATTCTTGGGTCACATATCACTTTCCAAGTAAACTGTACTCCAATTCTTACCTCACTGTCCTTCTCTGAGGAAACAAATAAGCCAAGAGAGTGTATTTTGCTTATGATATATTTCAGATAAAAATTTTCCCGATATTTCTATTTAAAATGTTGACTTTTAAAAAAAAGTCTCTTTTTGGTCTTAGGAATTTTCTTTATAGTCCATAAAATCTTTTATGACCCAATAATATACTTTTATCTAAGCTAGAGCCCAAAGTTGATCTTTATTGTATTTATAGATGATGAGCCCACAGGATCTTTTACTTACTGGGCACTTCAATTACAAGTATTGGGAACCCTAGGGCCGTGGGTGGCCCAGTAGGTTGAGTGTCTGACTTTGGCTCAGATCATGATCTTGCAGTTCATGAGTTCAAGCCCCGTGTTGGGCTCTGTGCTGAGAGCTTGGAGTCTGGAACCTGCTTCAGATTCTTTGTCTCCATCTCTCTCTGCTCCTCCTCTGCTCATGCTCTCTCTTGAAAATAAACAAACATTAAAACACACACACACACACACACACACACACACATACACACACACAGTATTGGGAATTCTTAACCATAGCAGTGTTACAGTTCAAATAAACACAAAAATTTGACAAGATGACATATGTTCATAAAATACACAAATACTGCAAAATTGGATCCATGAAGACAAAGTTATTGACCCTCGTGATCTAGATATTGAAATTACTTATTTTATGGATATCAAAAGTGTGGGCTGGAAAAACTTTTAAAAATGGTATGATGTTTCTTCTGCTGATTTGAGGAAAATTTTATTACTCAACTGCATATTACAGTTAGCTTATCAGACTAGTGTGAGTAATGTTTTGATAGATAATCTCTTCAATTTTATAAATACACTACTTGTAGATTAGCCTTAGAGTTGAAAAATGAATGCATGTCCCATAACTACACCAACACAGTAAATTCTTTTCATTTTTTATTAATTGATGCACAATGTTTTTCATTAATTTCATTCATTCATCCAGAAACATCAGCTCAGTACCTAATATCTCTGGTATTCTGCTTACAGAGAAAACAGGGATGATCTGCTGTTTCAGTGTTTTAAAACCTAGCGCATTTTTAATTAAACTTATTTCATGCTTAAATGTTGAGTAAATACAAGTGTCAATTTTTACTTTAGTTATCCAAGAGTTTTTAGGGAAAACTATGTCAGAAACTTGAAGATAGCTTTTAGATAAAAAGCTGAAATGTTTCTGAGATAGTTGTTCTCAGACTCACAAAAGACTTTGCCATTAAGAAAAAAGTTATAACAGAAGTAGCTTATAATTTGGGTATTTATTAAAAGAATCACAATCTTTATTTTATTTTGTCTTGAAACATTAATTGCAACAGATTTATGAATGACCTAATTCTGTATTAAGTTTTAGTAATAAAAACTTCATTACAACACTTGCTATGAGAAATGTAACATAAAATTTTAAAAAGCAATTCTCAAATATTGTGTTTATTGTCTTGGCCTTGAAAGGTATTTTTTTCCATGATTAGCATGCCTATGCAATTTTAAGCACTTCTCTGGTTTATGTTAAATTGTATGTTTAATAATTTAGGTAAGTATGAAAGCCAAGATAAGAATTCAGATAAAATATCTATTCCCTCTACTCCCCCTAAATATCCATGAATCTATTAAAAAAGTGATTATACTGTTTACCATCCCAGGGTTCATTTACAGAATGTTAAATCACAAAATTTATAATGTATCTCTATACATTCAGGTCTTAAGAAATGGTATTTGCTTTCTTAATTTAAGCCGGCAAAAGACAGGAACTACTGTCTTTTATTTTCTTACAGATAACTCTTAAAGTTAACAAAATCTTGTGTGACCTAAGTTAGGGTATGCTAAAATCCCACCTGTCATTACATTATTTTGCAGAAACAGTAGGATGAAATAAATATATTTAATTGAAATGCCAATTTTTAAAAATTCTTAAGTATTTGAATATTTATATTAATATACTGTGTCTTTTAAATGTAACAAGTCTAAATAGGGCCCGAATAAAACGTATAACGTCAATAAGCAAATTAAGTAAATTAACCTTATAATATAGTTTCCGTAAGGGTAGATAACCTACTTATTTTGTTTCTCCAGAGTCTGTATTCCAGGAGTTGGCCATAGTGGATGTGACTCAGTCAATGTTACTTAAGGGAACATCTATGTAAGAGCAAGTAGCTAAGAGAAAGGATTTACAGTCATAAAAGGAAATAGTATGTAAAATGCTCCATAAATAAAAATATTTCATAAATTTGAAGCTTTATGCAATAAAAAGCATACGCACCACTTGATAAGACAGAGTCATAAAATAAATGTGGCCTCGCTGTATCTAGTCACAAAAGATTGCAGGTTACTTTTATAATCATGTTTTCCATAAACTAATATACTTCAAGCATTTACTCATTTAGAAAAGGTCTGGGTTTCTTACTTATAAATCTAGATGTCTCCTATTTATGTTCTTAGATCTTTGCAATTATGTTGCCTTGGTAGAACCAAAGACAAAGAAACTGCTGAAAATGAGATTTAAATCAACTACTTTCATTGGTACAGGAGAGAAGAAACAAAGCAACAGCTAAAGTGAAAAATGGATTGATTGATGTCTGCTGTTACTCGATGTGACTCACTACAACCTTCTTATGCTTATATCTTTATAGTGGGAAAAACCCTTTCTGTGTACCATTTCAGCTTCCTCTCTGCTGGGTGTGATAGATACGGATGTTTTTCCAGACACAAAAATGGATGCTCAGAGTGTAATGTCTTGCTGACTTTTATAAAGCCGATAAGTGGGGGAGATGAGACCCTAAATTCACTTTTCCCCACTGGCTAATACATGAAGCTTCTCAATAAAACATGCCTATATTTAGAAGTGAACATTTATGTATGAGCATATGTGTGAGTGTGTGCATATGTATGTATGTAAATCAATTACTTTATTATTGAACAAGTCTGCTATCTTTAAGTCGCTTAGTGGCTAAGGGTACCAAAAGTTAGGATAGGAAGTTGACATAAAAACAAAAAATTCTGACTACTGAAAGAAGAGCTAAGGGGGAAAAACAAAACAAAACAACAAACAAAATAACAACAAAAAAATAATTCTTCTGTGTCATTTTTAAATTGATCTCATCTAAGCTTCAAATTATAGTAAGATGAATGAGTCTCAAATCATAACCAAAAGATCTGATGCAAGTTTCAGTGCTCTATTTCAAGTGTTCACAAGTTATTTCCATATTGATGTTTTCTGCTACTCTGCAACATTTTTGAAACAGCCCACTTCCATCTCCAATCACACTTCACTTCAACTTAGCTATTTCTTGTGACTATTTCTTTAAGCTATCAAAGATTCCTTTGAAACTCTTGACAAATTTATCCTTTTGTCTACCTATTTTGAATATCCTTTGTCATAAATGGGTGGACCCCCTGACAGAGTAGAGTCTATTATCTGAACTTCACATGCCTCTGGGCACCAAGAGAAGGGATTTCTCATAGATCAGTACACACAGTTTGGGTATACCAGTAGGCTTCCCACAATTCCCAAATATAATCAGTGCACAACAACTACTTTAATAATAATGATCTGTCTCATCAAACTATTTTACCAGTTTTCCCCTCACCTGAAAGGAATCTGTGTTTACACTTGTGCAGGTCAATAATTTCTCTTAAAGGCTGATTTAAAGTTCTCCCCTCAAGAACACTTTTCTTTGATAAACTTATTTTATATTAATATATTCTTTGTTCTCTGTTCAAAACAATAACATGTGTTTCATATTTTCCTCCTTTAATCTCCATTTATATACTTTGCTTATCAACAATACTGCACATGTTTTAAGAAAGGAGATATGCCTTATGTGTCTTGAAAAAATACCTATTGTTATGCATTCTACATGCTCAGGAAAGTCTTTCTAAAGAAATAAATTTTACCTTTACCTCTATTCTTAGCGATAGCAGAACAATTAATAAATAAGAGCCCTGAAAGCGTGAATATTACTGGTCATGAGAAATTTGTAACAGTTCACAAATAACGTGCAATATTGTATGTCTTTAGTTCCTATGACATGCATAGGTTTATTTGTTGGACTTTTTGTCTCTTTAATATTACAACCTTCAATGGAGGGTCTACCAAATGCAAAGAATCATGGTTTTTTTGTCGAATAATGCAAAAAAAAAAAAAAAGGATAAATAAGGTCCAGAACTGCTCCTGTGGAATTATGTGGTCTCTTCTGGATATAAAACCAGCACTTAGATTGGCAGAAGCATGACCGAAAGAAAAATGAGTATCCAAAGGACATAAAAGAATGTTAGGATTACTTAGCAGGTTGTATATGCTGTCAGAGTCAAAAAACACACTAAGAAGTTTTCACAGAGTAGATACAGTTTTCGTAGGGCCTGGAAAGATTTCTAAAGTAAATCAATTCCAGTAATGTATTTTAAAAGAGACTCAAATACTTAATATTTTTCAATCTGAATTTGGATTTTGATGGCTACCCCACTCTTACGTTGGACTTTCAACAATTCTGCGGACATACGACATTTTCAGAAAATACTTTATATTGTCCTGGGATTGTTACATATATGTAACAAACACAGGACCAATAAATTTGTAAGTATCCCAAGGGCTAGAACCACACTATATTTTTATTTTATGTCCCATACAAAGTAGAATGCTAAGCACCTAAGAATTTTTTCTTTTCTTCTCAAAGTGTAATTCACGAAACACCTACATCAGAACCATCTAATGAATGTACTGTTCAAAGTTTAGGTTACTAAGCCTCATTCTAGACTCCTCAAATCAGAAGAAATTAGAATTCCTAGTCAGAATCCCAAGTAATTCCCTGAGAACATTAAGACTTAACAGCCACTAATGCAAAGGGTGCTAAGCACACACACTGAAGCAACACAATGATACTGCTTGAACTATCAAGGCCATTGTTTTGACATGCTAATTGGCATCAGTTTCAAGCTAAGCATTTGCAAGAACATTTCTATTCTGAAGGATTTGTAAAGTTATACTGCAAAGGCTGTCTCAAAAGTTAAATACTTCACACAAAGCTGAGGAGAACAAAGGGAGGTCAGCAAACGAACACACACATGATTCTGACTCTATGCACTAGGATTCCCAACCAGTTCCCTCGTCTCTGTCCCCAGCCTCAGCCCAGAACGTGGAATGGAGAAACACAGGTAAATACATGAAATCTTGAGAATTTCATTCAACATTTTCTCTCCAATTTGGAACGACGTGGAATGAAGAGCTAGGCGGCCTTAGAAAAGTCAAGAGAAAATTTCTGGGAGACATAATCTACAGGTACCTCCTTAGGACTTCAGTACCAATGAGACAAATGATCAGTTTCCCAAGACATTATGGTCCATCAGGCTGTGTGTGTGGAGGGCCAGAAGAATAAGCCCAAATCAACCACAGTGAGACACACTCCCGAGTGAGTGGAGCTGAGTATGAGGTCATTCCTATTGCCTAGAAGGGAGAGCAGAATCCAAACCTCCACTGACTAAGACTGCAGTCCATAGACCCCTTCCAGATCTGTGTCGCCAAATTTACATGGCCACAAGTCAGAAAAACAGATAGAAAACCAAACCCAGACCTCAGAGACACACTAGAATTAGGGAAAATATACATATTCTTTAGAATTAAGTCTCTTGGGACACCAAGGTAGCTCAGTTTGTTAGGCATCCAGCCTTTGGCTCAGGTCATGATCTCGCATTTTGCGAGTTTGAGCCCCGCGTCGAGGTCTGTGCTGACAGCTCAGAGCCTGGAGCCTGCTTCAGATTCTGTGTGTCCCTCTCTCTCTGCCCCTTCCCAACTTGTGTTTTCTCTCTCTCTCTCTCTCTCTCTCTCTCTCTCTCTCTCTCTCTCACAAAAATAAACAAACATTAAAACATTAAAATTAAGTCTTAGCGAAAAGACCACTTACTATATATTATATCGAACTGAAGGTCTAGAGAAAGTTGCCTTTAGTAAGCATCAGTAAGAAGAAGCACAACCATGGGAGGCTCAGTCAGTTAAAGATCTGACTTTTGATTTCGGCTGAGGTCATGATCTGACATTGTGAGATTCAAGCTGTCAGTGCCAGGCCTGCTTGGGATTCTCTCTCTCCCACTCTTTCTGCCCCTCTCCCGCTCATGCTCTCTCTCTCTCTCTCTCAAAATAAATACTTAAAAAAATCCTAGTCTGGAATGAAAATCTATCAAAAACAAACAAACAAACAAACAAAAAACAGAAATAAAATAATTCAAGTGAACTTCATGCTCTAGAAGAGTCTGACAATAACACAAATTTAATAAGGGTTAAAAGAGGAGACAAAAGAACAACAGAAGATAACAAGAGTGATTGCAAAGCACAGATAAAAACCAAGTCAAAGTCTTTATGTATCTAAAGTGATTAAAATGGTGGATCTCAGGGTGCCTGGGGGGCTCAGTCGGTGGAGCACCTGACTCTTGATTTCTTCTCAGGTCATGATCTTATTTGAACCCTGAATCAGGCTCTATGTAGACAGCACAGTGCCTACTTGGTATTCTTTCTCTACCTCTCTCTGTCTCTCCTCCACTTTTGCACACATTTTCTCTCAAAATAAATAAATAAACATTAAACCATAAACCATAAACATGGTGGATCTCACTACCTCAAAGCTTTAAAAATAACAATGTTTTGGCTGCCTCGGTATTTACTGATTTAAAGGTTCTGGGGTGCAGCCTGGGCCTTGAGACTTTTAAAATCTCTACAGGTGATTCTGATGGGTATCCAGGATTGAAAACCTATGAATTAGAAAAACCAAAAATATAATAGATGGGTATGGTAACTGGAATAATGGAAAGAAGAGCCTAAAATTCAAGTAAATGAAGAGGAAAGCCAAAGAATTAAAGGAACTAGAAAATATATAATAGAAACAGAGGACAAAGAGGCTCTAACAGAAGATAACTGGTGTCCCCTAAGAATAGACAGTAAGAGACAGAATAAAATGATAATCAAAAGTATAATAAATGAGTATTTTCATGAAACCAAGAAAAAAATTGAATGTGAAGATTAAAGTTACATATTATCACAGGGAAACATTTTTTAATGTTTATTGTGTGTTTGTGTGTGTGTGTGTGTGTGTGTGTGTGTGTGAGAGAGAGAGAGAAAGAGAGAGAGACAGAAAGAGAATACCAAGTAGGCTCAGTGCATTGGCATAGAGCTCGCCACAGGGCTTGATGATCATAGATAGATAATCTGTGTGGTTACATTAAAATTAAACTTTATTTACACATACTAAAATTTGTATTTATATGCTTTTCATGTTTTATAGGTAGTATTTTGTAAAATTTATTTACTTATTTTGAGAAAGAGAAAGGGAAAGAGATTGCGAGCAGGGGAAGGACAGAGATAGAGGGAGAGAGAGCGAGCCCCAACTGGGCTCCATGCTGTCAGTGCAGAGCCCCACCTGGGGCTCAATCTCACAAACCATGAGATCATGACCTGAGCCAAAATCAAGAGTCAGACACTTAACTGAGCCACCCAGGCACCCCATTATAGGTAGTATTAAAAAAACTGTTTTTCAACCATTTAAAAATAAAACCATTAGCCCACAGGTCTTAACAAAACAGGAAATGGGCCAATTTGACCGGACACCTGTAGTTTGCCGACCTCTATTCTAGACAAACATGTCTCTTCTCCAGGGCAACTCACATTTCAGATGGTATAATTCTTTGTTGCAGAAAACTGCCTTATGCGTTACAGTATATTTAGCGCCATCTCTGGCCTCTATACATTGGAAGCTCATTGCCAATGTCTTCTGGTTGAAAATCACTGTTAGAAACTATTAACCAGGTATGCATTGAGCAAAGCTCATTCCAGTTGTGAGGTTTATTAACAGAGAATTCAGAGGGACTTTTCCCTCAATCTGAACACTAACTTCATAAGGTATATTATAATTACTTTAGCTGCCTTGATAAATATAACTAAGTTACCCTCCCCCTGCCTTTTGGCTTTCATTTAAACTACAGTCAAGTCAATCCTCCATTCTTTACTATTTATGGTTAAGATTCCATTCACATTGCCTTTCGAAGCACATCGGGATAAATAAAAACTGAGTAACGCCATTTAAAATATAAAAGCAAAACTTATGGGTGCCTGTCTAAAAAAAAATCCATGCAGAATATCTCCATTGCAGGTGGTAAAATTCCTATCAATATTAGTTTAAGGTCCAAACCTATAAAGAACAAAATGCTTTAAGCATTATCAAGTCCAAGTTTTCATGATTTTCAGATATAGTCCGCAAACACGATTTTGGCTAGGGCTTCATTTGTTTGGTACAATCAAGAAATGTAAACATGTGAAGACTCAATGCCTCAATGAGAAGATTTAAGTCAAAATACTTGGTGAAAGGTAAGACCACAAAAGCAAAAGCTATGCGTCATCTGCATGGATGCACATGTGTGCATGAGTATTTGCATGAGTGAATGTGTGTGTGTTTCTTGTGGTTCCAATGGACTTCTGTAGCAAAAAATCATCACTAAATAAATGCTTATTAACTGGGGTGCCTGGGCGGCTCAGTCGGTTAAGCATCTGAGTCTTGATTTCAGTTCATGTCATGATAGCAGGTTCATGAGTTCGAGCCCTGTGTCAAGCATAATATGTATTGCAATATAAATAACTCAGCTGACTTTACATTTTCTGGCATTCTTGTCATTCCCTACACATAACAGTTTAAAGGGCTTAACATTCAAAAATGAGTCTGGTCTAATCATTCACGCATAGAATAGTGATTTTATTAATGTGTTCAATTAGCATTAATTGAGAAGCAACTATGTACTCAACTACTGAGTAGCAGCTGACTACTGGTGATCACTGGAAAAATATGAAAAAAATCACTATCTTATATAATTTATAATCTAGCATTAGAAATAATCATTGTGATGTCTCACAGAAATCTTCCAATTGAAGATCACTAATAGTGTTTACCTAAAGATGGGACCCTCTTTCTCTTCTTTTTCTTATCCTTTTCCAATTTCATTCCATGTACCAAAGTGAAATGTTCCAAAATTCCCTTTCCTTTTTTCCCCTAACTACTTGATATCCATTCACTCTTATATTTGGTGATCACGGGATTAGCAATATTTGGAACCATCTTGGGACTTATGTGGTCTATAGGTGGGAAAAGCCATATAAACACGGTAAAATCTATGAGGAAAACAAAACAAATAAACAAACAAAATCGAGGTAATATCACATCATGTTAAAATATGCTAACTCCAGAACATAAAATAAATATATTTCCTTTTGAAATAGTTCTCATACTGTCAGCATGACCTCTAGAACTTCCAAGGAAGGTTTTTCCCAGCTTTAGCTGGAAACCATGTGTATATTATAGACATCATTTACAGAATCAAAGAGTATTCTTTGGAGGTCCTCCAGAACTTTGGAGTAATTGAGGTCAACACAGAATCTGCTTGATGAGGGAACCTACCCACAACCAGGAAAATGCAACAGATAATAAACTTAAAACATAGTTCAATGGACAGTGAAAATCCATGATGGGGAAATGGACCATTTTTGCCTCCGAGATATTTCACTGCTCACTGGGTAAAGTTCACCTGCTAATGGTTATTAGCTTGGCATTTTTTCCACATTGGTAAGCCTTTTGGTGTTAATTATGATCATGCACTATCAAATGCCCATAAGGGAAGGCCACTCTGGTTGCTTGGTGGATAAGACGCACTAGTTTTCAAACTGCTACTACTGAATTCAGTTAAATTTTGTTTTGTTAAGTAATATTTCTGTAAAGTCATCACAATTAACATGGAGGAAAAAAAGAAAATAAATTTTCAGTACATATTTTGATAATCTTAATGTACCAAATTCCTTTATTAATAAGTTTTTCAGAAAAGTTTCACATAGTGTTCCTCTCTCCTGTCAATATTTAAAGATATCTCTTTTAGTCTTCATTTTCTGGAAAGACTTGTCCTACCTCCCCTTCACAAGGCATGTGGTGCAGGCTTAAATGCTTAGTTCAATTTATGACACTGATTATAACACCATTTAATTGTTTTAATTTATTTTTTAAGTTTTTTTATATTGATAGAGAGACAGACAGACAGACAGGCAGACAAAGAGAGCGAGCAGGAGAAGGGCAGGGGTGGGGGGAGGAGAGAGAGAATCACAAGCAGGCTCCGTGCCATAGAGCCTGATGTGGGGCTCAAACTCATGAACCATTAAGATCATGACCTGAGCCTAAACCAAGAGTTGGATGATTAACTGACTGAGCCATTCAGGTGCCCCTTCATTTTTTGTTTTGTTTTGTTTTGTTTTTGACGAAGAGATAGAACTATCAATATCTATAGATATATATAACTATACGAGTACGAAAAAATGTTCATCCAAACAAAAATATAAATTCTGTAAAAGTTTCTTTATAAAAGGCATTTATTTGATAAAGATTAGAAACTCTTCAGAATCGCTATCTTTGCATATCAAACTCCTGAGAACATAAATCTTCTGGAATAGAGTGATGAGGAGGTAAGAGGTTTCCTGAATTTAAGAAAACTGCCTTCAACCTTTGAAGACTCCCATTTAGAAACTTCTCAGTGATCTAGATTTCCCCACTAATCTTGGACTCCGACACTATCACACAGCTGGCACAGGAGTAGTGGACATACCGCGCCATAGTGCCATACCCGCCATGAGAAAGGCCTAGGGTTATGTGTATCTTCCAGTGAGAAATGCTTGTAAGCAACATGGATGAGAGCTTCCCAGCTCTAGGTTTTAGACATCAAGGTGCTATTATCGCAAAACAGCCAAGAGTAGCCTCAGGCAAGTAGCTTGGGGCAAAGAGTCATGGTCTACTTCTTAAGTTAATAGAACTACAGCCTCAGGAAGCTGCCTCCAAGATGTCTCCTGGGTTTTGACAGCCCCAGGGCCTCCGCATCAGTTTTATACTCAGTCTTTCATCCATAGTGAACCTGATAGTACAACAGAGTTTAGAACAAAGATATTTTTTTCTCTCGTATTTTACTGAATGGTGACATTTATTGTGATTCTCACTTGCAATAAGTAAGCATTCAAAGGTAATTAAATCAAGGAGCTGAAACTGTTATTTTTATTCTTCCTGCATTCATATTTTTATAGAATGATTTTAAGATCTATAAAAAAATAGAATGATCTTTAAGAAAAGAATAACTAGGATTTTTTTTATTGTGTCCAACTCTTCGAAATTTTAGGTTGTTATTTAAAAAGAAGTATATAGCAATAGATAATTTTATATCATTTAGAGTGAATATTTTTCTAATATTCTTCATTGATTGCCTAGAATGTGTTAGCATTATAGATATAATTTATATTTGTTTTGAAATGTCCCTTGCTATTCTGTACCCTGTGATTTAAGAAATGGTATAAGAGAACATATGAAACCGTATGGCAAGTTCTTAATGAGTAACTCAGATGATTAAACAAAATGTCACAGAATGGTGTGCTCACCATGCATCTGGAAAGGCCTTATGTTCATTGAGGAGTTCAGGCTGAAAAGTAGTGTTTTGATCAACAGATAGTTTGAAGAAGGACATTCCACACCGTAGGGACATTTATGAAGTTAATTTGTCACGGTACTTACCATCTACAATAGAAATGAAAATTCAAAATAGCTGAATTAATTTCTAAACATTCCCTCATTTAATCAAGAGCCGATAATTTGATTAAAGAAATCTGTGAAAGCTTTAGCCGACCCTGGGTCTCTGCTATTAAATTGGCTCATTTAAAAATTCAAATTAATGATCATTTTACTGGGGAAAAATATTCATCCAAATGAAGGGAAAAAAGCCAGAGGATTATAGTTAAGATTACAAACATAAACAGAACTCAGATGTCAAGAGGTGGGAAGGGTCTGGGGCTTTACCACAGTGTAAACTATGAGGTGAGTGAGCCAGGCTTAATGAATACTGTCAGAAGATGACAGGACTCCAGGTCAGGAATAAGACAGCTTATCATTCATATGAACAGCAGTAATTTGTGTTCAGCATCTGAACAGGCTTCCTGAACCCCAATTCCCACAGGAGGATGCAAAGAGGGCCAGGTGCCCCCTATGTGGGCAGATGCTGTATTCCTGGAAAAATTCTCTGAGCTTAAGGAACCTAAATCATTTATAAAGGGAAGTAAGCAAACCTGTCTTCTGCTCTACATGGAAGATAATCTCTGTCTTCCAAAACCATTAACTAGGAAACATCCTTGAAAAGATCATCCAGAACCAAGGCAAGTAATGTCTGCTCATGAGACAGGCAGAGACACAACAAACCCATGGAGAATGGTCTCTTAAAGTCAGATGAATGGCTGAGATTTATAACTAAAGTCTCCTTGCAAGTATGTAGCATGTGGTATCAGACTATGAGCAACAAGCTTACGAGAGCAGGACTTTTCAGGTGGAAAACTGAAGCAAAGAGAAATGAGCAACTATCTCAAGGTCAAGCAACTCTTTACTGATGAAGCTAAACTGAAATCCTGTCTTGATCACTATGATATACATCTGATGAAGTGTATATTGTTCTCCTCTACCACAAATGCTAGTCGTGCAGTCATTACTGATTCATATAACTCATACCTATTACGCTAGCAGTTGGAGCAATTATGTCTCTGCTTGAATACGGAATAGGATTGTCCAATATCTTTATATTCAGATGTACCTAGGCAGTTTTTTAATTGTAAGACTATGATGCATGTTTGAGGTTTCAGGGATGCCACTATGATACTAACCTTAGTTCTTTGTTTTTAATAGGCAGCTGTAATATAATTTTCAGCTGGACATTTGGAAATTGGAGCTCTAGACTCACTGTATCATCCCAGGAAAAAAAAAATTTTATACATTGTGTCTAAGATTCCTTTAACACAAAACAAAGTGATGATCTCTTTTTTAAAATTTTTTTTTAATGTTTTATTTATTTTTGAGAGAGAGAGAGACAGCGTGAGCAGGGGAGGGTCAGAGAGAGAGGGAGACACAGAATCCGAAGCAGGCTCCAGGCTCTGAGCTGTCAGCACAGAGCCCGATGCGGGGCTTGAACCCACGAACCGCGAGATCATGACCTGAGCCGAAGTCGGACGCTCAACCGACTGAGCCACCCAGGCGCCCCCAAAGTGATGATCTCTAAAGTTGTTCTAACTCGGCATTCAAGGCAGTTATGTGTCCTTCCTGATGCCAATATTGAATATTCTGTATTTCTAACAATGTTAGAGATTGGCAGTCTATATAAAACATTACGCCTAAGGAGTAAACCTGTAAAATGAAGGAGCTCTAATGCTCTTACTAATTAACCATGACGCCCTCAAGCTGAACTTGGGTGTAATTGCAGAATTCTTGTCACCACAAGTTCCAGGGAACTACTAGATACTGATTAGAATTGGTTTGTGAGATAAAAGTACTTTCTTTTTGGAAGATACTGCAGATCGGCACTTTGAAATGACTGAGCATAATAGAACAGTTGTGAAAAACCTGAACCCTCTTACCATTTATTTAGAAGAATCAGGGAGACCCAGGGATGAACACAGTGATCATTCCCCTGAAGGAACTTGAAGTGTGGGGAGAAGATATGTAAATTGCATGTGATAAAGTGTGTTAAATGCTCTACTATAGACACTTATAATGAAATGATCAGAGGGGAGACTGAGTATGACTAGAACACTTCACAAAAATAAAATTAGATACAAGAAACAGTTTACTTTATCATTCAGAGAGAGGGAACACATACATGCCCAAGATGAGAGGAGGGGCCTGGGAGGGAGAGAGAATCTCAAGCAGGCTCCATGCTCAGTGTAGAGCCTGATGCTGGGCTTGATATCAGGACCTTGAGATCATGATCTGAGCCGAAATCAAGAGTCAGACACTTAACCCACTGAGCCAGCAAGAGGCCTAAGAAACAGTTTATTTATTGGACCAAAAGGAAGAGAGTATTGCCAACCAAGAAGATACCTAACAGTAATGCATCAAGACGAATAGATTGGGATGGCTGATATGGCGGGGAGAAAGTGCACGAGAACAGAAATGAAGCCTAGTCAAAAGCAACAGCAAGACTTGCATGACATCAGGGGAGTAGTTATCTATACTGTATGAAATGGCATGTAATGAATAGTTTTTGAGGCAGAGGAACTAACGTAATCACGTTTTAATTTTTCAAATTTATTCTGGCTGGCAACTTGATGAAAGAGGAGAGGCTGGGGGCAAGTTAGAGCTTGTTGTAACAGCTAGAGAAGAGAGACAGTTTCATCTTGGGCAGAATTAGTGGGGATGGAGGAGAATGAATCAGCTGAGAAGGAGTTCATTAACCCAGATATCTAGTGAGCACTTGGAAAGGAAGGAAGAGAAGAATCTAGATGACAAGTCTGTGCCATAAGAAACTGTGGCATCAGTAAAAGAGGATAAAATCTGAGATCCAGGGTAAAGAGGAGAGCACGAAAAGTTCAGTTTTGGACATGACTACTTAAAGATACTAAGAACCATCCAAAGAGAGCCATCAAATGGAAAAACCAATTGCAGATTGGGACTTTGGTAGGAGTGCTGTGCTACAGAATTGCTTAAGGGAAACAATAATTTTTAGGTTAAGAAAAGAACCAGATTATATTGTCAAAAATCTCCAAAGAGAGTAGTATTTCAAGAAGCAAGGAGTGTCAATAAGGAATACATAAATAAAAGAAAAAGGTCTATGTGGGACCTAGTAAAAATTCACTAGCCATCTTAGCTAGAACTGTATCTTTCTTTTTTTTTATTTTTTTAATGTTTTATTTATTTTTTGAGAGAGAGAGAGAGAGACCGCGTGAGCAGGGGAGGGTCAGAGAGAGAGGGAGACACAGAATCCAAAGACAGCCTCCAGGCTCTGAGCTAGCTGTCAGCACAGAGCCCGACACGGGCTCGAACCCACGAACCGTGAGATCATGACCTGAGCCGAAGCCGGAGGCTCAACCGATGGAGCCACCCAGGCGCCCCATAGCTAGAGATGTTTCTTTGGGATTTATGGGGTGGGACCAGGCAGAGGACTGATTAAGAAATGAAAAAATCAGGTCCAGCAGAGCCACATGAAAATTAGGACGCTTTGTGATGAAAGCAACTGAAATCCGACTCAAATTAGCTCTTCTGTTCCTGACTTAGGATATTACATAACAGAAATTCACAGGTAACCAAGTCTCCAGAATCACTTAATGCAGTATTTGAATGTAATCAGGGCATTTCTCTTTCCTTTGTCTTGACCTTGGCCGTCTTCAGCACGCCTCATCCTAAAATTGGTTTCCTCAGGGCTTGGAGACAGATTGTAGGCGCAAGTTTCTTTATTTTCATGCCAGAAAGAGATAGAGAGAAGACCCCCTAACTAACGTGGACTAAAAGTCAAATCTGTCAGTTTTAGGAGGCAAATTTGAAACAAGCCTATCCGGGACTGATAAGAATGACCGAGAATAAAAATCAAGGTGCCGTTAAACAAAACTTACCTGATTGGGTCTGGTGGCTAGTTGAACAAAATTAGGCTTCTCTCAGGGAAAGAGGGGGAGGGACATTATGTTGCGCATAAAGAGCGTCCACTGTCAACTATGCAGGAGAAAGCTCAGTCCTACAGGCCAGTGGCTAAAGGGGAAAAATACACACCGAATTTATCACATTGTGCTTTTGTCTTTCGTTCTCTGAACTGTTGTTTTGTGGGATTTGATCACATTTCCATGCTCAAGGAGCATGTGAGGGAGGAAAAATTGCTGAAAGAGAAGAGACCCTGAGATCAATGGAATACAGCCTCAGAGACAACAGGAGCCAAGGGGGATAACAGCACAAGATAGAGGGATTGCAGATAAAGCTGAGGAACTGGTGGGTAGATGTGTTAGAGGTTTGGGGGGAAGTTAGGAAATCTTTACTCCTGAAGGTGAGATACTCTTCAGTCCTGAGGGCTTTTACATTTCCTGTAAAGTAGGAAGGGGCAGAGGTCATTTGGTAAGAGTGATGGGCAAGTGGGTGCTAACTGGGAGTTTGTAAGAAAAGTTCCCTTTTGTTGCTTCTCCTTAGAACACTTTTTCTGTTTCTAAGAGTGTCAGTGTGGTGCCCATTGCCCCCCTGAGGTGCTCTCTGGCCCACCTTGTCTCAGGACTGAACTCTGAGGCCACTTGGGTGCTATCAGTTTTAATCCCATGCCCTCCTCTGTCTGCTTTTGAACCTCTGACCACCCCAACTTCCTGCCCTTTGTGTCCCTTGCTTTCCCTCTGGTGCTTTCCACTCACACCCATATTTCTCCACTGTCTTCTGTCATGACCTTCGACCCCACTGTCTGAGACAAAGCTAAAGATTCCATTTGAAGAGAATGAAAATAATCTTGTTTTCTCCAAAATAGCTTATCTCAAGGGGGAAAAAATAGAGAGGCGGACACTTAAGAAAATAAAGCCAAAATCCGCCATGGAGATAATGCTTCTAATTTTTTGTCATGAATATATTATTAGCCAGCAGTTGATGAATACTTAAATCACATTAAAAAATGGCAAGATATTTATTAATACAAATTAAAATATAAAGGTTAAAATCAAACTTCAAAATTATTTCAAAATAGCGTATTTAGTAATTACAGCTTTAGGTAATTAGCAAATGTTTTTATTTTTCTCATTACTTCACACCTTTGATTTATTCAAAATCCATGGTAGCCCCATGCCAGCAACCTCCTCACTTACCTAAAATATTTGGCCATCGAAGTGTAAACTATTTGTCTATTTTACATAGCTTTTTTTTTCACTTGTGCAAATACTACTATTCAGTATGACATTATAGAAACAGCTAGATTCTCAGTTACAGAAAGTGTTTTTGAAATAGACAAAAGACTAAATTTTGGAGTGGGCCAATTTTGCTTTCTTTTTGTAGGAAATGTATATAGACGTATTCTCCTTTCAGTGGTAGCATGACCTACATAAATTGTGTGTGGCTGGGATTTTCTCATTTTTCCCCATGAGAGGGAGGAATATCCCCTCCCCCACTGTCCTCCTGCTGGCACAAAAGGGGAAAAATGATCACAGGAGCTTTGAATACAATTTTTGTTGAGCTTGTTTTTTTTCTTCACCTTAGGTGACCAGATCGATAGACAGTCCAGCAGCTGAGAAAAAAAAAAAAAAAATCAGATGACTGGAATACAGCCAGAGGCAGTTTCTCTACTGTAGCAAGAGGCCATTCTGATATTACAAAGTTTAAAATAAATGCTATATAAGCAGATACTTGTATCTCAATAAATTTACAAAGGGAAATGCAGATATTAAATTGAGTCACAATAATACTAATGCCAGAATCACTCTTCTAAAATATCCAATGTAATGAAATAGGCTTTCCAAGACCATCAGTGGTTTCACACTTTTCAAAGTTATAAGTCTTTACAGACACTAACTAATATATGATAATCACCATGTAGCCAGTGCTAGCTACTCCAGTGGACTGCGGGCTAAGGTGGCTGTCCCCGTGCCTAACCTTTCACAATGAGCAGCTTGCGTGTCTGGGAATCAAATGGAACATCCAGCCTGCAAACCAGTTGAGCTACCCAGGTTGTCTTCCTTCCCTGTCTCCACAAGGGATGTAGCTCCTGAAACTTGACGAGCTCTCAGAAAGGATCAGGGGACTCCTGTGTCCAATCTTATTCTCCATTCCAGGGAAGGTATTTATCCAGTAGGCATCAGTTCATCCGAGAGCATTTGCTGAGCTCCTACACTGGCTAAGCCATCGGAGAAATCAGCAAACCACAAAAATCTCAGGGAAATGCTTTAAGGCTTCCTTTTGGGCCCAGAATAGGCTTCTGTATCTTCATCTCTTGATTTTAAGTAGTTTTGCAAAATTCAACTACGTTCTTATCTTTTGTGAAAGTCTCACTTGGCATCACTTCGTCCTTCAAGAACGCTGAGAGAGGGGTCTTCCTTATATGTCATCATGTTCTAACGGTGACAGGGGCTTTCCCAAGCTGCCTCAAACGAGTAAGCTACAAACTGTCTCAGGACGAGTAAGTTTATCAAGGAGACTTTGGTTCGTGCCTTTCATGACCACATTACTACCTGCAGGAAGTATGAGTGGCCACACTTCCTTATGTTTTTCGCAATGAATTGAAAATCTACCTTCCTGCAAATCTAAGCGTCCTTCAGAACCATGCCATCTTACCTCATATGCCTGTTTAGCTCATTTTTTGTTAAAAAAGATTTTCCCAATGTATTCCAACTATTTTGATAAATCCTTATATTCCTCACCCAAGTATTTGAGGACACTGTGAAAGAGAGCACTGGTTACTGAATACTTATTACACATATTGAACTGTTTAATATTCATACCCACCACATGTATGGAATACATGCTACCATCTTCATTTTATGTAAGAGGACGGAGGCACAGTGAGGAACAATACCCTATTCAGAATTCACAAGAGAAAGTGATTGTGAACAGGACTGACAGCAGTGTGATCTGATGCCACAGTCTGTTCCCTTCACCTTTATTATGTGTCCCTCTGCCTCCCCTGGACTACAAAACTTAAAGTAGATTTTAATGTATATATTTATACATACAATAAACTAACGTTACATCCATGTCCAGGCTCACCATGAAAAGTAGCTCCTTTATGGGAGAAAGCAGTCCTGATCTACACCTACAATTCTGCATGCAGGGATTTATCCATACATGTCAATGACTTTTTAGTAACTGCCAACAGTTTTTGTCCAACTTGCCCTGATTTATTTGGACCCCACCCCCCCAAAAAAAAGAAAAGAAAAAAAAAGAAATTCTAGAAACAGCTGACTCTTTCAGAAATTCTTTAAGAATGCTAACTCCAGTCATTTTTATGTATCATTAAGAAACAGTCTGCTTTGGGGTGCCTGGGT
Organism: Cryptoprocta ferox; assembly: GCA_028646485.1. Taxonomy (NCBI): domain Eukaryota; kingdom Metazoa; phylum Chordata; class Mammalia; order Carnivora; family Eupleridae; genus Cryptoprocta; species Cryptoprocta ferox. The sequence continues at coordinate 11,132,388 of CM053567.1, read as the reverse complement.
GGCTCAGTTGGTCAAGCATCTGACTTTGGCTCAAGTCATGATCTTATGGTTCATGGGTTCGAGCCCCGCATTGGGCTCTGTGCTGACAGCTTGCTCAGAGCCTGGAGCCTGGTTCAGAGTCTGTGTCTCCTTCTCTCTCTGCTCATTCCCCACTTGTGCTCTCTCTGTCTCTCAAAAATAAATAAATACTAAAAAAAAAAAAAAAAAAAAGGATTCAAATCTGAAGAGAATTGAGTATTTAGTCAAAAGGGTAGGATACTGAACTCCAAAATTCTCTAACAAAGCCTAACTTTGCATGCACTGGAAATCCTACGTCTGAACTCCCTATAATGGAAAATATATGGCTTTCTTGGATGTACGAAAAAAGTATTGCAAATTAACATTGAAATGGGACACGTGTCCACAATAGTTGACTTGATATTTCCTTAAGCAGAAAAGGAACACATTTTCTAATTTTGCCCGTATTTAATACTGAAAGTTCTTTATTACATATGTGCATAATATAGGTGTATTATACTCTATTCCAAAGGATAGATCTATTTAAAATTTATATCCAATGTTACTTTAATGATCTTAAGTGGAGTTACAGGACATTTTTCTTGTTATAAAAAGAGATTTTAAGAATATCTCTACAATGTGCATTCATCAGATGGTTTAAAATGTTGTCAATAAGCAATTAAAGTGTCTTTGGTATTTAGATGCTGAATCCATTTGCTGAAGATAGGCCCATCTTCGTGTTTCAGAATGCACCTTATATCTCCTTCATTCTTACTCTATGCACTATGCCAAACTTATTTTCCCAAAAGTGGGAAAATAAGAGATATACGTATTGTCTTGAAAGAGAATAAAAAAGGTTTGCTGCACACAAGAACAGTTTTGTAAAAATTGGGACTTTTTAATCTTTAGTCATTCAGATACCTATCTTTAATCTCATTAAAATTGGAATCCCTTGGGGGGGCCTACGTGGATCAGTTAGTTCAGCCTCTGACTCTGGTTTCAGCTCCAGTCGTGACTTCACAGTTTGTGGGTTCAAGCCCCCATCGGGCTCTGTGCTAGCAGCATGGAGCCTGCTTGGGATTCTTTCTCTCTCTCTCTCTCTGCCTGACCCTGGTTTGTGCACACCCTCTCTCTCTCTCTCTCAAAGTAAACAAACATTAAAAAAAGTATCATTCCTTGTATATAGTTACATTTGATTTTTTTTGACAAAATAGAAAAATAATGGAAATTTTGGGGGTTCCTGGGTGGGTTAGTCAGTCAAGCATCTGACTCTTGATCTTGGCTCAGATCATGATCTCTTGGTTCATGGGATTTAGCCCCTCATCAGGCTCTGCTCTGATTGTGTGGAGCGTGCTTGGGATTCTGTCTCCCTCTCTCTCTGCTCCACCCCTACATGCTCTCTGTCTCTATCTCAAAATAACTAAATTAAAAAATAATAATAATAAAATAAAAAAGAAGAAAAATAATGGAAATACTGGCTAAAACTTACAATGGACAGGAATAAAAATAAGCAGTACAGGATTTTCATCACATAAATAATTTGGAAAAACATATGCTCTAGGAGGATTGTTCTATTTAAATGTTATTCTCAATTGAATATCTAAAATTAGTCTTCTAAAAGGAACACTTCATAGTATGTATTACCATTTTCAAGGGGAAAAAAACCCCTCAAAATCCATGTTTAAATGACTTAAAAGAATGTTAAATATTACTTTACTTTGATTCTACCATGAAAAAAATAGTCCCAGTGTAATGAGCCACTATTATTTATTAATTTCAAATGCAATTTATTAAAAATGTACTCATTGCCTTAAGGCCTTTGGGAACACACATAAAAACACAAAAATATATTAATTAAGTATATCAATAGCCAAACTGCTCATTAAAAAGAATAACAGGTTTAAACAGTACCACACCAAAAAGATATAGTCCATAATTTATGTACATAGAATTTAACTGATAGCTTGTTCACTATCTAGACTACTGAGACTGGTATCAGGATTTTGTTGGATTTGGATTTTTTAATTAATTAATTAATTTGGTTGGTTAAGGAAGGGTAAGTAAGAAGTTTAATCTAAAAGAGAAGAAGAAGAAGAAAGAAGGAAGAAGAAGGAAGAAGTAGAAGAAGGTTTAATCTATTCCAGTAACGATGTGACTATTAGCTATGATTCAACAGAAGAGCATCTTTGTTGGTACATGGGAAAATCTTCTAGAACTCCATCCTGAGGCCAGATCCTGATCATTTAACACTTTGTTAGCACAAGGGTATAATTCTGTCTCTTCTCCAACTATCCGACTTTGAGCTCATTGTGCATTCTATTAAAAGGCTGAAAATATGTAGCATCTATAGAAAAGGTAAATTCTGTCAGTAGAAAATATGTAGCATCTATAGAAAAGGTAAATTCTGTCAGTAGAAAATATGTAGCCTCTATAGAAAAGATAAATTCTGTCAGTAGCTGGTGTTAAGTGGAACCCTCTCTACTTTTTACCTAAGATTTTGTAAGACCCCACCTACCCCAAATTTCTCCTCTGCAGGTTACACACAATACTTGAATTGTCAACTATGAGCCTTCAGTTCTGTGCTGGGGGTTTCTAACAAAAAACAGTGCAAGACGCTTATCTAAACTGGGGGAAGGGGGAAGGTGCATCAAAAGGAAAGAAAAATATTCAAGGAAATCTCGTCATGCTTCTCAATTTTGCTGAAGGGTAGCTCTGACCTAACACCATATTGGTCCACTCATATACTATTTTTTACCTTACGTAATAAAGCTCCCTGTGTTTTTATTAAGAAATACAAATACTAATATATTTTAAAACAATTTTGAGGGCACCCGAGAATCTGGCAATAATTATTCAGTTATTATAGGTCACGGAGGCATCATACTCAAGTGACTGGCTGGGTGTTTATACAGAAACCTGCCACTACTAAAAGGAAGCAGAGTTAAGGAAGGAAATCACCAAGTGTGGCTTGTGAGACAGGAGATGATGAAACTGGGACTTGAATGAGAATAACAGAATTATTAAATCTCAGAGTTTGTAGATGTAATTTAAAGATCAATGATTCCAGGAGCAGGTCCTAAGTCCTTCTACAACATCTCTACCCAGGTGTCATCTAGCTGGTATTTGAATGTTTTGATGGCTATTAAAATGTTAGGTGACTGAAGGAACACCTCATCATCATCAGGCTCCTGGTTCTTCTCTAGTGTTATCTTTTACTGTCCTCTGACTTCCTCTGATGTGCCATACCAAGCCTCTTGCTGTTCCTCAAACACACCAAGCCTCAGGGCCTTTGCGCTTGCTCATCCTCAGTCAGTGTTTAGAAAATACGTACTGAACCAAAGAATAGAAAGTATTGCCATGTGATGGTACACGTCAGAAATCTGGGTGTATTTTATGCTCTGTCCTCCCTTTAAATGGCAGCATCTAATCTATAACAAAGCGCCACTGATGGCTCCTCTCAGAAAACACTCTGCCTCACTCCACTGTCAATTCCTAGATCAATGCCCCCATCACCTCCTGCCCAGATGAATACGACTACTTCTAAAGTGCAAAGTCAAGTCTAGTTTCAGCATGCTTGTTCTTAATAACGCAGTGCAGGGATGTTCCTAAAATACAAATCTGTCCATTCCGCAGGGCTTCTCATTTTCCTCAGGTAAAATCAAAACCCTTGCATGCTTCTGATTTTGTTTTTAATCTTCAGCCTCCTCTTTCCCTGATTTCTGTATCTATTCAAAGTATCTGATTAGAGATACTACCTCCAAAAAGCCTTTACCGATCTCCCTGAACTACACTAGGTTCCCCAGCTAGGGACCGTGTAAAAATGCACTGCATTTTCTTTCGTACTGAAGTTATCATAATGCATTCTCTTTGCTTGTTTACTTCTATCTTTGCTACTAATAAGACTGTACGAACTCTGACATCAAACGACATGTCTGCCTCATTCAATAATGGGCTTCCAGAGCTTAGCATAAGTATATATTCAATTTAATATAAATTGTTAAAAGAAGGAAGAGATTCTATCCCAAATCTCAGGATCTCACCTTAATCTTGGATTGGATATTTTGGCGTAGTTACCACAATAGGTTTACCTGTGTGAGGTCTCTTGAAGTTGTCAGCAGCAGTCTTCAATAGCTGATGGGGTCTGAATGCCACAATTATGCTGTTGTACAGACTGCGCAAGCACTCCTAACATTAGCATTTCTGTGCTGAGGACCAACTACACGTCCAACATTCTTCTAGGTGCCAGAGTGGTGGAAAAGCTAAGGTCCCCGCTCTCTGAGCTTACATAATTGTTAGGGAGACAAGGAATGAATACACACAGAAAAAACAAGATCATTTCTGGTGAGAAAAGCTATTCTAAGGAAATCCAAACCATATATGATGATATAGTCTCTGGGAAGGCGCCATTTCTATATTAAATAGTCAGGGAAGTTTTTCCCTGCCTGACGGAAGAAGAGCTAGCATCTGCGACCTGGCAGTATGGACCCGCACATGCAAATTTCTAAGGGGGAAGTGGTTTGCTAACAGAAGCTCTCAAAGCTTCTCAGAAGCTACTACAAAGTAGTAGCGAACATAAGTTGGTGTGTTTCAGGGACAGAAAGGTGGTGTGATTGCAATGTTGAGATATGAGGCAAGGGGCCAGATTATATACAGCTCTATAACCATTGTGACTGAGAGTCATTATATTTTAAGTTGAATGGAAAACCACTGGAGCACAGCCATCACCTAGAAGGACCAAAGTTCATCCACATAGAGTCCAATATATCTCAAAACTAATATAGTGATTCATGCGGCACACACATTTGATACTACTTCTGTTTAGTAACTCACAAATCACTATAATTAGGGCGCTGGTGAAAATATGGCCCTCTCCCCTCCCTTTTCTTTCCTTCTTTTCTTTTATTCAGTAAGCTCCAAAGTAACTAGCCCTGGGGGGAGATAAAGTGATGAATAACCTCATTCAGCTCAAAGAAACAACAACAAAAAAATCCCCAGTTGAATGGTTCACTGCAAATGGCAAAATGGTCATTGTTTAGTGGATGAGGTTTCCTCTCTTTAGTATCCAGGCAATGACTAATGATTTTCCTCCAAAGCTCCCACTTTTAAAAGAATGAATAAGCCCCCAAGGCCTCAGAGAGATAAGTATTACTTTCCTCCTGGTGGCTCAGCTAGTGACGGAGAGGGAAAAAGAAACTGGACCGTATTTCAAAGCCAAGACCTATGAATGTGATCATAGATACTGTACTTCTGTACTCCCTAAATTGTTTGGTATCCAAACAGCTTTTATGCCATTCTGTGTATTTTATGCCTTATCCATAAACTCACTCATCTGAAGTGGGCTCGCTTCGAATACATTTCTGGGCTAACCTCACATCAGATCCCAGAATTCCCTGGCTTCCCAGACGACACCCAACTCGGCGACCCTACCCACTGTTCAAAGACTCCAGTGAATGTGGATGATCAGTGATCATACTACAAATACAGAAATTGTACCAAACGTGGCTATTTATTTACACCGTTTATTTTCTAGGGACGAATTTCAAACAACAGTAACAACAACAAACTACTACAAAACTACTTGCCTTTTTGAAGCAAAACAGCACATTGAATGCTAACGTAAGTTTCAATGCATTGCTTTCCTTCTCTCATCTCTATTACAAAAAATGTCATGGGTTAATATATTTGTGCCCCACTGAGAATTAAAGAGGAAACGAAATGCTTAGCGTTCATAATGAGGTCATGCATTAATGTAGGAAGGTCATGCCAGATCACGTATAATAGATATGGCAACATTATTTTCCCCGGTAGCCAAAGGGGACTCAACTCAATGATAGGCAATGCTTTGAGAAATATTTATTTTTGATGTGAAAGGAAATAGAATGAGAGCATTCTGGTTGATGGAAGCCATAAATAAGATTTTCCCACAAAGGATTAGAAAGCAAAAATACTCTTCTCACAAGCTGTATCACCTCGAAGTTCAAGGACCGGGTGAAGAGATCACAATATTTTGTGATAGTAGTGTAACACGTTGCCCACGTTTCATATGTTGAAATTGACTTTAGTTCTTAGGAGAAATTATCAGACAAAATAAACTAAACGTTGGTGCTAGAGGCATTTGAAAAAAGTTATAGACAGGCAAAAACTTTAAATGGAGTATAAGTTCATAAATGTTAACCCATCAGCTAAAAATTAGCATGGACTGCTTATAAAATTAGTCTTGTTGAAAAATTTGGTTTCATATAGGTTCCAAATTCATCTTGCAAGAAGCAACTGAGTTTGAGAATTTTAGAGGTGACAGTTTGTATAAAAGCACCTTTAGCACTCAGGATAAAAATTGAACATATTGCACTTAAGAAATATATGACATGAGTTAGTTTTATACTGGAATTTTTATATACTACTTCACCTCTTACAAAACTCATTACTATTTGTATTACATCAATTCTAGCAAACAAAAATTTTATTTTCACTATTTAAGGAAAAGTAGGTAGGCGCCTGGGTGGCTCAGTTGGTTAAGCATCCTGAAGGCTCAGGTCATGATCTCATGGTTTATGGGTGGGAGCCCAGTGTGGGGCTCTGTCCTGACAGCTTGGAGCCTGGAAACTGCTTTGGATTATGTGTGTGTGTCTCTCTCTCTGCCCCTCACCCACTCTTGCTCTGTTTCTCTCAAAAATAAACAAACATTAAAAAGTAATAGTAAAAAGAAAAAAAGAAAATTAGGGTTGAGGCACCTAGGTGGCTCAGTCAGTTAAGCATCCAATTTCAGCTCAGGTCATCATCTCACGGTTTTTCAGTTTGAGCCCCGCACTGGGCTCTCTACTGTCAGTGCGGAGCCCACTTCATAACCTCTGCCCCTTCTCTCTCTGACCCTTTCCTACTCTCTCTCAACAGTAAACATTAAAAAAAAGAGTTAATCTATACAACCAATTCACAAAAGAGGACATGTGAATGGGCACTGAATAGACACAGCATGTTAAATATGAACAGTGATCAAAGTAATGAGTAAAGAAATTACATCATGTCCTTTCTGTTTAATAAATTGAAGTTTAAGAACAATAACTACAGTTAGTACAGAAGTTGCCAGGAATCCAAAAATGTCTTATAAGTAGAATAATTTTAATGACTACTTACAGGCCTTTGCATGATGGCTGCCATTCTGGACAGAAATTTGTGAATATTTAGCAATTCAATTTCTAGTAATTAATCTCAATGAAATAATGATAAAGAAATGCAAAAACATACATAGAAAACAATATATATCAGAATATGGTTTTCAGTAGTGAACACTTGAAAACAGCTGAAGGAGTGATTTAAACACTGACATTATATTTGCATACCAAAATACTACACAGCTATTAAACCAATGTTTTATTTTGGTAGAGGTGGGTAGGGAAATTTTCATTCCCAGCCCTGTTTTCTTCTAGGTGGTTTCAGTGGACACCCCTGCCTTCTCTTTATCTGATCACATCTCCTTATCATGGAAACATGACTCAGTCTGCTCAGGGAGCTTGGGAACCGAGAAAGGGTTGAAGGACTCTGCCATTTCCTCTTGAGAATAAGTTTTCCTTCAGGTAGCATTCGCTGCCTTTTACAATATTTAAAATTATCTGGACGGGAGTCTTGGAGAAAAAGACCTACATTAGGCCAGGACAATCTGTGGCTGGGTAGGTATGCTGTTTATATTGGGGTTCGGTATTAATAGGTCCCTTGATTGAATATATAAACCACATCTTCCAACCTAGTCTGTATCATTATTTAAGATGAAATGTTGGCCCCTTTCTGCTAACGCTTTTGTCTTATACTGCAAATGTTTAGAAATTGGACAAGGAAGAGAAGTGTTCTTTATTTCCCCATGAACACTCAACATAACAGAAAAATATCTAAAGTCATAGACATGTTCACAATGTATTGCTAAATGGAAAGAAAAAGACACAAACACTATAAAGTCCTATGCAAAATATTTCAACAATATTTATCTCTGCTAATAGATTGAGTGCTTCATATTTAAGTCCTTATATTTTAGTTTATATGTATTTTCAGAGTTTTCTGCAATTAGGTTGTGTTATTTTTCTAATTAGACTTAATTTTTTAAGTTTTTATATATTTACTTTGAGAGAGAATGAGCGAGGGAGGGGCAGAGAGAGAGGGAGAGAGAGAATCCCAAGCAGGCTCCATGCTTTCAGCACAGAGTCCATCATGGGGGTTGAACTCACAAACCCTGGGATCATGACCAGAGCTGAAATCAGGAGTCGGACACTAAAGCGACTAAGCAACCCAGGTGCCCCTATTTTTCTAATGAGTTGCTGTGGAATTCTGGAATGTTCTTCCAAAAAGGCTATTATATGCAGAAAAGAAACATATCTGTGTGCAGTGACTGCCCCGATTCTATATGAAGACAAAGTACTAAGTTAGATGAACTCACTAGTCCATCCTGGAACTAGAAATAATCACTACATGTTTGATAACTTGGTGAGAACATCATTACTGAAGTTTAAATTGCTTTCTCTGACAGGGTACCCGGGTGGCTCGGTCTTGGATTAAGTGTCCAACTTTGGCTCAGGCCATGATCTTGCAGTCCTTGAGTTCTAGCCCGTGTTGGGCTCTGTGCTGACCGCTCAGAGCCTGGAGCCTGATTTGGGTTCTGTGTCTCCCTCTCTCTCTATCCTTCCATGGCTCGTGCTCTCTCTCTAAAAGGTAAATGCACATTAAAAAATTAAAAAATATATAAATTGCTTTCTCTAACAATTTTAGCACAGAAAAGCTGATCACCTATGTGAGATTTTAATTTCCTAATGTATTCTTTATCTGACCAGAGCTATGGGAGATGGCAGCTTTATAGTCAGATTTACCCAAGGGTTGTTCCCTTTGCTTATATGGATATTCAGAGGTTCAATGGAATGCTTCAGATTTGTGTTAAAGAGTAGAGAGTCTTCTCCAAAAAGCTATTTTTTAGAAATACATTTTGTTCCTAAGCCACTTGAAGAGACTTTGAATGTTAACGTATTTTTGTTCTTTCATGAACGTATGCATGAAATTTTGTGGTATGATCATAACTCCAAACTGAAAAATCCTAAGTTACCCCTCAGGAAGAGTCTGTCCCCATTCTGCTCAACCTAGCTCTGTCTAGAAATATCCATTCAGAATACACATTGGTAACAAATTTAAATTTCTATAACTCTGGGTATACACATCAAATTATGGGCATATCGAAGCATAATTAACAAAGTTTAAAAATAGCACATTTTAGAATCTTCATGCTTCCAGAAAACTACCATATTTTATGATATAGTCAATCCAATTTTGCAATTTGTTGAGGAATATTCCATTTGCTGCTGCCTGATTTCTGAAATTGCATTCGCAATCCTAGTCCTGTGTTCTTCAACCAGGTTTAGCTATGAGGAATAAATGGCAATTTAACATGCTTGTTTCCATAATACTCTTATTCACAGAAACGGGAATTTAAACTTTAAGACATAAACATATTGCACACTAACACAACATTTTTCCCTAGAAATATGGAGGAAGTCTAATGAAGCTTCTTATTGGAATATTGGATTTTTCCAATACTGTGGTCAGTTTCTGGTCCCGTAGCATGCTCCAGGAGACTATCTGATGATTTTCGAGTTCACACTATACATCTGCACTTTCAGTGCATATGCACTCAAATACACAATTAAAAATTTCAATTGTGAGACTGAGTCCCTCTGCCCTTTGACAAAATAGATTTCAGGACTAAGCATACAGGTGTACAGCTCGCACACAGCTTCAGAGCACAACTCCAGGGGGCGCCACTCACAGAGAATATAAGGTGGATCGTATTCCCAAAGAGTCATTTCTGTCTCTCCTCATGTGTCTTTCCTGTCTCTCCCCGTGTGTACCGGATGCCAGATTTATCCCAGGAGGACCAAAAGTTTACAGTTCAAACCCAGTACAGCCCAAGGCTAGAAGAAGGAAGTTCAAACGTAAGAGGAGTACATATATGCCTAAAGAGGTCTTGGGATGCCAAAGAGTGATTGAGATCCCCACCTTCCCTGACAGGGAATTTTGTCACTTGAAAAAGAATTTTTAGTAGATGTGTAGGCATTAAGGAAATCATCTGGTCAGAGGACACAAGGAAAAGAGGAAAACAGAGAACAGGCATGAATTGAGGGTTCCTCTGGGTTGATTACTTTTGAAGATGGTGTACATTTTGTTTTCCTAATAACCTTACAACAACTTTATTTAAGTAGATTAGTTTTGTGGCTTGGATAATAATGGGTATATGAAAGTTATTATTAAACAATGTAAAGGAAGAAAATATAAAAAGAGAGAGTCAACAAATAGAAAAACAAAAACAAACAACAAAGTTCCTATCCCTAAACCAGCAAGTAAGTGGATTTATCTGGCACTAATATGAGTCCGGATTTGTCAAAGGAGATAAATTCTATCTCATTCTTACTCCTTCCAATTCCAGCAACCTGAAAAAATTCAAACTTCCCCAAAATGATACAAATGAATGCCTTCCCAATAATGGGGGTATGCACATTTGTTTAATTTTGCTTTGTTGAAATATTTGTAGACATTCATTTCAATATATAATTAAGAGAAGATAGCAAAAGAAAAAAAAACAGTAACCCTTGGCTTATTTTTGCATTATTTTCTGCCATGGGGCCTAATATTTGAGGTTGAAAGAGTAATAGAACACAGAACTATCGTTCATTCTTCCTGGAAATAAGGCTAACCAGGGATCAAAGTGCAGAAAATGAAAAAGACCGCCTGCTTAATTTCTATTGTCTCCGTATGTTCTACAGGATATTAAACTGTCCAACACCTTCATAGTATCTCCCTTTTATATCTAACTCCATTTGGGAAGATTATTCTTAAGAAAATTTAGTTAGCCAAGAAAACAGATGGGGATGGTGTAATTCCTTCTATCCGTACTTTCCCTCAGGTTGTTAATGACAAATGCATTACAGTTATTTATTGCAAATAGATTAAAGGTGTCAGTATGGTTCAATTCATAGCAATCTTATACTTTTTAAATATTTTGGGAACTGGGCTTCCTCCCAATGCTGACAATGCACATGGTTACTTTCTGGGCGACTATATTCCTTAGGAGTACTTTTCTTTATGTTTATTACTTTAAAAAATGAAGGTACCATCTGCTCTTGCCTTATAGTTGTTTAAACTGTTTAGAACCTCCGGTCATAATGAGAATAACTATGGTGTACTTCCACATAGTTAATTTCATCTGCAAATAATTAGCTTTGCAGCCCTGTCTTTTTGCCCTACAATGGATGACAGTGAACACAAAATGGCCTGTAGAAACAAGATGTTTTCTAGGACACATGAACACTTTAGACTCTCCAAGTGGGCTGATGTAGCAATAGAATAATAGTTATTATTTTAAAACTCAGTGTCATAAATATGCATACATGACACAAGTAAAATATTTATGATTAATTTATACCACATGATGTTAGATAAATACTTGCACTTACAGACATTTTATTTAATCTTTCTTCCAAAAGAGTTTAAGACAAGGAACAGACGTAGGTCAAGAGACACAGTGTACAGACATGATAATGATTAGTCTATGACTGCAAATTCATTCCATAAGAAATAAAATTATTTTAAGTATAGTTTCATAGGAGCTATACAGACTGTAACATTCTTCTTTAATAGCTAAACAATGCAAATGGGCAATAATAAAGAGCAGGATGTGCAAAATGTTACATCAAAAATTAAATGTACTCATTGGTTTTTAACCTTGGCTCCACGAATATCTTAAAATTATATGCAAAATTTTGAGGATTTTGTGCACTTGCACATTTCTAAGAAAGGGGCCGCTCATAGGATCTATAACTTTGCCAGAAGTCCTACTCTCTAAGTATGTAAATGCAACGCATTTTAATAAAATATTGTTTTTATTTAATTATTCATCCGTTTTAAAGTTTGTTTAAAATAAAGCACTATTTAAATGCACCAGGTACAGGAGAGTATTCATAAAACATCTGTCTTTTTTTAAAAAGGATGGTAAACTGCAAAGCAATACAGGGAATTTAATAAAGGGAGATGGTTATAAGTGTTCAAACTGTTAGAAAAATGGACCAAATAAAGGCAAAGCTGAACATCTGTCATGTGAATACTTCTCAGCAAGGAACTTGCATCGGGTTCATAACTTTGGTGCAGTAATGTTTGATTCTTGTATTTTAAATAACAACAGGTTTGATTATATTGTGCTGTTTCTGAAGAACTCCTGCCCAGATATTAGGCTAATAACCTTATATATATCATTGTGTATATACAAATTACTGTATACATTAATAAGAGTCTGAAATGGAGTGGCTTATTTCCCTTTGTTTCCAACACTGGTTCTGTGGATGTTAAGTTTGCTTCATGTCTGTCAGTTAAATGATTCTGTTGCTCTGTCCACATTCTTAACATTTACAGTTTTGGCAGATTCCTTTTGTATTAAAAAAGAAAAAATGATATCAAATCTCTACACTCCAAGGGAAGATGATATTTTGTATAACCATACATACTTCTTTAAAAAAATTTTTTTTAAGCATCGACAAGTAACAAGGTTCCCTGAGGGCTTAATGGAGGAATAGGGTTAAGGGACAGAGTAGTATTCCACTTGTTTTATGGCTGCACCCTTCCTGATAGGTATAAAAACCAATACTCTGCCTATATTCAGGACAATGGTATCAGACACTTTAGGGAGAAAAAAGGTAATTAACAGAACAGCTTAAATATCCATTCTTGTTAAATGCATTCTTGCCTATACTCTGAGTCATCTCTTGTCCTCCTGTTTGCCTGATAAGCACCTTATTATTAAAGCACCTAAGGTATTTAATCGTGATTGTGTAACTCATTTCTCTCTTCCAATAGTGTCTGTTCCAGTAAATGGTATTGAAAGAAGGAATTCAAACCCCCTAACCCAGCTGGCTTTTAGTCCAGTATCACACAGTGTCATGGAACTTAGTTACAAGGACCTGATAAGACCTCTAACAAGAAGTTTGAGGACAGGTTGAACCCCAAGTCTAAACGAATGTTTTCACATAGAGATGTAAATAGACATCCGTATCACAAAACGCTATGGATCTTAAGTTTATTCTAACTCGTGTTCAAAATGTTATTCCATACCATTTATAACTCTGGACAACAAATAATTAAATTTTATAGAATTTAGAACCTTAATAGTTGCTTTAAATTTCTGTAGTCTAAGGGTTTCACAAAGCATGTTTCATTAAAAAATGCCCCATAGGGCTGGGGTAGGCAGAGGAATATAAAAAAAGAAGTAGGTCACAAGCAGAAATGATATCATTTCCTAGGTTTTATATATTAGTCTTCCCCATCAGCTTTTCTTTGATTAAAGAGTTTTACAGCCAATAACATCTTTAAAAGCATCGCTTCATTCCAATTCCTTACACAGATGAGGCCTGAAGAAGTAAATAGTATACCCAAAGTCACTTTGCCTAGGGAGCAGAACTTTTTCAGAAAGTTAGTATTTTCAAATCAGTTGATACTGGATTCAATGGCCTTATTTATCTTTTGGCCATTAATCTATTTTCAGTTTTGTGCATTTAAGTTTATTCATTACTCAATTAAAATACTGAACCAGAAGTTAACATCATGTTGTTCTAGAAGCTTGAACCTATGACCTTACTCATAAGGCTATAAGATGGATGGAATCCTGGGCTGGTTTGCTAGACCCAGAAGAGGAAGTAAGAGAAAACAGGGACTCATTCAGCCACAGTAATGTCATCCTTCAACACTCACACAAGCCTCCTTGCAAGCATCTCTGGATTTAGACTTTACTCCCTTCTGCCATCTCCTAGAACTTGCTGGAAGATTTTAATTTACATAAGCTGGCCAAATATTTGATGGGTTCCCTCAGAGTTTACAGAGCTTGATCCCAAGGATCAAGATGGAAACGAACAGCAGTGTGCCCTTTGTTAAGGAGAAAGAAGGCATGTAGGAAATAGAAAGTATTTCAAAAGATACAGTTCATTGCCTGCTTAGTAAATCATGTATCACGCTGTGAAGTTACTGTTAAAACGCGTAAATTCAGTAGGACTATATAATAAGCAGAGTCGCCCTAAATGATAAGGCAATGGTATTAAACATGCCTCTAACTTGAAGTTTTCAACTATTTTAAGTATCTCATCATTGCGGGTCTTCTTTCCAGAAAAGTGCGTGACCGCACCATTGCACAGTGTGTTGCACAAGTCTCACTGGAACTGAAACTGTGTGTTTCTAATCATCACCACCTCTGAAAAGACTCTGGGCTCAAGTCCCTGTGAGGCAACACCACCTCATCGTAGACATTATCTGAGCACTATCTGGATGTCAAGTCCAATGGAAACCCCTTGGCAAGGATTATTTCATTCCATCTTTACAATAACCTTAATTTAAGTCCTATTTTCATCCCATCATCCAAATGAGAAAACTGGAGTTAAAAAAACAAAACAAACAAAAAACAAAAACAAAAACAAAACTTGAGTGACTTGCCCAATGTCAGAAAGTCTGAGTAACAGGGTAGGACTTCAGCCCTGGTCTGCCTGGTACAAACACAATCTTGAAGCAAATGCCCTTATATACATCAACTATTTAAAGAAGGGGTTTTGTAAATGTGTAGAGACATCTAAAAGAACAGCCTTTGTTCCCCTCCCACACACCACACCCACTTGCTCTAATGTCTTTTTTTTAATGTTTATTTATTTGAGAGAGTGCAAGGATGCAAGAGTGGGGGAGGGGCAGAGAGAGAGAGGAAGAGAGAGAATTCCAAGCACTCTCCACAATGTCAGCATGGAGCCTGATGCAGGGCTTGATCCTACGAACTGTGAGATCATGACTTGAGTAGAAATGAAGAGCCAGATGCTTAACTGACTGAGCCACCCAGGTGCCCCCATTCCCTTATGGCTTAAGTCACATTTAAATAACAGCATTAATCTGGAAGGTCATCATTAGGCAAATGATTTAAATGTTTGATTTGCCTATTTCTCTTTTTTTAAACCAATTTAACCATTTTTAAATATATAATTCAAGGACCTTAAATACTCAAAATGTTGTGCAACCATCACATTATTGATTTCCAAATTTTTTTCAACATTCCAAAGAGAAACACTGTCCCCATTTAACAAAAACTCCCCATTCTCCCATCTCTAGCTCCTGTAACCTTTATTCTCTTGTCTCTACGGATTTGCCCATTATAGTTAGCTCGTACAAGTGGAATCATATAATAGTTGTCCTTTTGTGTCTGATTTTACTTAGCATACTATTTTTGAAGTCCATCCACATTGTAGCATGTAACAGAATTCCATTTCTTTTTAAGGCTGAATAATATCCCCATAGTACATACAGACCACATTGTATTTATCCATTCATCTGTTGGTGGATATTTGGGTTGTTTCCACCCTTTGACTATTGATAATAATTCTGTTACGAACAAAAATGTACAAGAATCTGTTTCAGTCTCTTCTCTAGTTTTTTTTTTTTTTTTTTAAGTATGTAACTAGAAATGGGGTTGCTAGTTTTATTTCCCATGCTTCTCTGAATGACTTATAAAGAATCTCCTTTCAGGGCACCTGGGTGGCTCAGCCAGGCAAGGGTCCACCTTCAGCTCAGCTCATGATCTCACGGTTAGTGGGTTTGAGTTCCACGTTGGGCTCTGTGCTGACAGCTCAGCACCTGGAGCCTGCTTCGGAGTCTGCATCTCCCTCTCTCTCTGCCCCTTCCCCACTCGTGCTCTCTCTGTCTCTCAAAAATAAATAAACATTAATAAACATAAAATTAAAAAAATAAATTATCCCCTTTCATCCTTGCATTCCTTCTCATTTCTATTAATATTTAGAAAATTAAACTCTTTATAATAAAAATATATTGTTAGTGTTTGTTATATGTTATTTAATTCTATTTTTGTTAATGTTTTATTTACTTTTGGGGGGGAGGGGCAGAGAGAGAGGGAGACACAGAATCTGAAACAGGTTCCAGGCCTGAGCTGTCAGCTGTACAGAGCCTTACACGGGGCTCAAACTCATGAACCACAAGACCATGACCTGAAGTGAAGTTGAATGCTTAACTGACAGAGCCACACAGGTGACCCCCTTTTTTAAAATTCTACTACTAAATTCACTAAGGTGATATTTGTCATAAAGTAAATATATAACACATGGGCATCCCTCAATACTTTCTCCTTGTATGTCTTGCGTTTTATTCAGTGTGCTACTTTAACCAGATCCTTGTTTTAGACTGAAAGAATGAGGAATTAGCTCCAACAGCACTAATATATTCAATTTATTGTCTCCTTTTCCATCAATGTAGACACTTGGAAATTGGTGGACTGAAGGAAGAGAGGCATCTCATTCAGCTGATACTGAGCATGTATTAAATATGCAACAAGAATTTTTTCACAAAATATCTTAAAATCATCATAACATCATTTTATGTTTTTAGTCTATGTTATACAGATGATACTGTGCATTTTTCCTAAACAATTTGTTTCTGTCAATTTATATGATCACAAACTACAAAGACAGAATACTGAAGGGAAGTCTATGGTAAGCACTGTTTCAAAGATAGAGTGTGAAGGAAGAAAGAGGAAGTGAGACATCACTGATTGAGCACCTTATTAATAGGCTGTCTGACACTTGAGTGAACTAGCTGATTCATACAGGTCTTCCCAGGGACCTGAGGCAGAAGACACCCCCATTTTGCAGGTATGGAAATGGTACCGGAAGAGGTTACTGGTTGGGTGTAGGTCAACTGCTGCCTCAAGATATACGGAGAAACTACAGGTTAAGGATGAACCTGGCCACCTGACTGTTGAGTTTCAGAGAAACCTTCTTAAATTGCTATGCATCGATGTGTTTATTCTTCTTATAAATTGCAAGTCACCTACCAGGTTTAAAAGTATATATTTTAGAAATATATGGAATCTAAATGACCAGCCAGATGAGTACGGCTCAGATCTGAAAGTGCATTAAATTAATGAACCAATGAGGAGTTAACAGGGTGAGAAAGCACTTTTTGTTTTCTTTGAAAACCATTAACTGTGCAGGTAACATGTTATTTTTTTAAAGTGTATGCATTAACGGTTATAACAACTTTAAGTTTATCAAAGAGAGAACCACTTTGAAACTGGATTACACTTACAAGTTACTTGCAATTTGGTGATTAATAAAGTGTTAATATATATATATGTATATATACATACATACACACACACACACACACACACAGAGTAAGAAGCCACAGATAAGTGGAGGCAAAAAATTCAGTCCATATCTTGGTGGAGAATTAGAGAACAAAGAAAATTCCACCAACATGAAGATCTTATAAACTACAAAGAATAACTCTAAGAAATGCTTTGATTTCCATATTTCAATTTATGAAAAGTGCAGCGCTGGTATTTCTCTAATTAACATAATGTTTGTTCTTATTTTAAAATGATTCATTCACAATTTAGATTGCATATAATTAATGATACAGATTTATTGTGCCGGTAAACATTTTAGGGAGTATTTTCTTTGATCACTGAAGCTGAGAAGTTTATTAACAACTTTTATGAAAGAAGTAGCAAGCACAAACATTACAAATGATACATAAATGTATTTGTACCCCCATACACATATGTGCACCGAAGTTACATCTTATTTCTTTTTTTTATGTTTGTTTGTTGATTTATTGAGAGAGAGAGAGAGAGAGAGACAGAGACAGAGACAGAGACAGAGACAGAGTGTGAGTGGGGAAGGAGCAGAGAGAGAGAGGGAGACACAGAATCTGAAGCAGGCTGCAGGCTCTGAGCTGTCAGCACAGAGCCTAACACGGGGCTCGAGCTCACAATCCGGAGATCATGACCTGAGCTGAAGTCGGATGCCTAACTGAGCCACCCAGGCACCCCCAGTTACATCTTATTTCTAATACCTTGATTCTCCGGATCCTCTCTGGACCCCACCCCTCCAGATCGGCTGTCTAAGTCCTTTCTACTCAACTTCAGAGCTGAGTTCAAATAACATTTCTTTTCTAAAGGGGAATTCATATGATACGAAATATCGCAAAATTCTCCAAGTGAGACAACACATACCTACTACGTAGATTTCACCAAAGTTAACATTTTGTGCTGTCGCTTCAGTTTTCTGTTGTATACAAATTTAGAAATACAGATAAGGTCAAACTCTCCGTTCCCTTGCGCTTCTTCCTTCTCCTAAGTACACTTAACCTGTGCTGGAATGTACGGCAGACCCTCTCCTTGACCTAACTGTAGTCAGGCTCCTCTCAAACCCCCCCTCAACTAGACCTCAGCATTTGTATTTCTGTCTTTGCATAGTTCATTCTTAGAAAAAAAAACACACTGAGTTAAGGCAGGCAGAATCTTCTACCCTCAATATCTGGCCACCCTCGATGTCTGATCAAAATTTCTCACTCTTCAATATCCCTAAGGTGATGTCCCATACCCCTGGCCTACCGTTAGCAAGAATCCTCTCAGGCGGATTGGTCAGAATGCCCTTAATGTCTCCTCTTAGTAATTTGCTATCCATTAATCCCCACACTGCTCCTTGGCTCTAAGCCCTGTACTGCCCGCACTGTAGGCAGAACTGGGCCCAGTTTGTACCAAGGTCTCTTTTCTCCCATAAATGTGGTTCCGGAATAAAATCCGTTTTCACCACTTGAAATACTGTCAAGCTCTGGTTTTCTTTAATGTGTACCATTACCTGACATTTTTTTCCTCCCCCCACCACTTCTTACATATGAGAGAATCAGTGAGTAAAGATACTACTTTCATGACATGCTTTTCAAAGTTTTGCGTAGGTGATATCGGAACATGGGTATGACAATAACTTCTTATAGAACTTGTTTTATCTTCAAAGAATTTGTAACATTTTAAAATTATATACTCATTTAAGTATTTACTTAATTAATATGACTAAAGTATGTTTTCGGAAGACAGTGAGCACATTTATTTTGCTTATCAGTTATTCCTTCTTGAAAGTTTTTGACCGAAAGGACAGTTGCTGGGGAAGAAAAGGGTCTTCAGATTAATGGGGTGTGGATTATTTGATTTCACACTTAGAACAAAGCTTAATAGCATTGTTGGGGAAAATAGTGTTTGTTGTCAAATCTGTGGCAGTTTTTTGTTCAGTAAGAATTTATTAATTACCTAACCTGTGCCCTGGCATTGTAGTAAGTTATACTGAAACCAGAAGCACATGGATGGCTCAGTTGGTTATACACCTGACTCTTGATTTTGGCTCATGTCATGATCCCAGGGTCATGGTATTGAGCCCTGCATCGGGCTCTGTGCTGGGTGTGGAGCCTGCTTGGGATTCTCTCCCTCTGCTTCTCTCCCCTTCTCTCTCTCTCTCTCTCTCTCTCTCTCAAATAAATAAAATGAAAAACAATTAAAAATCTATGCTGAGGCCAAAGTAAAAGACACACAGTCTGCTCTCAAAGCGAACAGCACTTTCCAAGAGCATTCAGATATTCCTCTTTACTTGGCGTGCTTTACTTAAAAGGTAATCTCCTCCTCACTGTCATTTGAATTGGTTGTAACTTGGGTCTTGTCACAAGGCAGTCCACAGCACGTGTTTAAGAAGTGACACATATTGATAAATTACAAATCTTAGTCAGTAAGTTCAAAACAATTTTTTTGTAATCACTCACTTCATTACCTGCCTATCCTCTCAAAAATTTTAGTGACTAAATATCAACGTTACTTCTGTGAATATTTGTCTATAAGTGACAGAAATCTCATGATGACCCAGTTCTCCTAAACCAGAAATTTGATTCAAGATAATGGCCTGCACAAATGTACAATTGGACATGTATGCAGAATGGCAAGAAATCAAAGATAAATTAATGAGAATGCTTATAATTACATTTATGTCTTTTCCCCATAATAAACTTTCGAAATGAAAATGCACATCTGACTTGCCCATATGCTTAATGAAGGGGAAAATTCAATCTAATTACATTCCAGTTGAATATTTACTCCTAATAATGTATTATTTTAGTTTCTCAATATTTTAAAGGATAGTTAAAATAAACATAATATATCAAACCAGGAAAAAAGTAATTTTCTTCCAAATGAAGAAAATGGTTTCTATTCCACACACATTAAAATTTATTAAACACAAATCCATTTCAAATCTAAGGTTCATTTATGTAATCCTATAAAATATATATTCATGAACTTCTTACAGATCCTTTAAGAGAGATCAATAGAAAAATTCTAGAAACAATATTTCACTCTAAATATATAATTTTAATACTTTGATAATTGCATGTTATTCATAGAAGTATATTCACCTGAGTGTGGTCTTTTTATTTTGTGATTATATCACTTAAGTCTTAAAATAATAATAGAGTGGTAAATATTTTGTTTTCAGGTGAATCTACTTAATTATAGATTCCATTTTGTTAGATTACTACTCATGTGATGAATTTAATAATTCATCTTACCATTTTTTTACATTTTTTTCAACATTTTAATTTATTTTTGAAAGACAGAGAGGGACAGACCATGAGCCAGGGAGCAGCAGACAGAGAGAGGGAGACACAGAATCCAAAGCAGGATCTAAGCTCTGAGCTGTCAGCACAGAGCCCGATGCGGGGCTCAAACCCACCAACTGTCAGATCATGACCTGAGCCGAAGTCGGACGCTTTGCCGACTGAGCCACCCAGGCGCCTCTCATCTTAGCAAACTTGTATTTTCAATCTAAATTAAGCTCCTTTTTCTCATCTATTTATTAGTCTTCAAATCCTGTAACTACCAAGAAAAACATATGTACATGTGTATTCAGATAAAAAAAATAGATATTCTATGCATATGGACACTGGTAAACACATTTCTCTATAATGTTTAAATCTGATCAGTTTTTATCCCCATAGGAAGACAAATCACATACACATGGCTGGATTGCTTATCAATTGTGAGCCATTTTTCTCTCTGCCATATGCTATTTTTTCAAGGCAACATTGATGTGATAATAGAAAGGAATGTTAACAGTGGATCGAATCCAGTTATAATGCACAACAGCTGCTTCCAATCACTTTGACTATCACTCTTCCTTTCTACTTTTGGTTTTAAGAAGAAAATAAATAGGGAGGGGGCAGATAAGGGAAAAAAGTGCCACTTGAGGTCAAAACTGTGAAGAAATAAAGCATGGATTTGATGAAAGGGAAGGCCTCTCTGAAACCCTGCACTCTTCAGGGGGACGGCGTTCCCAGTTCACGTGCTGTGAGCACAGGGTGTTTAGTGTGAATATATTCGGTCAAAATGACATGGGCTGGTGTTGCACGCTGAATGTTTGTGTGCCATCAAAATTCATATGCAGAAGCCCTAATTGACAATAGGGTGGTATTAGCAGGGAGATAATTAGGTTTACAGGAGATCGTGAGGGTGCAGCCCCCAGACAGGGATTAGCGCACTTAAAGCAACAACAGGAGCCTGGCAGGCTCAGTAGGTAAAGCTCCGACGTCGGCTTAGGTCATGATCTCATGAGTCACAGATTTGAACACTTCAGGCTCTTTGCTGACAGCCAAGAGCCTGGAGCCTACTTCGGATTCTGTCTCCCTCTCTCTCTACCCTCCCCTACTCTCTCTCTCTTTCTTTCTCTCAAAAAATGATTAAACATTAAAAAAACAACAACAACAAAAATGAAGGGACAACAGAGCTTTCCTTCTTCCTCATGAGAGGTTATAGCAAGAAGCTGACTATATGCAAGCCAGGAAGAGGCTTCACCAAGAAGAGAATCTGCTGGTCCCTTGACCTTGGACTTCACAGTCTCCCTAATGTGAACAACAAAAGTGTTGTTTAAACCACAGAGTCTATGGTATTTTGTTACAGCATCCTGAGCTAGACAGCTTGCTATTTGTGTTGCCAGTCTACTACAGATAGAATGTTGCTACTGAGAGCTACATATCTGCTCATGACATTTGCTAAGAATTTTTTTAAAAGAGACTTTTGAAATCATAGCTGTTATCTTATTGTTCTTGCTACGGTTTCTTCATTGCTACAAATTTCCCTGGGTTTGTTTCCAAAATGACCAAGGAGATTTTTTTTGTACCTTATTATCATCTTCATTGGGCCACCTCTAGATCAACGGACTAAAAACAAAATCAAAGTAAACAAATAAAGAAATGCTGCCTCATACACACTGATGATATGAATTACCGCCATTAATACTTGCATAGCACTTACCCGGAGTCAGGCATTTTATTTTAACTCATTTCATGCTCAAAATAACCCTGTGAATTAGAGAATATTACCATCTCCACTTTACAGATAAAGAAACTGAAGCATAAAAAGGTGATTAATTTGCCCAAGACACACAGATAGGAAGTGGTAAGACCAGCACTAAATTCTAAAAGTGATCTAGGTTGGAATCTTAGCTTTTGAACTCACATGTAATTTCTAAAAGATCTAAAGAATAAAAGTTTAAAGTATTAAAGAATAAAAATTTACGTAAAAGATAAAAGTAATTGTTTATTGATATTAGAACCCATGTGTACATTTATAAGTAACATTTAGCATCCAACTTTTCTATGTAATTTAATCTTTTCATTAGATTTTTGATTTTTAAAGTATTTTTTAAAGGAGAAAATTTAGAAATAAGAAAATATTCAAAGATTGGCTACATTTCCTGCCTCTTTTACCATTTTAACTTCTTCTCCCCTAATAATGAAATTACATTTTCCAAAATTTGGACCAAATGTTATTTACTTGAAACATTCAGGTGATCTGATTTTTTTTCTAGTTTAATATGGAAAGCTTCCTGTGAGCAAGTCCTGTCCTGTTCTGCCATTAAAAGTAATTTAAGGTATTTAATCTCCCCATGACACTCTTCAGTATATGGTTTTTTGATGTATTACAACTCTAAGTTACAGTTCTGATTCAACAAGAATAAACTCAGTAATGAATTAATAACTTTCCTTTTGATAGTTTTTTTTTTTTTTTTGTATGGTCAGGAGAATGTTTGTATTTCATTTAGGTCTGTAGTCAGGGTTTTCAGAGAAAATACAGATTGTCCATTTAAATTTAAATTACAGATAAACAACAAATGATTTTTGTTAAGTATAACTATGTCTCAAATAGTACATATTTTCATTTGCAAAATCTGGCAACCCTTATGTATACTTTGTTTAATGTGGAACATATGAGGTATCTGCTTTATGTCTTCCAGTTTTAGGTGTCAGGGTTTTTATTCTGAAAGGTTCATAGTTTAATAATAATCACCCTTTGAAAAATATTCCAAAGTGCCTAGGATTTGAGCTTTAGATTAATATCTGAAAAAAAAAATCAGGGCAATACTGTGGGTATAAAGTTGGAACTGAAAAGGCAGAACAAAATAAACTTAATGAAAATCATGGAGTTTGATAATTATTCCAGGCATCCAATAGCTGGTAGTAGAAATCAATAAAATTATATGTGTACAGAGCATGAAAGCATGTGAAGTCCAAGGAGTAAAGCTGTAGCAAGTCTAGGAGAAGCCACTTTACCTCCTGCCCCATTGGCCCAGGTCCAGCTCCTGCCTATAGAAACTGCTACTAGTAAGGGGTTGTTAAGATGTGTTCTAGATCATCAGTGTAACAGCATTCAATTGAAGCTTTTTCCCAGAAACAGCAAGAAAGAACACTGGGAGAACAAATCGTTTTACACTAACTGCTATATAAAATTTTCTATATGCGAGTATTTCTAGGAATGTATGAATAGAGAAAGGTTAGCCAGTAGTTGAGGGTAGAGTCATACTGTTCAGACTATAATTAATAGTATTTTCACACTTGTTTTCTGAAACATAAAAATTTTAGAGAGTCACTGTCCAGGATACAACATATAATCTATTTTCTACCTAAAACAGCTTCCAGAGATGGCAAATTTAGGAACAAAGCAAACTGTTCAAGCCAATTTTATTTTTAATTCATTTTTTTAGCCTGAGCACTTAGCACCTTGACCTAAACAAAACAGCTGCCAATGTATGGCTGTTACATACAAGCTAATTCACTGTTTTCCCAAATGCCTCGGTTTCTACTATCTTCTTGAACCTGACATATATGTTGTTCCGTGCTCAATGAGGTTTGATCCAAAGTTAAAAATGTTAGCTGGATTCAAGGTATTTTATTTATAGCTCAAAAGAAGTCGGTCCTGTTTAAAAGTGAGCTGTGGCTTATTCTTTCTTTCATTTATTATTATTTTTTTTAAATCACCAACAAATGGTATAATGTCTAACATACAGTAAGCAGCCAGTACATGTCTCTATGATGCTGCTGAATGAATGAGTGAATAAATGAATGTGCTCAAAGCACTCCATGTTGCTCACTTAGGCTTTACTGTCCTGCGCATATGTTGGAAATTTCCTTTGATTAAGTTGCAAAAGTTAGGCGATTTTCAAGGGAAAACAGAAAATGAAATGCTAAGTGAGAAGACATACTTTGATGTAGAGGCTCTTTTCTGTTCTGGATGAGGGATCTCTGGTAGATCTGTTATCTCACCAATGGGAGTAATAACAATGCCTCCTCATATTAGATGTAAAAGTATAAACTGAAAAGAAATTTCAATTGGAAGCATTCAGCAATGAACACAGTTGAACAAATGCATATGGTTTCCAATTCTACCTTTCGCTCTCAGAGAGATGTTTCATGTTGAACCAGTGCATTTAACTAGTAATAAAAGAGGAGTAATAGCCCTGTAATGAAGGTTATGCTTGCTCTATCTCAAGTCACACTGAACCAGAAAATTCAATAGAAAATTGTCAAATGCTGAGTAGGCCTTATATACAGATAGCCAGGGTGTTCCATTGTCCCTCGAAAGTGGGTTTTTAAATAATTCTTCCCTCAGAATTAACCCATACGCATTTACCCAACCTCCCATGAAAGTTTTACCAAGGTTGGGTTTGGATTCAGGACCACACAAGACTATTCAAGAATGAACCCTTGGAATCCTCCAACATTACTACTCACACAAGCCACCAAGTCAGACACTCAGTCAAATCCAGGACGTGATTTCTATTTCCACAATAAGGAACTGAGTATCTAACTAGGCAAGAGTATAATGACAGCTCTTTAACAATTTGTTCGTGGTATTTCAGAAAGCTAGCTTATCAAGCTGAGTGATTTTAATGAATATAAATTGCAGTGATCCAAAAGAGAGCTCAGTCTGACTTTCTCATTTTTATTGTATTGCCAATTCCATTTTTGTTCTCATTTAGGCTTTCCTTTGTCTATTAAGGAATATTGACAAGTGATCTGTCTATCCCATGCTTATGCTGCAGACTGAAAATAAAATTTCCCAGAGATGAAATGAAGTCCTAGTCTTGATATAATATGTTTGAACATGCCAAGTTCTAGTATTTTTTTCCTAACCTTTTTAAAAAGCTTGGACTCCAATAAAAGTATGTATGCCTTATGAGTGACTTGATAAAACTGATCAGATCTCATCAAGTTGGTAGATTTGTTTTGTGATTATTAAAATGTCCCCAGCAAGGTATAGCCTCAACTTTAGACTTCTTTTACCACCTCATTTCCATTATATGAGGAAATATCCTTTTTTTTCCAAACAAGCAAACACCACCCCAAAGAGACAAAGCAAAGATCAATGGCAGTGGGTCCAGATACTTGGACTTGAACTATAAAAACTGATTTTTCTTTCTTTACGGTTAAATTCAAGTTGATAATACTTGAAAGAGAGAGTCATTAACATAACACAAGCAAAAGCTATTCTTGTCTTGATTTCTACCACACAGCTTTGGCATTAGAGACTGTGATGTCGTGAAATTCTGAAGGGGCCTGTCAAGTTGTTTAAATTAAAAACTAAGTTCAAGGAGTTTCACTGTTTCATAAAATCATAGTGAGGATTCTTCCCTCTGCAGTGGTAAGAGGCATCCAGAGGTTGACTGGACATTTCCTCCGTTTATATTCTCTTTCTTCAGGGATATGTAAATCATCCGGTATAGAAATTGATTCCACCTCCTTCTCAACAATCTCATGTTAGATTCCTGTCTTTGCTTGGTCCTTTTGGATACATGTCCCGATGTGGGTACCAGATCATAAGTGTCTTCAAAGGAACCACATGAGCTAGAACCCAACTAGGGCTTGACCACTGTTGAGCTTGTTTATGCATGGTGACTTCTCTTATACTCTCACGACTTTTCTCTTTACCTACTCACCCTACTGTGCATCAGCTCTACAGAACACTTGACTTTCTTCGCTCTATGAATTTTATTTTTATGGTAAAACAGGCCATACACCTTCAACATATATAATTAGGAAAGAAGTATTTTCTCTTTTCTATTATTATGAGTCATTCCTCTGTATATCTTCACATTTTTTAAAATGTGATCAAAATCTTCACATTAAATTACAAGTACTATGTATTTAGTTAAAATCTATAAGATTTGGAACTCTTCCAATACTTTTACAACATAAGGTGAAAGTAAACAAAAATATAGTTTCACAGTTACACAGAAAACAGAATATAATATAAAGAATAAGGGACATAAGTCTATAAGCCGGCACTCTGATAAATTACTTTTCATTTGGGATCAAATACACACAGAAACATGCATTTTACTGGCATGTTATTACATAAAGCCCTTGACTGCAACACTATAAATATATTCATTAAATATATGTTTGATTATTTATACTTTGCCTACATAAGAAAGTATTTGAGGCAATTATATGAAAAGATAATAGCAATATTTAAATATAATATACCTTTTATATTAAAGTGTGAAAATATTAAATATATATTCATAGTTGTATGCAAGTTCTGAAATATTATTTACATATTTAATATATTTTCCATGTGGTGCTTTCCCTGTATCTCCGAGACTTGATATCTGTATGTGTTTCTATATTTCTGGAACACATTTTTATTAATTATCTTAGTGACTGTTAGTCTACAATGAGAACATCAGGATTTTATCTGTTCTCCTGTCTTAATCTTCCTATTATTTCCTGGGTGGGGAGAGGGCATTTAAATGAATAATAAAACCTCACCTTTCCCTTATCAGGACCGTTTTCTGAGTTTCTAGATTATTAATATTTTGTTGATTTAGCAAAGGCATTTTAGTCATCACTTGCTGATATTTAACATGATTTGGTTTTCAACCACTGTTTTTTTTTCTTAACTACGGATTTTAGGAAACACTTGCAGTTCTTTTTCTTTTTCTATCCAGCCCTCAAAGTTGACAATTTATAGCTTGTAATTTTTGTTTTGCTAACTGGCTTTTCATGTCTTCTTTTGTGTGCGTAGCTAATTAGATAGGAACAATGCCAAATTCTTATAAATTCAAAACACTACAGCCCCAGTCAAAACTAAAGGCATGTTATTCAGTCTTCAAACACTTCAATTAAAATAATTAAATGATTTCTACCAAATGAAATAAAGAGAAAGGCTGCTACTTTGCAAGCCCTCATTTTAAAAAAATATATGCAAATGTAACACTTGATTAATGTTCCGGATGTTTTCAGCATGATTTAATCTGAAAAGCATTGCTGATAATCTTCTTTCCTATTCAGGACTTTCCTGTGTTACAGACAATGTTACAACAAACAAGGACCACGAAGCTACGCTGATCTGATTCAGTTGTGCCCCACATGGTTGTTTGGTGCCTCTAGGGACCAAGTCTCCCTGACCCCTGAACGTTGCCTTTGGTAAACTTTCTCATCCTAAATTGTGTTTTTACATTATAATCTAGCAAGACATTGAAAAATAGTCCTTTTGATATTTTTAACTGAAAAAATATTTTAAAATTGTATTATGTATCGGGTCCACTACTTAAGTCTGCATACAACTTGCCCTGTACACTCTGATTTCCCCATAGTTGACACTAGGGAGATTTTCATGCTTACCTACTCAAGTTGGTAAACAATAGCATACACACTGAGTTAGAGTGATGCTAAGTATTCTAGCTTCCCCTTCCTTATGTTCTCTACTGTTGCTGGGGGTGTGTGAGGTGCTAAAGAGAACATGAGTGAATATGCTTCACCTTCTCTCATAATGACAGAACTGTAAGTGAAACAGTAGAGGTAACATCTATTTTTTTAAAATGACTTTCTTAATAGAACTTTTGTATTACAAAAGAATATCCTAAGTATGTCTCTTATTCTAAAGCTTATGGGCTTGGGAGGGAGGTTTGTGATCACAGGCCTGGAGCACTTGGCAATTAGATTAGATGTAAACATTTCAGTAAAATTCGATACCTGCCACATTTGTCAAGGTTGCATAACTATGCATGGCTATTCAATTCTTAAGAGTCCGTAGCCATAAGAAAGATAATTCATGGTTAGTAAACAAGAAAATATTACTGTCTGAACAGGTGTAGCAACAGCTCTGCAGAGCCAGGACAAATATACTACATCAACTTAAAAAAAAAAAAAAGACAAATTCATTCTGTAAATCAAGCATTGTCACAGTTACCTTTAGTAGTTGCATGGCTCTGATGCAGTATTGTTAAGTATGTATCTCAATGACCTTGTATTTAAATGCTCCCCCCGTATCCCTCTCTCCTTTTAAAATAGGGACTGACTAGGATCCCTGAGACTTGAGGCACATGACTTTTTTTTTTTTCTGGCTTCCATTCCTGCCTCAGCTGCATATAACAGGAACCTTAGGAGTCCTTTCAGTGCAGAGCAAGATTGTCTCTCCAGAGACCTCTACCTTCCTGGCAACAATCAGGTGGGAAACCCAGAACTCTGTCATCTCCTTGATAAGCTCCCTAACCCCCCTTCTTTTCACATCACTCACAGCTTTGACCTCACAAATTTTCTTTTTGTTAAATATTTTTTTATTTATTTTTGAGAGAGAGAGAGAAAGAGAGAGAGAGAGCATGAGCAGGGGAGGGTCCGAGAGAGAGGGAGACACAGAATCCGAAGACAGGTTCCAGGCTCTGAGCTAGCTGTCAGCACAGAGCCCAACGTGGGGCTCAAACCCACAAACCTCGAGATCATGACCTGAGCTGAAGTCGGATGCTTAACCGACTGAGCCACCCAGGCGCCCGGAGCCCCACAAACTTTCTTAGAACAAGAGGACTAATCTCATTCTGTCCTAGGCTATTCTTTAGGTTGTCACCAAACAAAACCCTGGTCATGTGGTTTGATTCCCTTTAAACTGAACCTCATCCCCCACTATCCCCAATTCTAGAAACTTCCAGTGAGCCCTCTGAAACTCATGGTTAATCATTAGCAAAATACCTTACACCCTCATCTTGTCCTCTCATCCTTCTCCTCACTGTCTTGCCCTTCCCTGTACACACAATCTCCCTGCAGTCTTCTTAAGTTTCAGTGTGAGCTCTCCTTGGTTCCCACGTACCTAGGTATCACTTGGTTTCTCAGTGAGGGGATTATCTCTTTTGTTCATTTGACACTTCCAAATCATTCGCCTTCTTCCTTCTTGAAAAATGTCAGAGTTGTCTCTCATATCACCCAAACTCCACCTCTACCCTCAGTTGGGATCACCCATCCACATTTGGGTCACTCTCCCTCCAAACTTGAATGTGTAGCTTCTGGTATCACTGCACCTCCCTTGAACACCATTCCATCCAGACGCCTTGATGACTCTTATATCTAAAGAAAGCCTTGATGACTGTTATATCTAAAGAGCTCACCTGCTCCCCCACCTATAGTGAACTTCCCACACCTGTGCCCTTGATCCAATATCTTCCCTTTTTCAAAGACTTGCTCCAGCACTTCCCTTCCCATCACTTCTTCAGTATCGGTGGTGCCTTTTATTTTTCCTTTTTATAACAAACATTCTGTTATCCCTCCCATATTGAGGAAAACTCCTTGAAAAAGTTGTCTAACCCAATTTTTTTTCCTCTTGTCATTCCCCAAGTGTTGATTTTAAGGAACAAGGGTCTTTGGGAAAAATACTTATCTTAAAGCAACCGACAAAATTCCATCTAATTTCACCAATCCCACAGAAGCAGTGTGTCCGAATACTTCAGCAAAGTTTTGTTTCGTGATAATGATAAAGTAACTCCCCAATCAGGCAACTCTACTGATGCTGGTGTTTGTGTTGGTCACCGGTGATCCCTCACCTTACTAAAATCAATGGTGAATATTCATCGCATCTTTATTTTACTTGACCTATCAGCTTTTGACAGTTGGTCTTCTCCTCTTCCTTCAGTCATTTTCTTGACTGGATTTCTAGGACACATACTTCCCTGGTTTTCTTTCCATGTCTCTTTCTCTTGTTCTCCTTTGGCTTTCTCCTTTCTTTCTATTCTCAAGAGTTAGAACCCCCCACTCTGTGGATCCCTTCTGTTTTCCATCTACTCTCTTTTAGTTTTTAATGTTTGTTTATTTTTGAGAGACAGAGAGAGAACACAAGCAGGGCAGGGGCAGAGAGGATCCCAAGTGGGCTCTGTCCTGACAGCGGACAGCCCAATTTGGGGCTTGAACTCATGAACCATGAGATCATGAACTGAGCCGAAGTCAGATGCTCAGCTGACTGAGCCATCCAGGTGTCCGAGTGTGGATAGCTTCTTTTTCAGTTTCCCATCTACTCTTAAGGTGTCCAATTCACTTTCAGATTTTAAATAATATCTAAGATATACCAGCAGGAAGAGTGATAGAATGTACTCTTTAAAACATTGTAAAGTTGTGTTTTGGGTACTTTTTGACCCCATCTTGTCCTCGTCTTCCATAATTACTATTTAAAACTTTCATGTTCCAGATAGTCAGAATTTTATTTTATTCATTGTCTTCACCAAGGTACACCACCAGGTTTATCTTCCTTAATCGCTCCCAGATTTTGATAATTTTTCAATTCCCTCTTTCCTTCCGAATACAAATCCTGAATTTTTGGATGAGATTTTTGAAATAGCACTCCTCCCTTCCTTGAAACATTTGGAAAAACAAAGGTATAAGAAGGTTTGAACTCTCCTCTACCAGTTCTTATCCTCTGCACTGTGCTGAATGGGTCTCAAGCTACTGTACTCTTAGACAGTGATGACTTACCCACTATATTATTCCATGTGAAGATATGCTGAAATGTTTGAGTTTAAATTGATGAACTTTGCTTTCAGCAAAATTGTTCCCAGAGCTCTGTTCCTGCACCGTGAATCCCCCTGCATTAGTTCCTATGGTTTCTGTACCAAATTACCATGAACTTACTGGTACAGTAATGTCCAGAATTACTGTCTTATAATTCTGGAGGCCAGAAATCTGACATTAGTTTCAGTGGGATAGATCAGATGCTGTCAGGGCCATGCTCCCTCCACGGGCTATAGGAGAATCTATTTCTTGACTCCTCCAGCTTCTGGTGGTGGTTCCTGGATGCCTTGGCCTGTGGCCACATCACTTTGATGTGTACCTCTAAGATCATGTTGCCTTTTTCTCTGTGTGCTTCTAAAATCTCCTTTTGAGGGGCACTTGGGTGGCTCAGTCAGTTAAGCATCTAACTCTTGATTTCAGCTCAGGTCATGATCTCAAGGTTTATCAGATCGGGCCCTACATAGGGCTCTGCGCTGACAATGCAGAACGTGCTTGGGATTTTCTCTCTCTTCTCTCTCTGCTCCTCCCTTGCATGCACTCTCACTCTCTTTCAAAATAATTAAATAAGCATTTAAAAATATCTCCCGTTGCTTCCCATTTATTAAGATACCTATGATTGTATTTAGGATCCACCTGGATAATCAATGATAATCTTCTCAAGATCCTTAACTTAAATCATTCCTGCAAAGTCTATCTGTCTGTCTGTCTATGTACCTAGGTCATATAAGGTAACATTCACAGATTCTAATCCAGATATTAGGATGCCGCTACCTTTTGGGGAGTCATTACTCAGATTTTCATACCCTCTAATCTCTTATACAAATATCACAAACTACCTGTAAATACTGTGAAATATATGAAAAGCAAATTAACTTACTGAGTAATCAGCAGTCTTTGGCATGGTTTATTTCAGATTCTGGATTTCCAAGACTCTATGATTTATGTAACCTATGTCTTATTTTGCTTATATATAATTCAAATTATAATTCATTAATGAGTAAAAAAGAAATGCGTAAAATCTGCAACTTTGAAATATACATCTGTTATTTTTCTATTCTGTATGTATGACTTCTTTTTCATAAGCATTAGAGCATAATCCTAAAAGTTTAATGAAAATGGACAAATACCATTACTCTATTTCAACTCTACGGTCTTGTATGAACAAATAATTTGCACAGCATTTTCAATTCCGTTATTACAATTTTTGCCACAAGAATGAGGTGTCAGATTTTTATTGTCTGATATATATTGAGAATTAGAATTGCTTGCCCTACTACCCTGACCTTTATCCATATTCTGCATTTTGATTGGCTAACCTTTCTACTTCTTCGTTCTATTTATAGCTTTACTAAACTAAGAGGAACAGGTGAAATGTCCGGCTAGAAAATTCAAAGAATAGCAGAAGGTCAAGCTGATAGAGAAAATGGCTAAATTTCACAAAGGATATATAACATTCCAATGCCAGGAGCTTATTCTCACGTAAAAATTTAAATAAGAATGTAAAAGAGCATAACTGAATCCATTGTCTAAAAATGAGCAAAAGAAATGTGGCACATTTAACCCATTCTACATCATGTTGCAATTTCCTAAACTTCCATGGAAATATCCTTGAAAGATTACTTGAGGTCACAGAGTCGGTTTTCATTATCACTAAAGTGATGCATACATATATTTGTATCTTAAGCCCTGTATAAGGAAAGCTATTTCAGATCTGTCATCTTTCTTGGTTGATACAAAATCACAGATTGATGATGACTTTCCCCAGCTTTTTTCTGACAGAATGTGTGCTGATAGACTCGAGGAGAAAACTACAGTTAATAACTAGTGAAGACTTAACAATTTTACTCCAAGTACCTAGCTAACCAAACTTTCCTTCACACTTTCTCTTTAAATCACTATTTCACGTGCAAGAACATATCCATCTAGAATAATCCAGATATGCTACTTTTTGTTACATTAGTACTCTTGGTATATTTATAATTAGAATAACTGTGCCAAAGTACCACCTACATTTAGAATAAACTATCTTCTGGAAATTGGACACTAACAAAATACTGACTGTAAAACTAAATCTAAATTTGCTTCAGATTTTAAAATACAGCAATTAAGATTATTTTACATGTATATTTCAATAAGCAAAACATCTTCTAATCAATTTGTTTATAAATGCTGCTTCAAATACAATTATATTATTTTTTTTATTTTTAATTTATTTTGAGAGAGAGAGAGAGAGAGAGAGAGAGCAAACAAGCAAGGGAGGGGCAGAGAGAGAGAGGGAGAGAGAGATTCCCAAGAAGCCTCCATGATGTCAGAGCAGAGTCCATGTGGGGGTCGATACCACAAACCACAAGATCATGACCTGGGTCCAAACCAAGAGTTAGATGCTCAACTGACTGAGCCACCCAGGTGCCCCATCAAATACAATTTTAAAATATTACATTACACAAACCGCTTAGCACATAGTAAAGATTCCTTCTATACCCTGATTCAGTATTCCTGACAGCTTTGTTCAAGGGAAGTTACTAAAGTGTAAAATAATTATTCCTGAAATTTTCCAATGCCTTCTCAAAACAAAGACATACCCTCTGTTTGAAGAGTTTCTATGGTCTTTGAAAAAATAAGTACATAGTAAAAATGTTAAAGCATAAACATTTTGTCTGACCAAGGGAAACTAAGAAAGTTTAAATGTCACCATTCTAGCATAATAGAGGTGGAATGCACCACAAGTGATCCTTTCACAGGTAAAGAGATTTATCTCAGGGATTATTCCCACAACTAGATAAGTAAGTTCCATCAATTCAAAAGACAATTAAGATCAGAAAAATAAAATAAAGCTTAAAATTAATTAAATTTTTAGAACATTAAAGTGTTTCTATTATTTATACTCCATATAAAGTAATTTTATATTTTTATTATACCATGATAAATCTTATTCATATTTTGGGTCAAAACACAAAATAATCTCTAGTATTTGGTATGCCGTACATCTAGTATAGTACATACTAGCATATATAGGCATGCTATGGATCTCTGTGATAAAATATGTCATACATCTAGTATAATATTATACATACAGTAAATCACATATCACCAGCGAGATACGGATATAGTTACAGTTAGGTGGAGGCAGACGCGAGACTGAACAAGGATTTCTGTTCTTGTTATTTAATGTGTCATACTGTTTTAAAAATATTTTAAAACCTACTGGGAATAATCCACTAGAGAAGTAGAGGTTGAAGAGCAACAGAAAGAAGATCATTAGGGTAGAACTCGCTGCAGGGTATGAAAAGGTATATAACTGAGGCATATTAAAAAGGATCTGGCCATGAAGTGAGGGAATCAAAAAAGATAGGGTGGATTTGTATGCAGGGTTAGGAAACTGACATTTTTTGTTGAAATCATGAGTGGTGAAATCTTACTTGTAAAAGAGGGAACATAAGTAAAGGACAGAGCTGATGAAAGCAGAACAGTCAATGAGAAGAACATTCCAAAGAGATAAAGCAAAATCAGAACCAGTCGTAACTAAATATTTGACAACTAAGTGAAAAGGAGAGCCTGATGTAGCTGGGTAACATGGCAGTGGCCCTAGCTGTTTGGGAGATGGAGTAACCTCAGATAATGACAGGTGTCTAGTCATGGACTGAAAAGATGGTACCTTACTTGGGGGTAAAACATCTTTCTGGAAATAGAACATCCTACCACAGGAGTCATTCTTGCCTAAAATCTAATACTTCAAATTTTATGATTCAAATTAATTTATGAGGTATTAGTACTCAGTGGACAATGACTTATGGATTTTAAAGTATTAAGACCTAGTGAAAACAGAAACATAAAAGTCTTCAGTCTTTACTGAAGACTACAGATTTACTGAACCATAAAATATAAATAAGCTAAATAAAACAAAAACAAAAATAGAAAACAGAACAAAAACAAAAAGAAATTGGAAAGAACTAGTAAACCAAACCCTCCAGTCTACCTCTCACAAAAAGGAACCAAATACTAACCTAGTTACTAGAGAGAAAAGAGATCATCTGTCATAAAGGTTTTTATTTTTAGAATGAGAACTAATTTGACTTCCTAAGCCACAAACACAAGCTTATTCTGGGCAAAATGCCTTCACGTATTACTAATTTTCCTTTTTGTTAACTAAAATTATAGTTTAATTAATATCCCAACAATCATTTTAATGCCAGTGTGCCCTGAGTTACAAAATTCTAGCAAGACAAATGGAAAAAAAAAATAAAGAAGCAAAATTTTAAAAGGACCTTTGAAATTCTTTTAATTTTTATTTATTTGTGAAAGAGAGTGCATGAGCAGGGGGAAGGAAGGGAGAGGCGGGGACAGAGGATCTGAAGAGGGCTCTGTGCTGATAGCAGGGAGCCACATGCAGTGCTTGAACTCAGGAACCATGAGTTCGTGACCTGAGCCGGAGTCCTATGCTCAACAGACTGAGCCATGCAGGTGCCCCAGGGCATTTGAAATTCTTAAGTCTTTATTTCACAAATCAGAGACTGAAATATGTTTTGAATGCTAAGGGTTCTAAATATACTTGAAATATAATCAAAATAATAATCTTTGATTTCTACACAACATATTAGAACAATCTAAGGTGAAGTAGGAAAACATTTTTAAGTTTACATCAATATTATGTATTTTATTAAGAAATATGGTCAATATAAAGCATATGAATTTTTCTATAATCTAGAAATTAAAGTTTTAGAAAGCTCTAGATTTGATTGATTGTTGATAGCTATATTAGTCATGGAACCAACAAGATTATTACAGTAAGCTGGCATCACCAGTCAGTTGACTGGTAGAATATAAAGTTATACTGTAGACATTTATATTTATTTTATTTCCAAACAGCACAGTCACAAGCAGGAGAGCAATACAATATTAACATAAAATAGATTGACTGTCTCAGTGATGATAAAAAATTTCAGACTTTGGAAAAGATGACTGATAAATTCATAATTTATATTATAAAAGAATACAAATACCAGAATGAAGTAGAAGTTATAATGAAGGAAATATTTTTTTGAATGAAGTAAATAAAATACTTCGACAGCTTTGCATACATACGCAGATTTTGAATTCTATAGTTTCTCAGAGTATAGCAAGAATATGTCGAGATTGCTGATAATCAAATAATAAACATGGAATCTCAACCAATGTGTTGAACAACTATTTTGTCACCCATGTTTTCAACTACTTACAGAGGATAATGATTATGTTTCCTAGTCAGTATTCTACACTTTTAGGTAATCATAACTTACTTACTAAATCCCAATCTCTGACATTTATAAAGAATTTGAAACAATCAAAACATTAAACCAAAACAGGATTAATTTAACGTAAAATTAGAAAACGTATATGGTTTGGCATATAAATATAAATAAGCAAATAGAGAAATAGAATATAATCATAAAGGAAACTCAGGAATAAAAATAAGACCAAACAGATACAAGTTTAGTACCTACAACTGTATCCCCTAAGCCCTCTCCCATTGCTCCGACCAAGTTAAAAATTTGGCTCAATTCCTCATAGATGCCGAAAGAAGAGGAAATCACAGAGTTGTTTGGAGTTGAAGTATCAACAAAAGTAAAAGGAGACCACTGGTCGGTAGTAGAAGAGGCATTCTGGGAATGAGACTCGGGCATACTTCCTTTCCTAGCTAGTTTCTCTCTGGTGAGCAATGTCCTGACAAGTAAAGTGATACCTGCGTCTATATTTTGTCCATGACATGCTGTCTATTGACCTATCCCTAAGTGCTTTGATACACACAGCTTTATTCTGATCCTTACAACCGCTTATAAATAATTACTTTAAAACTTACACAATTGAGTATCATCAATCATTCAATCAGTCTGATTGAAATCCAGGCAGAGGACCTGGATAGACATTTTTTCAAAGATACAGAGATGGTCAACAGACATATGAAAAGATAGTTATGATCACTAATCATCAGGAAAATGAGGTATCACCCCCACCAGTCAGAATGGCCAAAAAGCATTGGCAAAGTTGTGGAGAAAAGGAAACCCTTGTGTACTGTTGGTGGGAATGTAAACTGGCGCAACCCCTGTGGAAACAGTATAGAGTTCCCCCAAAAAATTAAAAATAGAAATACTACATAACCCAGTAATTCCACCTCTAGGAATTGACCAACAAGATAAAAGTACTGATTCAAAAAGATATATGCAGCAGTATGTTCACTGCATTATTTCCAATGGCCAAGACAGGAAAGCAACGTAGGTATCCATCACTAGGTGAGTGGTTAAAGATGTGGTATACATTCACAACGGAATACTACTCAGCCATAAAAAAGAGGGGGAAATCTTGCCATTCCCAACTACATGGACAGACAGCGGATATTGTGCTAAGTAAAATAAGTCAGAAGAAGACAAATACCATGCAATTCCACTTATATGTGGAATGTAATAATAATAATAATAGACTCATAAATACAGAGAAAAAATAGTGGTTGGCATAGATGAGGGAGTGGGTGATAGGCAATATACGTGAAGAGGATTAAGAGGTACAACCTTCCAGTTATAAAATAAATACCTCTGGACACCTGGGTGGCACAGTCGCTTAAGCCACCAGCTCTTGGTTCTGGCTCAGGTCATGATCTCATCGTTTGGGGGTTCGAGCCCTTCATCGGGCTCCATACTGACGGTGAGGAGCATAGTCGTGATTCTATCTTCCTCCTTCTCTCTCTGGTGCCCGCCCCCATCTCTCTCTCTCCCTCAACTCCCTCAAAATAAATAAATAAACATAAAAAATAAAAAATAATAAGTCATGGGGCACCTGGGTGGCTCAGTGGGTCAAGGATCTGACTTTGGCTCAGTTCATGATCTCACGGTCCGTGAATTCAAGCTCCCTATTGTGTTCACCCTTGTCAGTGCAGAGCTGGCTTCGGATCCTCTGCCCCCCTCTATCTCTGCCCCTCCTCCATTCATGCACGCACACTCTCACTTTTTTCTCTCTCCCTCAAAAATAAACATTAAAAATAAATAAAATAAATATATCGCAGGGATGAAAAGTACAGCATAAGGAATATAGTGGGGATAGTAAATGATACAGTAATAACTTTGTACACTGACAGTGGTGACAACACTTACTGAGGGGGGCACTGCATAACGTATGTAATTGTAGAATGACCATGTTGTACACCTACAACTAATATAATAGTGTATGCTGACAACACTGCAATAAAAATAATTAGTACTTTTCATAAAGCGATATGAGGGTCAAAGGCTTTACTCAACTTTACCAATTTGTATAATTTTAGAAATTAATGCAGACAAGATTAAAAACAAAAACCGGCACATCTGACTCTGACCCTGTATTCTCAACCAGCATCTACGTAATAAAATACTAAATTTGCTTTTATTGCATTATTTCTTATCCATACATATGAAACAAGTGTTTTACACCAAAGCATAATTCACAGAGTGTTTGGAGAGTGGAGAGTAGGAAATGAGACAACATTATGAGATCCAGCTTTCTGATTGTCTAGAATAATCTATTCATCTTTTTATTTCATTTTGCTGTTTTTAATCAAAAGGAATGGATATGTATAAACATATTTTCTTTTGTTCTGTGGCGATGTTTTGGGTTTTGGTTCCTTCCCTCTTGAAGCAGGTGGTATTGGTTATGAGATAAAATTTCCCAACAAGTATATGGGATATGGCTGATTTATGCTGTCAGTTAAAATCAGACCCATGTGCCTGCACAGGCAGGGGACACCACTCCTGAAAACCTAGAACATGAGCAGGGATACGGTTTGAAGTCAAGGGCAAGCTTCCTCAAAGCAGGCTCCCGACTCTCAGCGCAGGTGCCTTGCCCCCTTTGATTTCCATGCCATTCCATCAGCAGAGTCCTTCTTTCTTTCTGCCTCCCTATTTAAAATTTCCTGTTTTGGACCCAATGATCAAGCTCCAGGATAGTTCTATTCCTGATTTCTCATTTTATCATCTTTTGACCAGACACCTTCTAGTTTAGCCCCAATGAGAAATAGGTTCTGCCTTCCCCTAGCCAATAATTCTGCTTCCATGACCGACAAGGGTACACTCCACTAAGTGACTCACAGTATAAAATTCCCTAATTCGGGGCACCTGGGTGGCTCAGTCGGTTAAGCACTCGACTTTAGCTCAGGTCATCATCTCACAGCTTGTGAGTTTGAGCCCCATCTCGGGCTCTGTGCTAACAGCTCAGAGCCTGGAGCTGCTTTGGCTTCTGTGTCTTCCTCTCTCTCTGCCCCTCCCCTGCTTGTGCTGTGTCACTCTGTCTCTCTGTCTGTCTGTCTCTGTCTCAAAAATCAATGAAAGTTAATAAGTTTTTAATTCCCTAATTCAAACATATGAAGCATTTATATATGTTCTTCTAAATAAAAATATTAATAAACTCACTCAAAAAAACCCAACACAAAACAAAACCTAATAAAGTTTCAAATGAGCCATTTAAACTGGGCCATACATTAGGGGGAAATAAAGTTGGTTTCAACTGAAAGTTGTACTTTGAATTAAGGCCTATAAAATTGAAATTGTACAGTTCTCATAAACACTGAATCTAATTAACTTCCACACCTAAAGTTGTCATTTTGAGAAATGAACACAATTGCTTAACATGCTTTATGTAAGATTGGCAAACATAGACAACACAATTTTGCATATTCATATGACAGCAGCTGTTGTGGTGGTGGTTGTGGTGGTGGTGGTTTTTCCTAAATTCATATCCTGGGTCAAATTTCAGGTTACTGCTGCTAATTAAAATCTATTTTTGCCATTCTCCCTCTTCACATTTTGGAAATCTCTCAGGCATTTCAATAGCTAATAGAAGGAACTCTTTAACCTCATTTGGTTCTCTGCATGAAGTCTACTATCACTCCAAATATGTATATATATATATATATATATATATATATATATATTCTTCTGCCATTCCTCCATCACACCTTGGCTACCCTCAGTTTCATTCCATGAAGATGATTTATATATGAAATGACAATGGAAGATAAAATCACTTAAGTTATACACATGAGATACCCAGATAATTTACTCATCTTCTAGATGTACTTTCCTTCAGTAGACCCTGAAGTGATCATTAGGAAAGTCAAACACTTGTATTTCTGCTAAAGATGTAGCTAAAGAAGATATTTCATGTTTAGAAAGGCCTCTAAGCAACTCTCATGTTTCTTAAGTTCTTTTTAAACATAAATGTTGATCCTCAAGATACCTCCACTAGCTGTGAAGTCTCTCTAGTCATCCTTAATTGAAAACCAATTTAAATATAATTATTAATAAAATAAGTTGTTTTTCATTTTCATTGAATGAACTCTTTCATTATAAACTAACACATAAATGACTATATTAGTTACTTCAGGTAGTTTGATATTTAGAGGCAGATAAGTCAAAATCCATACTTTCTTTAAAGATAACTACATAAATACATATATGTTGTTTTAGAAACTGGCTTCATGTTTAGACACACAGGGTAACAATTTTTACAGGCCTTATAGCTCTTCAGAGATTCTGAGAAGGAAATCCAATGACCCAGCATTCTTGAGCATAATACAAAGGCCAATAATCTTTTGCTAATTCCATCCATACTGCATCTAAGTTCAGCACAAGTCCCTGAGTTGATTGAGGCATGCAATTCAAAGTACTTGTTCTTCGAATTCTCAATCAACAGGGACTTAAGAGAGCACTCTTGCCAATACAATTTCATAAGTTTGTTACATGCCAACTGTCCTCAAGTAAGCTAGGAGAACGTGCCTAATGGACTTAAACAAGTATTATGAATTTCATTTCATTTTGAGAGTGGTCACAAGGGAGGATACGGGTATACCAAATTATTAAACTCCAGGGAAAGTGAGGAATATTGGGTGGAATTTAGACCACTGGAAACTAAGTCTATCTAGAAAAAGAGGCACATGAACACTGAAGGGGTCAGGGCAGAGAAAAGAAGAAAGGCTGAGGTTGGGGGGGCAGTTGGAGGAGCTAACACCTTTACCAGCTAGAATGGTAGCAGAAGAGCTGATAGCCTGTCACTTCATTTGAGAGAGTGGGTGTAAGCAACTGTGCCCAGGGACACATTGGAAAGCTTCTGAATGCTAAGCTAAAGACAAAACTTTATACTGTGGGGTCAGTGTACACTGCAAAGGATTATGAGAAAAGAAAAAGGATAAAAACAATTCCTTAAATTAATCTGCACAAGAAGAAGGAACATGCGTAGTCAAGGAGAGCAATTATGAAGCTATTTTTGACCGAGGAGGATGGAAATTCTTGTTACAATGTCAAAGTTGAATAGATAAAAACACTGATAAACTTCTTTTCCAATGGGAGAGAGAGTTAAGTACAGATTTGTTACACACACACACACACACACGCGCGCGCGCGTCTCATCTGAAAATTATGGTAAAGGAAGATCAAG
Source organism: Cryptoprocta ferox (assembly GCA_028646485.1). NCBI lineage: Eukaryota > Metazoa > Chordata > Mammalia > Carnivora > Eupleridae > Cryptoprocta > Cryptoprocta ferox. Next base: position 11,090,976 of record CM053567.1, on the reverse strand, counting down.
TAGTAATCTGTTTATAACGAACATTCCACAGGAGTGAAACAGGCTTTAACCTACAGATCACCTGTAATGAATTCAGGTTGTGTGTAATTAGAAGAGAGAACACATTTACTTTTCCCTGCACAAGGTATTGTTTCCTCAGGAAAAAAAAAAAATATTCCATCATTTAGAAACACTGTTATTAAAAACTGATAGTTTAGATTTTTCTATCTCCTACATTTGAAGAGGTCAGAAGTGGTGAACTGTATTTTACATATTGAGCCTTGGAAACTGCGATCTAATAAGATTGTGTTATTCCAAATGGTATCATCTTTTAGTGAGAACTGATACCAGTAAGTTTTATTAATGAATTTAAAGATGGAAATCGAGATGCCCAAAAAGCATTAAGAAAATAAGATATTTTGAGATAATTTTCTTACTCTACAGTGATCCCTTCGATTTATTACCATAAGCTCTTTGACAGTTCTGTGAGATGGGGTAGCTTTTAGTTATGCACTTGAGTGATGAAAAGAAAAATCCTTCAATTATAAACTTGAGGATTTAAAATTTTCTCACTCTATTAAAATTCAGATGTTATTCTCCAGCCTAACTGATTATGGACTAAGAATATAATTAAGTCTCTCTACTTCTAAAAGTTTTAGAAGAGTATAAATGTTAAAATGCATGTAGTTATGTATTTGCTTTTGTGATTCAAAACAGCATTCTTTCATGAGTGCTTTGAAAATCTAGAATGGCTGTGTCAGATATGACTTTTAGGAACCTATGTGCTGTCCAGTAGGGCAACTGCTCACCACATTTGGTTTTTGGGCACCTAAAATATGCAGTAAGTGCAACGGAGGAATGGGATTTGTAATGTCATTTAATTTTAGTTAATTTTAATTTTAATAGTCACATGAGGCTAGTGGCTGCTGCATTGGATAGTATATGAAAGTGAGAAAAGATGGTCAGAACTTTAATAGCAACTGGTTCTGCCTGGGTTCTGAACTAGAGTCTACAATCACACCCACTGCCTCCTAGGAACTACGAGGAACACTCCAGTACTCCAAATTAAGGGAAATGTTTGGGTTCCTCTAACTATGTTAACATTAGCCTTTCTTCTCCCCCAACCCACCCATGGGAACTTCCTCCTCTCTCTCCATTTTCCTATCTCCATTTCCTATCTCCAGATATTTCACACCTCTCCTTCTCCTTTTCCATCTCTCCTAAACCTTCTTCTAAATTGCTGCTCTATTGATATTTCCAAAATATACCTCCAACGCCCCTTTCTGTTGTAAAATCTGGTAAGGCTCCCTTTTGTTTCCTGGGGGAAAAGAGGATAAAATGCAAACTCTTCAGTACAGTTGCAGATGTAATTTTATGCTCTAGTTCTCTCATTTCCAGCCATTCAGCAACTTTCATTCTGTGCTCCCTGAGCATGTAACTCTGTCCTGTCACCCTGATCCTACCATATCCTGCATGTAGAGCCTTCTCTTCCCATAGAGCCTGGAATGATTCCTATTGCCTCCTTGTCCTTGCACCTTGCCTCCTAACCACACCCAACACTTTGGAACACACAGTGACACCACCACTACCACCACCACCCACCCCACCTCAGTTACACACAACTACTGTGGTCCTAGAAATACTTTCCCCAGAAAACACTGCTTTAGACCTCCAGGGTGACCTAGGTACTTAGCTCTTTATTTCCCAATCTTCGTATCCTGATTTCTATCCCAATCCCTATCATGAGGAATTCAAACTGTTAAAATTTCATATTTTCTCAAGGAGTCTGTGGGCAACTAGTAGACAGGAACTTTATCTTTCCTCCCCAAACCTCCAGTGTCTGAGACCATGCGCTGAGCTACATAAGAGTTCTTCAACACATGGATAAAGGACAGAATAAGAACAGACTGAGACTCAAGACTTAGAGATAAAATAATTTGGAATAATCCGAAGAAAAGTAAAATTCTGTATGAGTATTCAAAGCTTACCATTTAGGGACCCTAAGAGCATACGATTTTGCTGATATGTATGTGTATATCTATATATTTACATAAATGCATATGCACTTGTACAAATATATAAATTTATTTATACATACCCATATTTATATTTTATTGTTCCCAGACATGACTTACAGATAAAAAAATACTAGAAACATCTAAAAAAATAAAGAGAGAGAGAGTTTGAACCACATGGATTACCACGTTATAAAATATGCAGTACCAGGGGCGCCTGGGTGGCTCAGTAGGTTAAGCAACTGACTCTTGATTTTGGCTCAGGTCATGATCTCATGGTTCACGAGACTGTGCCCCACATTAGGCTCTGTGCTGACAGCACAGAGTCTGCTTGGGATTCTCTCTCTTACCCACCCCTGCTCGCAAGTGCATGCACTCTCTCTCTCAAAATAAATAAACATTAAAAAAAGGAAAAAAATAAAATATGGGGTTCTATCAATGATCACCATTTGGTTATAAAGAGGTGGACATTGCTTGCAGTTCTCACGTACGAAGGCATTTTCTTTGCCCTTTCTCCTCTTTATTTTCCATAGTGAGACGGAGAAATAGTTTGAGTCATTCCAGTAATTTTGTATCACATTTAGGGTATCACAAAGCTAGTACCAGTTAACACTTTCTAAATATCCATATAATAATTCTATAAGCCTGTATCTACAGCTATTTTAATAACCAGGTCATGCTGGAATCCCCCCAAAAGAAAAGAATTTCTTTCATAATACAGCATGTTCCTGAATGAGCCTTGCAGGCATTTTATAAGTATGATCGTTATCTATTCTATGAAATAACAATATTTAATTCACTGTATTCAAGGAAGACACTGTAATTGCCTGAGGCACTGAGTCCAAATGAAGATCACTGGACAGGAGTAATGGCAAACAGCTCAACTGTTCAGTCAGAAAGACACCCAGGGAACCGTATCAGTAAGGATCAAAACCAGGTCACAGCCCAGACTACACAACACACTAGAAATCTGAGTAGATAAGATACCAGCATGTGAACTATTTAGAAAATCAAGAGTTCAGAATTTGGAGAGCATTTTTGTCTCTCTGGTGGCTTCGGTGAGACGGATACCTCTGGCAGTAAATTACGTCTTCTCCTTACAAAGAGAGTTTCCATTTAAAACCTCATATCTTAAATTACTTTAATTCCTGGATGAGCACAGAGCCTGCAGCATGCTGATATTTCCCTATTCAATTTGAATTGGAGATAATTCCCAGGTAATTACATTAATGTAAAGAAAGGCACAAGATAACCCAGGATAGCAGGTAAAACAAAAGTTACTTATGTTCACATTTGAAATAAACACAGGTTTAAACCATTATGAAAATGCATTGCAGAACTGAGAAGTCACTCCAACTCACTTTACTGTTAACTTCATTTGGGAGAAAGATGCCCGTCTCCCACCTTCTGTGAGACTAATACAAGACTTAGTGACTCAAATTTGCATGAAAAGTACTGAAAATGCAATATCACAAAAGGTGAATTTGAGTTGCTCCAAAAGATATTATTAATGCAAAATAAATGTCCCACAGTCCAAAATTTGAAAGCCAACATTCAAATAATTGCCCATAGAAATCAGACTCCGTGAATCAGCTAATCAAAGAGATAAAGTCATAAAAGCATAAACAAAATTTATATAGCAAGACTGAGAAACACATTGGGCAAAATGTAAAGATTTGGCCAGGGTCTATATTTGTCCATTATTAAAATGACCTGGCAATAATCTTTTAAAACACTACGGCAAATACCACACGAGTATATTTTATCAAAATTATAAAATGGGAGGCTAAATTTAAATAATCATATTAACTTTTTTTTTCATGCACTTAGGCATAATGGAGCTTCAAATATTGAGATGTTATAGTTTTTAAAAAGTTACTGTATGCACATAAGCACTTACTGTAATTTCCTTGCAGCAAAACTCTATATCCACCACAAGAGCTTGAAGTTATTGCCTGTTAAAAAGTCACAAAAACATGAATATGTTAATTTAAAATACAATAAAGTCTACATTGCAATAGTTAATAGGATTCTTTTACATTCATGAATAAGAAATATTATAACTATAATCTCCTGGTTTTAGTTTATTTTCGTGAATTACAAACTACAAAAGGCAAGGGAAAATTATTTCTCAATGTACACCGTAAATTAAAAACACTACTGAAAAAGGAAAAGAAAATTTCAATTACGCAAAAACAAAAACATCCTAGTCGGAATAAGTAATGCATTCATTTCCCCCACCTTGTAATGTTTATGGGTAATCTAATCACTGGTTTACATTGAGTGAATAAAGAATAGTTTGAGTTACATACTGATTAGAGACTTATGTTTCACTGTTTATCCAGAATTCTTTTTGATTGAACAAAATCACTGTTAATCTATCAAACAAATTGGAAAACAAGAATAGAATGAAAGATCTAATCAAATTAAAGAGACGCTACTTACGAAAAATTAAAGAATATAAGCTGTCAATACAAAGGTAAAATACACTTATTTCACTCTTTGATTATGTTACTGAAGAAAAAATAAAACATCATTTTTATCATAAGCTTGATACTGAGTAGTATCTGAATATTCAACCTGAAATACAACATTTAAGTAATTATGGTAATCACTCAGGCCAAAAGACCAATTTACAAGAATTAACCAGCTCACTGGGGCAAATATTATTGGAGGAGTCTTTTCCTTGAATTATTTCTTAAATGCTAATTTTAATTTTCATGGCTGAATGTTTCCAAACACAGAAAGAAACATAACATGGTTTGAATTAGACATCCATACTCACAAGTAAAAGAATCTGAAAATACATGTTTAAAAACAAATTTTTAATCTTAAATGAGGTAACATTTTTCTTTCTCTGAAGACATTTCAAAATATACTCGAATTATTCTGAAACTTGATTTGGACTTAGGCACTATTTCATTGTAATTATGCACTTCCATTTTCACTGTTTACCCATTTTATGTTCCTTTTCCAGCCACTGTTAAAAGCACAAGGCAACTTTCAAATCCTTTTCTAGTAATACACTCGATGCTAATTTTAAAAGCTGTATTGTGCCAGCTTTATAGTATAAAGATAACACTTAATAAAATTTTTTTAAAAATTAGAAACATATTGTTTAATAAGCATTTTTCCCTGAGTAATCAAAATCTGCTGACCTAATATAACCTAAAATATTTCTTTATATAGTTCTCTAAGCTAACTTAAAAAAAAAAAAAATATATATATATATATATATATCTCATACTATTTGGATTTGAAGAAAACAATAATTTTTAAAAGAAAATGTATTAAAATTTCTATAATAAATTAAAAATAGTCTACCATTATATAGGGGAAAAATTAGGGCAATGAGAGTTATTTCTTCAAAAGAGGGCCCAAGATAAATAATAACTTAAAATTTTTACTATCAAACATCACTGATGCTAATATAGCAGCATTTCAGGAACGAAAAAAGCAGAGAATTCCCATGCTGCCTGGCCATTTTGGCCCTTCCCGCACACACCCTCACTATCAAACATCACTGAAAAAAGATATTAAGTAGCAGTTAATTTGAGGTTAAGTTTCAAGAACTTAAAAATAATAGCCCATGACTTCCTGCTCTTTCATGTTTTGCAAGGAAGCATTAGCATTTGGACATCATGTCCTACACATCCCAAACGCTATTTTTATTAATGTAGGTCAAATCTTTACAGTGTATTCGTATAAATTTATTTTTGAATTTTAAAATTATTCTATGATACATAGAAATCAGAGATTTTATTTTATGTGAGGAAAACTCTATATGGAGTGAAAATACATTTATGACTTAACGGTAACTTTTTTCTTTCTATAAAAATAATTTTCTAGCTATAGAAATTGCTGAGGGATGCAATCTTTCCTTGGGACAACATCATTTGACATAACTGTCTGTTTGCTGGTTTCACTATGTAGTTACATCTTTACCTTTTCATATTATTTTTTGTAGCTACTCAGTGGAAATATGGTAGAAGCAATATATGCTTTATTCCTGCTGAGATGGCAGAAGGTGTGAAATCAGGTAGAGTTTTTTGTTGGTGATGTTGTTCTTGTTTTAGACTGCACTTAAGGTGGCTGAAGGAAGATTAGTCATGGGATAAAACACCCACAGTGGATTTCTTCAACTTCCACACACTTGTGTCTTTCAGTGGGATTCCTTTCTTTTTGTCAAATACCCTAGCGGGGTATGCGCCGCCTAGTTCTATATCTAATCTAAATCTATCTAATGATAGTTCAGTGGGTTCTATCATTGTCGAGGTATTTGGGTCATGGAAATCTTTCTTTAAATGGCATATTCTTTGAAAATTGCTGTCACGGAAGTTGGAACGGAAGCCCCAGAGCCCTTCTGCTCCCTGTGTTCCCTCCTCCCTCACCTACACTCAGAAGCCACCCCTCTTAAACTTCTAGGTTTCAGGGAGCAAATCTGAAATCCACTTCTCCATTGCTGAAGTCTTAACTTCCATTTCAAAAAACAAAACAAAACAAAACAAAACAAAAAAAACAGTGGGAGGAGAGACACGGGAAGCTGTGTTTTCTGGGAAAGAGAAATGCATGCAAGTAAGAAACAATGCACAGAATTTGAGTACGAATAAAGGAAGCAGAGACAAAGACCATGTTTCAGGGAAGTTTGCAACGTGTGTGCCAAAGCTTTAGGAAACTTTGGGGGGAAATACAGCCCTCAAAGAAAAGACACACTACAAATAAATGAAACTTTACAGGCATCGTGTACATCTTCATTCTCCCAAATGCTATATCATTTAAATCTCTGATTTTCTGATATTTCAGGCAATTTACAACATGATCCACATGTTTAAATTTGAGAAAGACTTCACTATGGCTATCTTCTAAACATCAAAATATATAATACAGGTCCATTCCTAAGCAATCAAGGACATCTGGTCACCTTTATATTATGCTAATTGCCTTAAAATTCTGCCACATCTTAAATTACTGATGTTGATATAGCATAGGAATTGACTTATAACTTAGAACTCTGTTCCCTAAAATGTGGTCTCAGATACAGTCATTACTCTTTTGGTATGCTCTTTATTAGTCAAACCAATTAATATCTAATTACATGTGGAGGGGAAAAAAAGAAACAAGAGAAAAAAAAAAAAAGAACCCTCATGCTGAAGTAGCTGCTCTAGGATTCACTCCCGAAAGTCTGGACACTTCGCACAAGGATTCTGGCTTACTCTGATGTTAATTCTCTCCTTTAGAATGTTTGGGACGCAGCACCAGACCCTGGTCTCCAGCTTTGCCAAAAGACATGCTGGTTTCTTGGTATGGTTTTCAAGCTCTTTTGCTATTAGTGCATAATTTGACAGTATGCTGCCACGGTAACAGAATTCATTAAGAGCTTTCAGTTTTGTTCTGCCAATGAGGATTTTTGGCTGCAGGTAGTGCTGGCCTCTGAAGATTGATCCATAATATTTGTCTTATGAAGCCTTGTCATCTCCTAGCATGACTGATGCTACAAAATAATCCGTAATGAGTCAGGGTCCCCCAGTGCGAGCTACTCCCTGAGGGTAAGTTAGGCACTACTGGAAACCACATTAACTTCTTTATCATCAAACTTGGGTGCTTAAAATAGACTGCATGAAAGTGGAGACATTATGCAGTCCCATCTTGCACCACTGGAGTTGTGGCATGGATTCGGAATGCAATCCTTAATGTTCATTCTCTACAATATCCCGTTATAGGAAAAGAAAAATCTTCCCTATTCTGACATTGCCTTTGTATTATCATTTTTACAGGCAGGGTTTGCTGGAAAGAACTATGTGGTTGATACAGGAGAGGGACAAAATGACATTGTTTTTAACCAATATTTTGCCATATGATTTCAGTAAAAAATAAAATAAAATACCCTCTGTTATTTTCAGCTCTATTTTTAATAGCATGTAATTACATTTTGACCACTTGTTCTGGTTTTAACTATTGAATTGTTTATTAACCCTGTGTGTGTGCGCGCCACACGCACGCAAGAAGTAGTAACAGAATGGAATTCCTGTGAAATCTTTTTATGCCAATGAGACAGAAGTCACTCGGCTAATTGCCGTGGGGACTGGATGGTTCCAAAATGAACAAAACTCACCCTTGTATTCTTTTTTACATATTTGTGTAAGTAGTTCTACTGAGAGATGGAGAGTGCGTGGATCAGGGAAGACCTGGTAATTATACTGGAATATAACTCAAAGAATACTGTTGGATGAAAGAAGAAATAAGCATAGTCTTTATTTAGGGCAGGATTCTCAACCAGGGGCGCTTGTGTCCTACAGGGAATATTTGGCAATGTTTACTCACAGTGGTGGTGGCCACGACTGAGGGATGCTACTGTGATTAAGAAGGTAGAGGTCAGAGGTGCTGCGAAAAACCCTACAATACACAGGACAGCATCCTCTTTCCTACATATATACACACAAAATTATTTGGTCCAAAATATCAACAGTTTTGTAATTGAGATATCCTGGCCTAGTGTAAGCTTGAAAAGAACGGAGGGTACAAATCCTATTGTGTCTACAGTTCAATTAATCCAGCTTCTAGGGCAAATGAGGTGAAAGAAATCTGCAAGAATTGGCTGTAGGCTTTAAGGTGAGCGTGGTCTCAGGCTCTCAGGAGAGGTAAACCCACTTCTCTCCACTAGATGGGAAAAAGGGAGGCCCAACACCACCATCACGTTTTGCACAGGGGTGTTTGATGGCACTTTGAAAGAGCAAGCCACAAATAACATTGCTACCAGATGACAGGCCTAGCTGACAGCTGAGAAAGGTAGAGAATCCATGCTCCATGTGGTCTTTTTGTTTGGAGTCATTTTTCAACATATTTTTTTCTCCTTTAATTTACTATGTTTACTATCTTGTGTTATCGTTTATAAGATGTCTTAATATTTTGATACACTATTTAATTCATTTCACGTCTCTTTCTGGGCTTCTTCGTTTGAATTCTTACAAATTTTTCACAGTAAAAAAGTTTACAGTTCTTTTTAGGAGATGTCATTCATTTTATTGATTCTTGGTTTCTTTTCCTCATCCAAAAGTATCTGATTTCGGCCTTCTCATGGCTAGAGGAGTTAAAATCTCAGCGGAAAGGGACTTGTTCCTGTTAAAAAGATGCATGTAAAGAAAGAGAGTTCCACTAGGGATTCATCCTTTAGTTATCATCTCTGTCTTCCCTTTCTTTTTCCCTTCCTTCACCCCTCCACTCTTTTCCCCATTTTCTTCCCTTCTTCCCTAATGTCTGCCACATTTATTGAAAGCTCGTCCTGTGCTAAGTGGCTAACACACTAAAAGAAATAAGGCATGACCCCTCTCCAACAGACACTGAAAGCAGACACGATCAGAATGCACTACATCAACTGAGAGAACGCAAGTGATTGGATCTTTCAAATATATTTAACAGAACACGCTTTGTTTTCTGTAAGAATTTAGTTGAAACTGATAAATGCCATTCCATTGTATAGTTTTTATTCTTTTTTCTGTACAATATTAATTCCTAGGTAGTATATTTTAACTATACGTGAACACTGGAAAATAGGTAATTAGTATTTGAGGAAAATTCTGAAATTATATATTTGCCATTCTACATTGTATACTATTTATAAACAATCTCAAAAACCTGATAAAATAATATTCATAACAAGCATCTTGCAATTTAAGTAAAAGAGAGGTTGGATGAAGTGGGCAGTCTCCAATCTTGAAGAGTTGGGTGTAGATCTGGAGAAATCCCTTGCTCCAAGCTAATTTTCATGTGAAGTCACATGGGCAAACATCCAACCAAGAAGAACAAAGGCAATACGAAAATTCTAGGAATTTCTTTTATTTTAAATGATCCTTCTATGCTTAGATTCCTTTAACTGGAAACATATTACCTTGTTTTGATGTTTGAAAAATATATCAAATAAAGCATTTCATATTTTCCATTGTATCTGAAGATAATCTGTGTTTCTCATTACTTCAAATTTTGTTCTAATAACTTATACAATATAAATCCTGAAATGGCATAAAGTTTTACTGATTCATTGGAATAAAAATGAATAACTATAAAGTAAAAGAATAACTTCGGCAGTTTAACGTGATTCTAGAAGTGTGCTTTAATATATTTCAAATGTTCAAAGATTAAAAATTATATGGATTTAACAATATGAAAAAAATGTTTGAGAATGTGTACCTAATATAGAATATCCAAAATCAATTCAAAATAAACCTATATTACAATGGGAAACTTGAGGATCCTGGCACATAAACTCCACGAAAAGAGTGAAGGGGTGAAGGAAGGGAGGATGCGGAGGAAGGAAGGGAGGAAGGCAGGATGCAGAGAAAGAGGATGTCTTTTGCACGGCTAGTGGGAACACAAACTAGGGCAGACACTCTGGAAAACAGTATGGAGGCTCCTCAAAAAGTTAAAAATAGAACTACCCTACGACCCACCAATTGCTCATCCAAGGGATACAGGTGTGTGCTGTTTCCAAGGGGCACCCCCCCCCAGTGTTTATAGTAGCACTGCCAACAATAGCCAAAGTATGGAAAGAGCCCAAATGTCCATCGATGGATGAATGGATAAAGAAGATGTGGTACACACACACACACACACACACACACATACAATGGAGTGTTACTCAGCAATCAAAAAGACTGAAATCTTCCCATTTGCAACTATGTGGATAGAACTGGAGAGTATTATGCTATGCAAAATAAGTCAGTCAGAGAAAGACAATTATCCTATGACTTCACTCATATGAGGAATTAAAGATAAAAAACAGACGGACATAAGGGAAGGGAAGCAAAAATAATATAAAGACAGGGGGGCAAAACATAAAAGACTCTTAGAGAACAAACAGAGGGTTGCTGGAGAGGTAGTGGGAGGGGGATGGTCTACATGGGTAAGGGGCATTGAGGAATCTACTCCTGAAATCACTGTTGCACAATATGCTAACTACCTTGGATGTAAACAATAAATTAAAACAAAACAAACAAAACATGTAGACATGATCATCTCTAGCACTCGGAGCTTCCTCAGGCTCAGAATAGAGAGAGAAAACTGCCCCCTACCCTTCTGATCCTTATGGAAATTAAGTGAGAAAAGACACGTAGAACACTCAGGATGGGTCCTGCATAGATTCAGCATTTCCCGAAAGCCTTTAGTTTTTCTACCAATATATATAATTTTTAGTCAGCAAAATTTTCTGTAAAAAACTAAACTTGAGAGTCAGCACCACTATGTTCACTAAGAGTAACAGAGATTAGTTCAGTGCCCCTGAGCCACAAGGCACTTGACAAGAACAAGGGTCCTCAGACTGTAAGCAAAGCTCCTTATACTTCCTGAATTCAACCACATGACTTCTAAATTCGGGAGGCTAGAGTGAATGCTTTGCATGATACTACACTCCTGTAAAGTAGGCAGGCTTTTTGTTTTGTTTTATTTTGTTTTTTAAAGTTTATTTATTTTGAGAGCAAGTGAGAGAGAGAGAGAGAGAGAGAGAGAGAGAGAGAGAGAGAGAGACAGAATGCACACAGGAACAGCAGAGGAACAGAGACAGAGGGAAAGAGAAACCCAAGCTGGCTCTGCACTGACAGAGCCCGGCTTGGGGCTCGATCTCATAAACCATGAGATGATGACCAGAGCTGAAAGGAAGAGCTGTATGCTTAACTGACTGTGGGAGGCAAGTAGTTTTATACTTCTCTGATTTGCTAATAATTTCTCAGAGACAGAGTTGCCTACTTGAAAGGAAAGAAAAAAGTAATAGTAGAAATGTCATTTGTGTCCACTGCATGCTACCCAGAATGCTGGGAACATAACCAAGACTCAAAATATTAAGTAGCTTACCACAGTGAACCACAACTAGGTGGACCTGGAGTCAGAACCTCAAAAATATGTTCCAGACTTCAAACTGTGTGTATGTGTGTTTTAATCACATTTGTCCAAAGAGAATGAGTGTGTAACTTTTATAAATGTCTTAAAGAAAAGTTAAAGAAGGCTAATTTAATATTCTTGTGGCACAGAGACTTAAAGAAGAACACCCAAAAAACGAATAATCCAGTGAAGAAATGGGCAGAAGACATGAAGAGACACTTCTCCAAAGAGGACATCCAGATGGCCAACAGATACGTGAATCGATGCTCAACGTCGCTCATCATCAGGGAAATACAAATCAAAACCACACTGGGATACCACCTCACACCAGTCAGAGCGGCTAAAATGATCAAGAGACTATAGATGCTGGCGAGGATGTGGAGTAACGGGCACCTCCTATACTGTTGGTGGGAATGTAAACTGGTACAGCCGCTCTGGAAAACAGGGTGGAGATTCCTCAAAAAATTATCAGTAGAACTCCCCTATGACCCAGGAATAGCACTGCTGGGGATTTACCCAAGGGATACAGAAGTGCTGATGCATAGGGGCACATGTACCCCAATGTTCGTAGCGGCACTTTCAACAATAGCCAAATCATGGAAAGAGCCTAAATGTCCATCAACTGACGAATGGTTCAAGAAGATATGGTTCATCTATACAAAGGAATACTACATGGCCATGAGAAAGAATGAAATCTGGCCATTTGTGGCAACGTGGATGGACCTCGAGGGTGTCGTGCTAAGTGAAATAAGTCAGGCAGAGAAGGACAGATACCATATGTTTGCACTCATAGGTCTAACAGGAGAAACCCAACAGAGGACCATGGGGAGGGGAAGAAGGAAAAGTAAGGGAGACGGAGGGAGGCAAATCAGGAGAGACTCTTGAATACTGAAAACAAACTGAGGGCAGAAGGGGGAGGGGGGAAAGGGAAAGGGGAGTGATGGTCATGGAGGAGGGCACTTGTGGGGAAGAGCACTGGGTGTTATATGGAAACCAACTTGACATTAAACTATAAAAATAAAATAAATAAATAAGAGATATTTCTCTTAAGAAAAAAAAAAAGAACACAAAGTGATTGCAACACAGTTTAAAATAAGAATACACTTAAAGACAGCTACCTGCACTTTGACGTGGGATATAATCAAATGGATCACAATGATCGTGTCAAAAGCAAGTCAATAATTCTTCCACCCCAAACAGGTCTGGCATTTAAAAATTAAAAACAAAACAAACAAACAAAGAAACCCTATATAAAGCTCAAGAAAATGTGAATTGCCTTGTGGAGGACATGGAATTATTTCTGAAATCTCTAAGATGCTGTAAAAGTGTCAAAAATAGTAACAACTAAAAAGGAACCAGACTGTGTCAGAATGAAAGACTGTTGGATGTCAGCCTCCAGTCCACTCATTACGCTCAGTTTCTGAGCATGTACAGTTTTAAAATGCAAAGATCGCTTCACTTAAGCCCCCCACTGCAATGGTTTTAACTACAGGCAAGACAGAGGTCTGAGTTCTGTTCTTTATCCATCACTGCCAATAGTGACTGGCATATTATTCAAGGTATTCTAAATTGTGATCTCAAAAGGTAATACTATTGTCCAAAGCCAACGTAACTGTTACAGGAGGCTATCACTCCTGGCTACAACGGAATAATTACTATGAAAGGAAACGTGCCTGGATATAAACATTGTGACAGAAAACATTGTTGGGATATCTTCATGAGTTATAATGTAAGAAGTCCTAAGAGACTGCCCCAGGTACCTGCAGAGTACCATTGTGGCATTCTAGAAGATTCCTGTTCCATGTGGTTCTAGCGCCCCTTTCTTCAAATCTGTAGCAATATCTGTTTCTGATGAAACCCATCTAAATTCCTCAGCGTGGATCTTGATAATCTTTACCAAGGACTTCAGATCGGAATCTTGCCAACATCATCCCTAATTAATTCATGGAAGGAGAGACCGTGGTGAAAAGCAATGACGAATATATTCATTCCTCTCTCTAGGCAAGATTACTCTGAAATAAGGCAAAATAAAGGGCTACTGTTTTTTAAAAACTTCAGGAAATATTACATAAACTCTCACCGTAATCTGTGAACAGGGCCTTTTAGTTAAAATATCTGTCCATATATCTTACTTAGTGGCTCTTGGTTTAATTTAAAAACGCTTTTGTCACCGTGCAGTCATCACTGCTATATGACTGTGCTGGAGCGTACAGGATCATCATGTCTTTCATTAATGAAGGCAGATGACGGGGTGTCAGGAAAGACAAAGAATCATGAGATCCAATCCTGGCTTGACCACTTCACAAGTGTAAGGCCTTGGACAGGCCCCTTAACCCTATTGACTGTCAGCTCCCTCAGTTGCAAAATGAATAATTTATAACCCCCTTCTTGTTTTGTGGTGAGGATTAGAGATAAAATATGGAAGCAAAATCCTTCTTTCAGTGCAAACCACATAGGAGGTAGTTAGCGAGTGGGAATTAGCAGTACCTGCAGTAGTAATTGTAATAAGTAACGAAATGGTAGCAATTATTAATAGTAATAACTTTAAGAATCTTTCAGGGGAAAAAATATTCTGCAAAATCCAGGAAACAAAAGAGGCCAACAGCTTTATAACCAAAATGTGTGAGTGCTACGTAAGAGATAAGGCACCCTGAGGGCCAAGATAGTCACTGTGACAGGCAATTTTACGGGTCAGTGTGACTGAGTCATGGTGTTCTGATATTTGGTCAAACACTATTCTGGATGTTTCTGCGAAGATTCTTTTTTGGTGAGATGAACATTTAAATCCATGGACTTTGATAAAGCTGGTTTTACTTCATAATGTGAACTGGCCTTAGCTAGTCAGCTAAAGTCCTCGGAAGCAAAACTAATCGCCCCACCCCCCAAATAAGAAGAAATTCTGCCACAACTTTTGGACTCACACTGTAACTCGCCCTTGGTCTCCAGCCTGCCAGCCCACCCTGCAGAGTTTGGATTTACCAAGCGTCCACAATCACATGAGTCAATCCCTTAAAATCCATCCATCAATCAATCATTTTCTCTTTTTCGCTGTACGTACACACACACACACACACCTCCTGTTTCTATTTCTCTGGAGTACCCTAATACTAAGGCCTATAGCAAACTGTAACCCAAAAGAGAAATAATCATGACCTCCAATGTAAAAACTCATGGAAATGGAAATGTTATATTACAGCATTGTATCTGATGTATAGTTTAAAAATCAATTGCATCATTCAGTGGCCCTTCAAAGTAAGGTAAAAGATGTATGTATAATACTGAAAATCTTGATCTTTAGTGTTTATCACTAACAAATAATGGGGGAAAGAAGAATAAACTGCTGAGTATCAATTCTCTAGAATGAGAAAAGATAAAACCTTTTTAATATGAATGCTGTATCTTTCAAGTAGAGTTCTCAATAGAAAAATAAATCTGAATAATTTGTCTCTTTTAAGGAATGTAAAAAGCACATAGTGCATGGCCATTAGCATAAAAAATGGAAATAAGCAGAAGGTAAATGTTATAGTAAATCTTCCATTTTATGTTCATACACAGACATATTTTTAATTATGAAACAGAATTTCACAAAATAAAGCAGTATTGCAAAAAATGTGTTTCATTGCCCTTTTTAATTTGCATTTTTACATAAATTTCATTTGTCAGTTGCTCTTAAAGATTTATAAACAAGGCTCAGAGACGCAAAGATACAAAAATAACTAGCATTAATGCTTTCAAATGTGTTTTTAAATACTCTCACGCATCTCGGGCCACATGATGAGAAAAACTAAAAAAAAATCAACCATAAATCCCTAATTAAACCTTTAATTTTCTAAAAAACTTTTTAGAAAATAAAGCACACGATGGGGAAAAAAGGAGGTGATGCTTAAATGAATTACCATGTTGTAATGTTTAGGGAATAAAATGGATCCTTACAAGTCTGTTCATCTTCAACAAATAATGATCAAGATTCTAATTGTGGATTATTATGGGAGGGCACCCTTCCCAGAAAGAATAAAGATGAATTACAAAAATAAAATAACATTGCAACTCTTCTTTGGCTCACCTAGGACAAGGACGTGCTTTACATACATTACCTCACTTTCTTTATTTTCTAATTTAAAAAGTACAGATACAATGTCAAACTCAAGTGTGACTGGCTCCAAAATCCAAGTCGGTCTAGTCCAACACAGTGTGTCTCTTCAGAGAAACCTCTTGCCCAGGTTAATTGGCTACTTTATATACATTCCACGAAACATACATACTCTTGAGCATGTTGTTTTTAAAATGGATATTTTCAATGATTTTTATTGAGTTTGTTTTTGCCTGGAATCATTCTGTACAGATTTAGTGATTTTTTTTTTAACAGTAAGCATAAGTATAATTCACTGTTAGAGAATCCAACTGTGGGAAAGATGTGGGCCCTGCTCCCTTAGAAATTTTATCAGGCATGCCAACTTTTCTTCAACAGCCTCCATATGGTCACTCTTCATGGGCTATTGTGAATTCCATTTTTGACCTAAATTTCCTGTTTTTTTTTAATTTTTTTTTAGTTTGTTTGTTTGTTTATTTGGAGACAGACGGAGATAGCACAACTCGGGGGGAGGGGTTACAGGAGAGAAGGAGAGAGAGAATCCCAAGCCTGCTCTACACCGTCAGCAAAGAGCCCAATGCAGGACTCAAACCCACAAACTCATAAGATCATGACCTGAGTCCACGCTTAACCTACTGAGCCACTCAGGCGCCCCTATATTTCCTGTGTCCGGAGTCTGGTCTTCCTCTTTGCCCTCAGTTCATTGTAGTCTCTCTCTTGGTTGAATGCATTTAATCTCACTTCTTTAACCTCCAACCAACAGAGAAGACTCACCCATTTCCAATGAACACATCTGCAAATTGAAATGTATTTTCAGAGTTTCAGAGCTAAGTGAAGGTGACAAATCCCTTCCAATACCATCTAAGAAAAGAAGTGTACTGTGTCAGTCAAGTGGGGGATACACATTCACAAGTATTTTCTAGAAGTCTCCACCAGAGAGCACTATCAACAGCCTTTTGTTCACAGCGTGTACTTTGGCATCAAAGTACTCTCCCTAAAACAGATATAATTCCAATTTTAGTCAAAATTAATGATATTTTTTTTAGTTTTACATACAGTCAGTATTTTCTTTTGCCTGTGTTTACAATTTTCTGTTTACCTGACATGTTCTTCCCTTCTGATCTCCACTTTCAATTTTCACTACCAACTTTCAGACCATAGCTCAATCACAACTTCCTCCAAGAATCATAGCCTTCCCTCCTCACCCATAGAGTTGCAATCTCACCTTCATTAACCCCAGAGTGCTCCCTTCCCACCTTCTCATCACACTGATAGTTTGCCTTTCATTGAACATTTGCAATTTTCCCTGATTATAATTGTGGCCGGGACATCAGCAAGTCTCACCAAAGAGTAGCCAGTCTGGTGATCTCATCTTCTGTTTTCAAAATGTGTCTAAAAGCAGAGGCTTGCGACTTTCTTGAAGTTTTAAGGCATAGAACACTACTAGTGAATCTCCTTTCTGCCCTAGTCAGTACTGTTACACCTTTGACACTGAACAGGGACTTGGCCTTGGATCCTTGTACTGCTGCAAATGGGGCGGGAGGGTGCACAGAGGGACTTTCAAATCTGATCCCTTTGACCACAAAGAGCAAAGCCATGGCCGTTGTGTGGTGGTGAAGAAAACAGAGTAGAAACCCTAATGGCAACTGAGGTCTCTTCATGGACCCTGTTGACACAAAATTTCAGCAAGAGGATTAACAGATACCGGGAACTTTTACCCAGGTTATTGTGAAAAAACAAAAACAAAAACAAAATGTTTTGTTAACTACACTGTCAAAAGGAGAAAATGATATACTCAAATAGGGTCTCCTACAAAAATTCTTCATTTTAATGAGCTCTGACAATGCTTTTCATGCCTCATATCCAATCCTGAATGAAGAAAGTTTGTTTTTATTCTGAACACCTTTCCACTGCTATGTTCTGTGATGTGGTTCATGCCTCCATCTCCTAGATCCTACATTTTGCATGCAGCACTCTCCTCCTGGCTCTCTGTAAGATACCAGTTTCTCTCGTGCCACAGGATTTTAGCACATGACCTTACATCTCTCAAACTCCCTTCCTCTCCCTTTGTAATTTCTGTTAATCCTTCAAATCCCAGCACAGATGTCACTGTTCCATGGAAGGTTTCCTTGACACCCTCTAACTTTTTATTACACAGTTTTGAAGAACTGTTTTACTTTCATTTGTTGTGATGAACTCAGTGCAAAATTATCCATTTATCGGTATGATAATATGTGTAATGTCCTTCTTGACTGAAGGGAAGAGCTCCTTGAGCTTAAGAACATTTTTTTTCTTCCTTAGATAACTAGGACCCCACACAAGTCCATACTACTTAAGGGCATTTCATACATGCTAATAGAATGAATTCACGAATTAAAGTATTTTGGATCCTAAATATGACATATAACTTAAATATACTTATTTGACTGTAAGCATACTTGTGTAATTTGAGAGATGAAGGAAAAAATAAAAATAAAAGAGGTCTCCAACTTTTCACCCATAATATTTTCTGAAAAAAAAGCGCATCTCTTTCTAAAGCAAAGAAGCAAATAAAACTAACAGCACTGGTACTTTTCCTCTGTTGCATCTTTCTCTCTCACAACCTTTCACCTGGCCCATTCAGTCACCTGCCTCAATGAATGTTACTTACAGCTTCAGCATTATTTCCTTCCTACTCATCCTGTGGTAATCCTGAGAGTCTCTTGATCTCCCACCCTCTGTTTTGTGTTGTCTTTATTCTCTTTCAGGTCCTCATCACGCATACCTAGATTCCTACCAAGGATTCTAAGTTGGCTTCTCATTATAGACTGAAATCCCTACTTTATTTATTTTTTTTAATTTTTAATGTTTATTTATTGTTGAGAGAGATAGAGAGAAAGAGAGGGAGAGACAGAGACAGAGCATGAGCAAGGAAGGAGCACAGAGAGAGAGGGAGACACAGAATCTGAAGCAGGCTCCAGGCTCTGAGCCGTCAGCACAAAGCCCGACGTGGGGCTGGAACTCACGAACTGTGAGATCATGACCTGAGACAATGTCATGAACTCAACCGACTAAGCCACCCAGGTGCCCCTGAAATCCCTACTTCAAACTCCCTACTCAATAAAAACATCTCTTGAATCCAAAAACATAAGACGGAACTCATTTGTTGCCATGTCTTAATTAGTCAATATTGCCCATCCAAATTTGTTTTCCTTACCCAGGCTTTCCACACATAGGTGTTACTTCTTGCCACTCTTTTTTTTTTTTTTTTTTTTGAGGTCTTATTAGTTAGAAATATTTTATTGTTGGGGCACCTGCGTGGCTCAGTCACTTGAGCATCTGACTTCGGCTCAGGACATGATCTCACGGTTCATGGGTTCAAGCCTGGCATCAGGCTCTGTGCTGACCGCTAGCTCAGAGCCTGGAGCCTGCTTTGGATTCTGTGTCTCTTTCTCTCTCTGCCCATCCCCTATTCATGCTCTGTCTCTGTCTCTCAAAAATAAATAAAATGTTAAAAAAAGTAATATTTTATTGTAAGCACAGGAAATAAGCACAGGATTGAAAAGGAACAGAAAATGATTAAACTAATGTGCCTTCCTTAAGTTCTCTGAATATTTTTATTAGCTGTCTTGGAAATTCTAAGGAGCCTCAACCTTACAAATCACACCATCTTTATCCACCAGGATATTCTGAGGCTGAGATCCAATTTAACTCTTTAACAGCACATTGACCATATTCCTGCTAATGCTTATTTTCACATTATAGCAGTGGGTAAATTCATATAAGTTCATAAGACAGCTATATTAGCTAATAACCTCCTAAATTCCAAGCAGTGTTTATAGAGTATCAGGACGATTTATGTTTCCAAAAATAAAATACTTCCAAACTCATTTTACGAGGCCAGAACGACCCTAACACCAAAAACCAGACAAAGATACTGTAAGAATAGAAAATTAAAGGCCAAGATCCCTGATAAATAAAAATGCAAAAATCTTCAACAATATTAACAAACCGAATCCAACCATTCATTAAAAGGTTCATACATCATGATCATGTGAAATTTTTTCAAGGAATAAAAGAAATGTTCAACATCCATAAATCAAGCAATGTGAGTAGCACATTAACAACATGAAAAATAAAAATCATAATAAGATTATCTCAATAGATATAGAAAAAGGATTTGACTAAATTCCAACATCCATGTATGATAAAAACTCTCAACAAAGTGGGTATAGAAGGAATGCACATCAACATGATAAAGGCCACATATGACAAACCCACAGCTAACATCATAGTCAACAGAGCTAAAAGTTTTTTTCCTTTAAGATCAGGAAAAAGACAAGGATGTCCATTCCCACCTTTATTCTACACAGTTTTGGAAGTCCGAGCCCCAAAGCAATTAGGTAAGAAAAGAAATAAAAGACATCCAAAATGGAAAGGGAAAAAAACACCAAAAAACAAAAAAATGGCATTATTCGCAGATGACATGAAATTATATATAGGAAACCCAAAGACTCCACCAAAAAACTGTTAGAACTAATAAACAAATTCAGTAAAGTTACAGGATACAAAATCAATATACAAAAATTTGTTGTGTTTTAATATACTAATAATAAACTATAAGAGAAATTAAGAAAACAAATCTGAATTCAACTGAATCAAAAAGAATTCCTTGTAATAAATGTAACTAAAAAGGTAAAAGATGTATATACCAGAAACTATAAATCACTGATAAAAGAAATCTGAAAAGACACAAATATATGGAAAGTTATTCCATGCTCTTGGATAGGAAAGAATTAAAACTGTTAAAATGTCCATATTACCTGAAGCAATGTACAGATTGAGGGCCTTCCATATTAAAATTACAACGGCATTTTCCACAGAAATAGAACAAACAATGCTAAGAATTGCATGGAACCAAAAAGACCCTGTACAGTCAAAACAGTCTTGAAAAAGCAGAGCAAAGCTGCAGGTATCATGTTCCTAAATTTCAAACTGTATTACAAACTATCATATTTAAAACATATGGTATTGGTATAAGAACAGGCATGCGGATCCATGGAACAGAATATAGGGTCCAACACATATACGGTCAATCAATTTATGGCAAAGGAGCCAAAAATATTTAACGTAGAAAGGCAGTCTCTTTAATAAATAGTGTTGCAAAAACTGGACAGTCACATGCAAGAAAATGAAAGTTAACCAGTATCTTACACCACAAAAATTCACTCAAAATGGATTAAAGATTTGAACATAAGACCTGAAACCATTAAATTCATAGAAGAAAACATAAGCAGTAAGGTCCTTGACAGAAGCCTTGGCAATGATTTTTTTTTGACACCAAAAGCAAAGACAATGAAAGCAAAAATAGAAGTGGGACTATGACAAACTACAAAGCTTCTGCACAGCAAAGGAAGTCATCAACATAATAAAAAGGTAACCTATCGAATGGGAGAAAATGTTTGCAAATCATATATCTGATAAAAGGTTAATCTCCAACATACAGCAAGAACTCATACAACTCAAGAGCAAAAAACATATCAATTAAAAAATGGGCAAATGATCTGAACAGACATTTTTACAAAGAAGACATACGGACTGCTAACAGGTCCATACAAAGGTGCTCACTAAGATGAAGCATCAGGGAAATGCAAATCAAAACCAAAATGAGATATCACAAGTGTTAGAAAGGCTAGTATAAAACAGATGAGAAATAACAAGGGTTGGTAAGAATTTGGAGAAAAGGGAACCCTTAGGCACGGTCAGTGGGAATTGACCACTGGTTCAGCCACTACGGAAAACGGTATGGAAGTTGCTCAAAAATTAAAAGAACTACCATATCTTGCATCAATTCCATTTCTGAGTATTTTCCAAAGAAAATAAAAACACTATCTCAAAAAGTATCTGCACTCCTATGTTCGATGTGGCATTATTCATGACAGCCAAGACAATGTAAGTTTCAAAGGATGAATGCATTTTAAAAAATGTGATGCATACACACATGCACACACGGAAAATGGAATATTTTTCAGCCATAACAAGGAAGGAAATTTTGCCATTTGCAACATGGATAAACCTTGAAGGCAATGTGCTAAGTGAAGTAAATCAGAGAAAGATAAATACTGTATAATCTCACTTATATGTAGAATCTAAAATGAACAAATACAACTCCATAAATACAGAGAACAGACTGGTGATTTTCAGAGGTGTGTGACTACAGTAAAGGGGATCAAAAGGGACAAATTTTCTTTTATAAAAGAGGTAAGCCATGGAATGTAATAAAAAGTATAACGACTGAAAATTAATAATATTGTTTAGGACATTTGAAAGCTGCTAAGAGTAAATCTTAAAAGTTCTCATCACAAGAAAAAAATGTCTAACTATTTATGATGTGGCTATTAACTAGACTTATTTTGCAATATAAAGCAACATTGAATTAATTTGTTGTACACCTGAAAGGAATATTTATATGTTAATTATAACTCAATTTAAAAAAAAAGAGAGTGATTATGTTTATGTATGGCAAAGGTCAAGTTCAGTTTGTAAGATATTATTTGAAAGGGAGCTTATGTTTCGGTTAAAAATTATTTTGCAATCAATACTTCTTCTGTGATCACTGAGAACTTTTAGAGCCTAAAACTCTATAGCAATGCATCTGGGGATAAATGTCACAATAGAAAGTCCTCTAAAATCATTACTCAATCCTTCTGCACTAAATTTCCCTGTAAAGATATGAGGGGGGACCTACCTAACTTAAAATAATTGCAGAGGGGAGCCTCAGTGGTTAAGAGGTTAAGCGTCTGACTCTCGAGTTTGGCTCAGGTCATGATCTCATGGGTCCTGAGACAAAGCCTCACTTCAGGCTCTGTGCTGACAGCACGGTGCCTGCTTGGGATTCTCTCTCTCCCCCTCTTTCTGCCTCTTTCCACCTGCATTCTCTGTCTCCAAATAAACAAATTGGGGCACCTGGGTGGCTCAGTCGGTTGAGCATCCAAGTTTGGCTCAGGTCATGATCTCGCAGTCCGTGAGTTCGAGCCCCGCGTCGGCCCCTGTGCTGACAGCTCAGAGCCTGGAGCCTGCTTTGGATTCTGTGTCTCCCTCTCTGTCTCTGTCCCCTCCCCCGCTCATGCTCTGTCTGTCTGTTTCTCTCTCACTCTCTCGAAAATAAATAAAAATTAAAAAAAAATTAAATAAATCAACAAATAAACTTTCAAATAAATCACTGTAGAGCATAATTTTATTATATTCGCAAAGAATGAATACATATCAGATATCACTTTCAACCACTGTAAACTGCAGGAAATGATAGTAAGAAACTCTATTGCATGAATCTATAAAAATATTGTTTGTGAATTCAAAACTAATTGCAATTCTTCTCAAAAGAATCATTTTTCAGATTTGCACTGTTCTGATTCACCTGTAAAAATAAGTGCATAAATACATAAAATAAAGAAGTTCATTTTCTTTGGGTGATTCATTTTAAAAATAAGTTTTTAGTCCCTTAGGTAACAGCTTTGTCTTAAAGTCTAACATAAATTTCTAATTAAAAAAAATAATTGGTGGAAACTTTTTACACTTTGAAGTACTCATAATGATGCTTTTGTAAACAAAGCACTATAACAAATGGAGACTGTTTTATTGCCTTAGGATTATTTTTTATCTACTGTACAAACATGCTGCCAAGTACCGAGTATTCAAGGGTAGAAGCAAAGTTAAATGCCCACAACTGCCATTAGCAAGTGTGAAAAATTATTAATCTGTCTGGAAGAAACTAATGGACATGATTAGAGAAAGCAAGCATCTTCATCTTATGGAAATCAATACCCTAGCTAGATCTCCATCAGATAATGAATTACGGATTTGTGAGCTGAGATTAAAAATGCTTAGTATACATTCTGCCTGCACCTATCGGTTTATTTTCTTTAGCCTCACTCTGGTTTGTACAAACACTATATCATAGCTAACTAACTCTTTTAAAAATGATAGTTATTAAGATACTACAGAAAAGAGAAGACAGAAAAATCTAGGTTTTGTTTATTTAGAGTTTATAAACCAAATCAACCACAAAAGAAATACAGCTAACTTCTATCAAATAAGGTGATTGACAAATGAAAAATTTTAAACACCCGGGGTATGTCTACATATGTGGAGTTACATTACCTCAAAGTAAAAGATCTTTCATTATAATAGACTGAAGATCATCCACAAATATGTATAAACAGACAGAATCAGGGCATACTTTGAGAACTTCATAATAAATATTGTTTCATGTAAAGACAAAACAGATTGGTTGTGTCTAACCCATGTGTAAAATATTTCTGACTTAAATCCAAATAGCAACATTGAACACACTCAACTTGTATGTAACTGTCTTCTATTTAATATCTACTGGAGTCTGGTTTGTTGAGATTAAAACTTAATTGAAAATCTTTTATATTATGCATATTTTATGTCAGAAGAGACATATACTAAAAATTCACTGTAAAACCATTCACATGAAGACTCAAATTCTGGGAGAGAGTGAGGGAAGGGAAGAAGGTACCTTGGACTCCATTCAAGGATATTCAATTATAGACGATGGAAAAGACTACTGTCTGGGGAATTACTCATGTGGTTTTATCTATGAGGTGGTTTTAAAGCAGGATTCCAGTGTACTTCTAAGAATAGTAAACCTCTACTCTGTCATTCCCAGGGGAAGCCAGATACCTAAAAGACACCGACGTGACCTAAAGTTGCTCATCTAGATCCCAGGAAGGAAGGTTTGTCTTCACATACTGCAAAGTGTTAGCTTTAAATTAATAACGTAAAATCTATTTACGGATCCAGGGTTAGAATTTTTTGTGCTGAAATCCAAGAACTTAGTGGAGTGGCCGCAAAGAGGGAGACAGGATGTGGACTTCTTACATCAGCATCTACTATACTGGCAAAGTCCATCCGTGTGGCCATGACACTGTGATGTTTAGAGCCAGGGCTGGGAGCTGCCCTTCAACTTATTTCAAAGGTTCCTTAAAGATCTACCTGTAAAGAGGCACTGGGTCATGGATGAAGGAGTACAGGGATGGGGCAAAACTCTGTGCGTAGTCCTTAGTCACTAACTGTGTTTCGACAGTCTCCTCTCACTTGGTGTCAGTCACCCCTTCAGTAAAATGGGGATAACGCCATGTGCCATGTCCACATGGTACTGTTCTAAAGCGAAAGGTGGCTGCTTTTGATAGCTTTAGCAAGCATGAAGTAATAGGCAAGTAAGGTAAGAATTATGACAGAGGCCCAGGCATACAAGGGTAGGAAACACTGTTGGTTAATGCAAACAGTAACTGCCATCCTTAGTACGTTTGAAACTCCAAGCACCTCAGCTAACACTCCTGGCCCTTCATCAGATAATTCCATTTGCTGACACACTGAAGAACCAGTGTTTACACCGCCGTTGTGGTGGTGAGGTCAGCTTCCGCAACGGGACACCATCCGGGCTGCCTGTGAGGTAGCACCAACTGCCAGCACCTACCACTGGAACTCAATCGGCACAGAATTCCTTCCAGGAGCACGTTGGAGAGAAACTAGTGGGGTGAGCAGGGCGACATTTTGCATCTCGGGAACACTGGGGACGTCAATTTCAGTGCTATCAGCCTCGTGTGCAGATAGGGTGATCGTTGTCAATTACAATGTTGATTCCAAACACTGAAGAAGGAAAATGTCTCCCACATCTGCCTTCTAGCACTCTCCTAGCTGTAGATCTGACTTATTTTCTAACAGACATTTGAGGCATCGACTCTATACTTGATATAAGCCTCCACTGTCTTAGAATCGACCCACTCCCTCCTTGCAACATTATCTATAAGGACTTTATGCCAGTGAAAAACACAGCTGTCCATAAAAATATGTGTTTTCATCTGCCAGAAAGTTAGTAATTATACAAATCTGTAATGCCCATGATATAACCATTGCCTCTTAGATGTTAACAGTGCACAACTTGCACACACATGAACTATGAGGCTGAATGCAAGAAAATGAGAGGAACCTTTGAACTCTTTCGCCTGAAGCCTGGGAGGCTGGGGGTAAAGGACTGCTGTTAATAGGAACAGAGTAGGGGTGCCTGGGTGGCTCAGTCATTTAAGAATCCAGCTCTTGATTTCAGTTCAGATCATGTTATCACATTTGTGAGACTGAACCCTGCATCGTGGGGCTCGGTGCTGAGCATGGAGCCTGCTTAAGATTCTCTCTCTCATTTTCTCTCTCTCTCTCTCTCTCTCTGCCACTCCCTGGTGCCCACTCTCTCTCTCTCTCTCTCTCTCAAAAAAAAAAAAAAAAAAAGGACAGAGTAACTAGGGAAAGCTATTTGGAGACTGGGAGATAATGACTTCAATTTTGGATAAGCTTGGTTTGAAAAGTATTAAAATATCAGGGCGGCAAATCCCATATGCTAAATAGAGCTCCAAGGTGTGTAAGGGCAGGACGGAGGAGGAAAAGATAGGACTAGAGGTGAAGATTTTATATTAATCTGCATTAGGTGATATTTAAATCCGAGGAAGTAGAGGAAGATTTCGTTCAAAAGAGAAAATGCAAAAATAAAATCTTGATAAGACCGGTTTCATTAAACTACAGAGGGAATAACAAAATGTTAAGGAGAGGACACCTGTGTACAGTCGCACTGTTGTACACTGCACAACACTGTGGGGGTGCCAGCCGTATCTAAAGTCATCATAGATTCTCTCAGTGAAATGAGAGAGGGAAGGAGCCTTCTTTCTGATTCACAAGAGGGAATAGCAAACCAGCAGTCAGGTAATTCTGAAGATTTGCCCAATCCGTACTGATTTTTTTCTTTCAAGAATTTTCCTGACTCCCTTCTCAAATAATCCTAAAGTAAAACTTTGATTATGTCAAATTCCATGAGCAGCCCTTTAAAAACTGACCATAGACTGCCATTAACTAATAAATAAAACTCAAACTCTTCAGACTCACATTCAGGCCTCTCCACAGTATAGTCACTTAAGAACAGTTACTTCTGGCCCAAACAGATTTCTTATTCTCCACCAGAATATCCTGTAGTTTCATGATTTCCAGACTTCCTCCATGCTTCGGCACAGTACCTTATAACAACTCCGTTACAGATGACACGAATGAAGTTTAAGTAATTCTTCCAATTTATAAATGTCTGAAGTCCGTCTACTTTGCCACAAGGGTATGACACTCAAATGAATTAAGGGTCTATACGGCCCTTGGATACATTACAATATTACGTATATTGGTCAAATCACTTGTGTTATGCAAGCTAACATGTTTAACATCTAAAATAAATGTGTTACTGGCAAATATTTCGATATTTGAATTGTTATTATTCTGATTAATTGGTTGTCAACTTTTTCCAAAATAAAAGTCTCTGGGCAAGGAAAAGAAAACAATGCCGTTGTCATTTTTAGACACTGATTATCACATTGTGCTACAACGTATAAAGTAATGAGTATCTGTAAAAATATTTTTTCGCTCTTCATGTCAATCAAGTGACTAAACCTTCCAATAGGGAGAGTCTGCTCCCATTGGTCATTATCAAAAAGAAAGAGCAAGAAGAACTCTCATTCCCTGCTGGTAGGGATATACCTTGGTAGAGCCACTTTAGAAGACAGTCTGGTTGTTTCTTATAAAGTTTAACGTGGTCATATGATATGATTCAGCCACTTTTCCTCCAGGTGTTTACTCAAATTAGGTGAAAACTTAAGTTTGCCTAGAAACTTGGACAATGACTGATTCCAGTAGCCTCATTCATAATTGCCCCAGGTTAGAAGCAACCAGGCTATCCATCGATACAGGTGAATGGATCTATTGTGGTATATCAGGTAATAAAGTATTATTTAACCCTCAAGAGAAATGAGCTATGAAGTATGGAGGAAGCTCAAATGCACAGAGCTAGTGAAAGAAATCAGTCTGAAAAGGCTACACACTGTATCATTCCAACCATAGGACATTCTGGAAAAGGCGAAACTGTAAAGAGGAAAGAGGTCAGTGGTCGCCAGGGAGTGGGAGGGAAGCAGTGGGGCACAGGGAACTTTTAGGGCAGTGAAACCACTCCTTGTGATGAGATGATGGTAGACGCAGGATGCGGAACAGAACCCTGAGACTCTTGTTAATAAGCATTTATCAAATCAATTCATCAATCATAACAAATGCACCCTATCACTGTAACATGTCCATAATCACAGCAACTGTGGGGAGGGAGGGACTTCTCTCTAGGACAATGCTACAATGTCCTTTTTTTTTTTTTTTTTAAAACTAACATTGTTCTAAAGAATGAAGCCGAAGCCGTTGACTTACAGAATTTCAATATTCCACTTGATGCATATATGGTGGTTACATAATACATACAATAGAAAATAAACAGTTGGCACCGACTCCAAGTTCTTGGCCCAGAGCTTTTAAAACTCTTGTAACTTCCTGAGTGATGGGGGGGAAGGTATGATGTCTTGTTATAATATTCAGCCTTAGTTCTTGGTTTCTAGCACAGAGCTTCTAAAATGGTTGGAATTCTCTGAGAAAAGCAAGAGGACCATCATTTGCTATTCACAGTAAGTCTGTTAGAAGCCTACCTAAGTTTATGCTAATGGGTGACTCTGAAAATGGGGCCTGGTATCCAGAGGAATGCCCATCCCCCCTCCCAGAGGAGAGGGCTTGATTGAAACACCCATTGCTGGTGATTCCATCAGTTGTGCTTGCATGGAACCTCTGTAAAATCCAGCAAACAACAGGGGTCAGAGAGTATCTGAGTTAGGAAACACATGGAAGTACTGAGAAGGAGATGAGCCCAGGGAAGGCATGTAAGCTCCACGCCCCTCACCCCATCCTTGCCCTATGCCCCTCTTCCATTTGATCCTGAGTTGTATCCTTCCTAATAACTCAATGATAGTTGAGTAGAGTGCTTTCCTGAGTGAGCCGAACTAGCAAATTCTGGACCTGAGGTGCACATAGGAAGTCTAAATTTATACCTGGTTGGTCAAAAGTATGAGAGGCCCAGACTTGCAACTGGTGTCTGAAATGGGGCCAGTTTTGTGGGACGGACCCTTTAACCTGTGGGATCAGGGCTATCCTCAGGTAGTTAGGGCCAGACCTGTTGTGAAGAGAGTTAAGAAACTTTTCTTTCAGTATATAATAAAAATTGAGGGAATAGTAACATTCTTGTGGAACCAAGTACAGATGACTGTGGTGTTGGCCCATGATTGTCATAGTGACGGCCCTTCTCCAGCTACTTTGCAGGTACCCTCTCCTGCACTCTTGCCAAACACGTTTCCTGGATTCCTCTGCTAACAGGAGCCAAAGGTATCCCTTTAATACAGACAAACGTTGTCCTGAGCCTTTGAGTCTCCAGATACTCCCGCTGAATTCACTACACTTACCAAAATTCATCTTTAAAGAGCTCACTGAATTATGAAAAGGCTCCCAGAGGCCGTCATAAGTAGATAGTGGCAAAAAAAAAGTGCTGCCAAATATGATGACTGTTAATCACCACTTTACGCCTTTAATTTTCTCCTTCTTAGTGCTTTAAAGCTTTTAAACTGCATTTAGCATTTAGTTCTTTTCTTTATAACTTCGTATTGCTGATGGCAAACAGTTTTAGAAAATAAAAGTACAAAGATTTCTTTACGGAGATCATTACACCAGAAGTTCATTAAACTATAGAACAATTAGTTCCTCAGCAATAATTTATAGTTAATTTTTTAAGACTGTCTCTTACCACTAGATAACTTTCTTTTACTTAGCAATGATTTTTTAAAAAAATTTTTTTTTGCTTCTCTGGGAAATTTGGGTTGCCAGTTTATCATATCTGCTGTGACCCAAATGAGAATGTCTCTCTTCACCTTACACACAATTTTCTGAACAAGTTTCTTTCAAATCCTGGACGTGGATTTGGAATCAGTATGAGAAAGACCATTTCCACCCACTTTTTCTACTACCAGTCAAAAAGGGTAACAAAGATTTTTAATCACTTTAGAGTATTTAATCAGATAGGGAGGAGTCTTGTGTCCCTAAGGACAAAACCATTAATTTGATTACTTGGTCTCCCACGGACACACAATTATTCTGCATCAGGTATTGACCCCGTCCACAGCTGCCACCAAACTGTGGCTGCACACCACATGTGGTTGCGTTCATTTAAAAGTAGTGGCAAGAGAGGAGGAAGATAAGGCCCTATGCGTGTCCTAGGTGAATCACACATAAAGCACAGAGTACATATAGGTTGCCAGAATTTCTGTACAGAGCTCAACCCCGGGGAGACCCAATGGCACAGGAGAAAGAACAACAACTATGAAAGACAAAGTTACCCTGTCAGAGCCCAAATTCCAGCTTGGCTTTGAGTTGCTATGAAGCTTGAGAACGTTCCTCAATTCCGAGTTTCCTCATGTCTAAAATGCAGACTGCTTACACTTTTTTGGGTTTTGGAAATACCACGAAACTCGTGACCAGCCTGTGTGTGTACTTCATCAATGTTAGTACGAAAAAGAGCATGAGCAATTATGTGACCAATACTCCTATTTCTCTCAGAACCCAAATTCCCCCACTAGATTGCTCCAAGTCTATCCCTTTTAGGATCTTCTCCACCTCAGTAGTTTTAAGAACTGTACTCAGAGGGGTAGGATTCAGTTCACTGATATTAGTCTAAAGGTGTCTTTTGGCCTATGTGGTTCTGTAACTCATAATTTCCACAAGACAGCTTTATCCATAGCAGAAGAGGAGTTGTCCAGAAGTTTGCTAGCAATTGTCCAGATGTTGCTTTCTTTAAAACATGCTACCAATAGGATACCCCGGCTTTAAACAGTGCTTTTTAAGCTGGTGTTTGAAAACAAAATAAATAAATAAATATAAGGTCACCATATTCACAAGTTAATGTTTAAGGTCATCCGCAAGTTTCTCCATTCTTGATAAAGTCCCATCTCAGTTGTCATTATTTAACACCTTTTATCATCTCTGACATGCTAATTATGATATATATTTATTATATATTATATATACACACATTCACTGTTTCGTACATCTCATTTCAAATACAAACACATACACACACACATACCTTCCTTAGTAATGTGATAAAAATGGGCACAGTATCATAGGTACGTACATAAAAAAATCTTTTGTGCTATCTGTAATGAATCATTAATCATATTGATGTTGCATAACAAATTTCATTTAATCTTTCTGCTTGAAGCTTAACTTTCTTCTCAAGGACAAGACTCTTAGATCCCTTTTCCTTCATGCTGTGCTGTGAAAAGCACAGACACTATATTCATACAGTTCTTGTCTTGAAGTTCGGCTCTCTCATTTACTGGTTGTCTGATGTTAGCAAGTTACTGAAAGTCTATGAAACTCATTTTTATACTTGGAGAGTTGTGTGAGGATCAAAGGAGAAGATGTACTTAAGGCACTAGGCATATTTAATGCACTTAATTTATGCTGGTTATTATTATATTTTGGTTTGTTTAATCTCTAGATTTATTATACATGTTAACATTCACCTTCACATTAGAAAAAGTAAGTCCTCTGACAAGGACTCTAATATAAACAAAATGTGCTCCTTGATGGTGTAAGCCATTTGGTAGGTAGAATTCTAAAGAGGACTCCCTAAGATTCATGTCATCTGGTTAGTCAAGCAGGCTCTCATCTAAGTACTGCAAGGATTTTGAAGCTGTAATGAAACTCTTTGGTCAGTGGGCTTTAAAATGTGGAAATTATATCAGCCACACTGTGATGATGCATATGTCCTTTAAAAGGTAGAAGAGGAAGGCACAATAGAAAATCAGGGAGATTCAAAGAATAAGAAGGATTTGACGCGTCATTGAGAGTTTTAAAGATGGAGGCAGAATTAACGATGCAAGGGGCCACCATCCAAGAAAGTGGCAGTCTGTAAAAGTTGGTAACTAGCCTTAATCCACAGCTGGCAAGAAAATGGAGACTTTAGTCCCACATCCACAAAAAATTGGTTTCTACTGGCAACCTGATCGAATGATTCTCCTTCAGAGCTCAGATAAGAACCCAGGCTAGTCAAAATCTTGAGTTTGATTTGTGAGACCCTAGGCACAGGACCCAAGGTTCTGGGTAAGTGATGTGCAGATTTGTGAGCAAATACACAGACACTGTTTTCATGCCATTAAATGGTGTGCAGCAAGGGAAAACTAATATAGCCATGTTCTTTTCACTTCTGATACTTCTCATTTTGTAGTTCTTGGCTTATTGTATGTGTTTAACAAATGTCCATGGAATGTTAAAATACTTCTTAAATGTCTGCACTTAACTTTCAAGAAAAGTTGTTCAAGATATAACAGATTATGTGTGAAGGATCCTACTGATGAAAATGTAGGAGAGGAAAAAAATTCAAAGAAATGCATTTCTACATCATTATCTGGGGATATGACTGCTAGTTTCCTCTAAGTATTCAGATTTTAAATAAGCCAGTTCAAAGGTGCCTTGATATATTTCTTGATGTGTCTCACACTAATATATTTAAATTACATGCAAGTAAATTCAATTCTATAGTATTTCTATGATGTCAAGTTATTGATCCTCTAGCTGTCATGTTGATATGAGATAAATGTCCTATTCTTCTAATTTCCCTTTCAAGCTTAAGTTTGTACTTGAAACATCTGTATCATATGTGATCATTTAAAGTAGTGTCTTTACTATAAAGGCTCTTTTAGAAGGAATTTAGCATAGTGATTAAGAGAGAACTATCTCCTTGTATTTGAAACTCTGTTCCACCAGGGTAATTGCATGTCTTGGGCAAGTTAGTATTCCCCCAAGTCCTGAGAACTTCATCCACAAAAACAGCAAAGTCACTGTGTCCCTTCAAAGTTTGTTGTGGAGAAAAAGTCAGCAAATACATGCAAAGCATTTAGATAAGGGGGCGACACCTTAAGACTTAACACAAGTATCTCACATTGTTACTTAATTTTGCACATCTACATTCAAAATTTAATTGTTGCCTTATATAGAATCTAAGCAGTTAAATGCATGCCTTTGGTTGTATGTTGTGAAATTTCACTCGGTCTCACCTCTCTGATAGTAACAGAATTGCCTGGAAGGATCTCTTTTTAATATTCGGAGACCCGCAAGTCCCATATTTCCAAAGAAAACCTTTGTCTTTTAATTTAAAACCCTTTCCTTCCATTAAAAGAATGTTAGCTTTTCCAGAATGTGAAGAAAACAAAATAGTGAATTCAAGGTCCATATCCAGGACATGCCAATGGAAGGCGAGAGAGTAGTCAGCGCTCTCCAAAGACTGACAGCACTCCCAAGTTCACTCAGGAACCTCTTCTAAATTACTGCTGAAATATGCGGCTGAGTATCATATGCATGTTAAACCACTGAACTGGAATACAGAAGATGATTTTTCAATTCACTTTCCTAGGAATGAAAGGATAACACACCAGTGCCACCTAGTTGTTCAGATACAACGTGCTACTTATTTATTCTTGAAGGGAATCATGCTGCTGTGACAAATAGAAATGTACAATTTTAATTTCTGTCACCACTGACACTGCCCCTGCATTGATTCTCACCAATACTCATCTTCCGCAAATGACAAATTCAAGGGTCAGTTTAAGGTAAATATTCCTCGTGATTGTTATTTATCCAAGAGGGTTAACCAACTAGGCATACTGATTTTCAATCATTTTCTTTAATTTTGCCTATACATGAATTATTTAACACATGGCCACATGAGCATAGTAGTCGTATCCTACTGGACGTCCCAGAGTCTCAAGCATCACAAGATACCACACACACTTTCTATTAAAGTTAAGATGGTATACAGAATATCACATGGGTGAAATAAGGTATTATCAGGCACTTAAGAATTAACTGTTTAATTCTATAATAAGGTACACACACAGTTAATAGTCTGTACTTTTTATGCCATCCGAGGGATGTCTAGAGACAGGACTGGAGCCCCATAGGTGAAGTAACTGTGATGTATACTTGACATGAGCCAATTCTGTGAGTCGGGAAGAGCTTCTGTTCTATCGCGTTGAGGCTGGAACTGAACAGCAGGGGAGACAGACCTGGGACCCTCGGCAGCCAGCTGCAGCCAGAGTGCAGGAGCACCGAGGTAAGAGAGGCGGTGCAGGCAGTGGAGCTCAACAAAGAGCTCTGATTTTGATTAGCCAAGGCATCGGAGTAGACAAGACACATAGGCAAAGAGAAGCCGACCTCTATGTTGTTACTGTGTCCTCATGCAAACTGCAGGATGGAGAAACTGCGCCCAACACACCTGATGAACCATCAACCTATCGACTCACACAGGCAGATGATGGCAAAGTCCTCCCTGCATGGGAATTTGCCTCCAGCCTTTCAAATCACCGCTAAGAGGGGTAGAAATTTATTGATCACATGGGGCCCTGTCACTATCCAGTGGTGGCGCTGTAATAGTGATTTTGGGGACCAGACTACAAAATAGGTAACAAGAGGGGTGCCTGGGTAGCTCAGTCGGTTAAGCTTTGGATTCTTGATTTTGGCTCAGGTCATAACCTCACAGTTCATGAGTTCAAGCCCTGGGTCTGGCTCTGGGCTGACAGCACAGAGCCTGCTTGGGATCCTCTCTCTCCCTCTCTCTCTCTGCCAGTCTCCTGCTAAAAAAAAAAAAAAAAATAGGTAACAAGAAGTATGGGGAGAAGAGTTTGAGAAACATCAACTCAGAAGGCAGCGTATCATGGCAATTCCCTCTCATCTCGGGAAAATCCAAGTTAGCACATCTTCACAGGACAGATTAGGAGAGACAGTCATATTGTGTTTGGCATCCTGAGATGCTCTGTTGCCCTCTTGTCCACTGCCATGCCCAGACTGTCCTATCATGAGAGCATCCTTGGAGCCTTGAAATGGGCTTTGTTCCTCCCGTTTCCTTCTCCCCTAGGATCTCACTGCCTTTCTGAACTAGAGCTGAAGTCAAGTGTCCACTCCTTGGCAGCAAGAATCTTCCCTCATGCCACATCTGTTTCATTGTGTAGTTTCATTTCCAAAGCCAAATCAACATTATTTGGTGAAAGAAAACAAATCATGAAATACTTAAATACAGGAATAGGTATTTCATATGTAAACACAAAACAAAAACAAATACCATCATTTCTCTAAATAGGTACTGGGTCCTTTTGTTCCTTGTTTTAAAGCCAGCATCACCTTTTTACACTAACTAGGCAAGTTGGGACACAGTAAGAATCTACTTGACCTTGAACAAGATATGCAGCATCTTTAGGCTTCCATGAAATGGAGGAGTTGGGTCAGATGTCTTCGCGGCATTCCATGTGTCTGTTAGTGACCAGGGCTAACAGCTACAAGGCAAATGATAGAGGAAGGAAGAAAACCCAAGATGCTTGTTTCACTCAACCTTTTCTTCCCATTTATAGAGCATGCTTCTGCTTAGACTACATTACAGATTCTCTCCTTCCTTCTTCCCATTCTTCCTCCTTCTCTTCCTTTTATATTTTATTATATATAAATATAAATATATACACATATATATATACACACACTATACACACATGCACACACACACACACACAGACAGAGAGAGAAAAAGAGTACAAGTGGGGGATAGGGGCAGAAAGAGAAGAGAAAGAATCCTAAGCAGGCTCTATGCTCTTCATGAAGCCCCATGCAGGGCTTGATCCCACAACCCTGGGATCATGACCTGACTTAAAATCAAGACTCAGACATTAAACTGACTGAGCCACCAGTGGCCCCCCTTTTGCCTTCCTTTTTAATTTTCTGTTGAACCCATTTGCTTACTAAAAATAACATGTTCCTGAGCCTTTTAAATCTTTCCTTCTTTATGAACAAACAATAAATAGATAAATGCGGATTAAGTCCTTAGACAAAGTAAAAATAACAAAGACCATTTTAAACCAAAGATAACCCTTTAAAAAATTACCGCTGTTCATCAAATAGTACAATGGTAGAATTAAAAACAACAACAGAAAACACTTTAAGCTTCAAAGAAATCTGAGTGTTTGCTCTAAAACAATAAATGTCCTCAAGCAACTAAAACCTGCCCACGTTTTAACATAATGTTTACATATTTCATATGAATTTCAAGTATATTTTAAGTTGAACTTGTCAATTCACTCAGATGTTTTCCACCTCTGTAGGTCATGGATTCAACAATACTGGTAAAAGATGGAGACTGTCAGGTGGCTAAAGCCAAGTATCTACATTTAGTGTCACTGCTTCTTCTCAAAGGATGCCTTAGAATCCAAAGTAACAAGAGATTAAGAACAAACAACCCGCTGACCATAAAGACCTTATGGGGTCTCACGCTACAGGCTAACCCAGAATGGCCACGTGACTACACACTGCAGCATGCAGCGTTAAGTCCTCCTCGAGTTATATGTCAATGTGAGGAAATTCAATCAATAATATTATCGAAATCCCCTGGCCATCGTCCTCCCCTAGAACAGTGGTTTGGGGGCTTGGCATTCAGTGTTTGTGGCAGAGACTGCTAACTGCTCACCAAACCTGTTACCACTGCTTCCTGAACATACAGCCTCAACTCCTGTTTTCCTTTCTCCTTTGCAGTAAGGAGTAGGAATAGATTGTAACTGGGAGCATCTGAAGACCTCACTCATTTAAAAGAATAAATAAAAAATAAAAAATAAAAAATTTGTGTTTTTCCTCACTGCCTGCTTGATGCAGTAAACAGAGGACCTTGAAAGTCATATGTTGACCATGGCTGAGCTGCAAGAAGGTCAGAGATATAGAACCACATTACATAGTGGCTGAGCCTGTGGCCTGTGGTTACCTGGAAAGCATATTAAGGTGGACTATGTAGAAAAAAAGCAGTGGCCTGTGCTGACATGACTTAGAGTTCTTAGCAGACTATACAAGAAATAGATGAGTTAAGGCTTGGATTCTAAACTCTAAGGTAAAGGATGGGACAGAGTTTAGATATAGGGTAGCTTTAAGAATTTATTAATATTTTTTTTATTTTTGTTAATATTTATTCTTGAGAGAGAGAGAGAGCGAGAGAGACAGAGACAGAGAGAAAGAGAGAGAGAGAGGGAGGGAGAGAGCACTCACAAGCAACAGAGAGGCAGAAAGAGAGGGAGACAGAACTGAAACAGGCTCCAGGCTCTGTGCTGGCAACTCATGAAGCGAGGATCAAACTCATGAACCGTGAGATCATGACCTGAGCTGAAGTCGGGACACTTAACTGACTGAACCACCCAGGCAAGCCGAGAAATTTAACAAGTCTACTGTTTTAGGTCTCAGGTAGTAAGAGGTATGGATGAAAGAGGCTTTGATGGACAAAGCCCATTAAGAACCACCAGGACCCAGATACAAATCAGATTGAGGGTGTGGAGGCTCCCATTCAGTGCGTTATCTCCAATGGGCCCACGTTGCCTACCAAATGATGGGAGAGGGCACAGAGGAAGCAAAACGAACAAACAAACAAACCAGTCATGAGAATTCTGTCTGAAAAAGAGCTTTGGGTTTGTTACTGATACATGGAACTTACTGGAAGCAAATAGGGCAGTCTACTAGATTTCTGTCTAAGGTTAGGGCATTTCCAAAGGAACCATATATCTGAGGAAAACAGCCTTTGTTTGAATTTTAATCCCATGTGCAGGCCCTCTGGCATGAGGGAGAGACTGTGAAAGCTATTAGCCTGAGAAAAGGGTTTAGTGCCACACCCCAAGGCTATAGAGAACATCACACAAGATAATTCCTCTCAGAGTGCTGAACTGGAGTCTAGTCAAGGGACTTTTACCTACCAATAGGGTAGAAGACCTTCTCCATGACCAATCAGAAGGCTTCCCTGCATGGGACCAGTGACCACCCTGTCTCCCCTTCTTCCCTTTTCTATAGGGGAATGTTTTTGCAGTTTTCTGTGCTTCACCACTGGATATTCATATTGCAGAGGAAGTGAAAACCTGATTTTTGCATCCATACGTCTCTCCACCATGAGAACCAATGACAAGGATGGCAAATTTAACACCTAGAAAGGCCAGGTTGATGGTACAAGTGAGTTAAGTGTTGCATATATTTTAACAATTGTGGAGATTGTGTTGGACTGTAGAATAGGAGATGTCTTCTAAAGATTTTTTGTCATATAAACATGGTGTGGACAGTTCCTTTTTTTTTTTTAAGAAAAACGTTGGATCAAGATTTCAAAAGGAATTTTATGTGCCAATAAAGACATGTGCATCATAGAATTTGAATTGTGGGCTGCCCATGTGCTATCTTTGACACAGAGGTTTTGTTGTTGTTGTTGTTGTTGTTGGTTTGTTTTCGTTTTTAAGACTAGTCAAACAGATAACGCAAAAATAAGATGATCATGAGTAGTTGATTATTCCAAAGTTAAAGGCCTGGAAGGATACCATGGAGTTTGTTAAGTCATGTAAATTGTAACAGGACTCCTCATAAAAACATTTCAAAGGCTGGAAGACATGTGAAAGAAAGAAAGAAAGAAAGAAAGAAAGAAAGAAAGAAAGAAAGAAAGAAAGAAAGAAAGAAAGAATGAGGGGGGGAAGGAGGGAGGGAGAGAGGGAAGAAGGGAGGGAAGGAGAGGGGGAAAGAGAGAGGGAGAGAGAGGGTGAAGGAGAGAGGAAGGAAGGAAGGAAGGAAGGAAGGAAGGAAGGAAGGAAGGAAGAAAAGCAGGGGAGAGGAAAGTGAGAAGGAGGAGTGGGAGGGGAAAGAAGAGAGGAAGGAAGGGAGGGAGGGAGAGAGAAGGGAAAAGAAGGATGAACAACAGTAAGGCTTAAAACCAAGCATCCAAAATCAAAAGAACACTGAACTTCCAAATTAGAAGGATCCTAGTTATAAGAAGAAATGCTTTATTTCTCATCTGATTTAACTGGATTAGTGCCATCATCAGACAGAGAATGTGTTTGCTGGAATTATTCTTTAGAACTCTCATTTTGTGAAAATACACTGTTAATGGTACATTAATTCAAATTTAAAATACTTTTGAAATCCATAATCAACTGAGTTTATAATTTTGGCAGCTAATGACATATGGCCTTATATTTGAGGGTTGGTTTTTCGAGAAGTTTTTAAAGAAAAAGAACGAAGAAAATAGACGATGACAAAATGGAAATGTTACAATGGCAAAATAAAACCAATGACCAAGACCCATGGTGTAATGTATGTCTCTAACAACAATAGCACTAATGGAATACATTCAGATTGACTGTTTTTAAAATCCCTGTTGCACATTCTGTCATTCTGGTTTAAACACATATGACTTTTTCCACAAAATGACAATCTATTGATAAGAAAATAGAGCACCTTGACAGCAGTAAGTCAATTCTCTCTACTTGATATTCTTTGCATTTGTATTTTTTGCTTTACCTTCAGAATCAAAGCAAAATGCTTAAATCATTTAAATTGCATCTTTATCAGTTAAAGAGTAAAAATATCGGTAAATGAA
Source organism: Cryptoprocta ferox (assembly GCA_028646485.1). Lineage (NCBI taxonomy): Eukaryota > Metazoa > Chordata > Mammalia > Carnivora > Eupleridae > Cryptoprocta > Cryptoprocta ferox. The sequence goes on along the minus strand of CM053567.1, from coordinate 11,051,651 downwards.
ATCAACAGCCACTATGATGTTTTATTTACTGATTTACTCAATTTATGGCTTTTTCTAAATTAGTTATTTTGGTCAGAATGTTCATAGACAATAGATAAAATTAAGTTCTTATTTCCCCATCAAGACGTGTTTCTTTCTGAAGCTATTTTGAAATACCAACTTGCGTGATTTGTAGAGACCCAACCTAAATTTTGGAGCAATGGTGTATACATCAGAGAAGCCTAACAACTTGAATAGAATAAAAATTACTCTAAATGCCTGAATATACGAGTGTTCCACACCCTTAAATATGAAAATAAAACTTTAAATCCATTCTAACCTAATTGATTCCCCAAATATTTCACTTGAAAGGATCCCCTCTGGCCCTCAGGCGGATCCCAGATCGCTTTTTGCAGCATTAGAGGAAATTCACACAGCTGCCTGGTTCTTCTGTCTCAAATACTGAAAGCACCATCAAGGATTGCCAGACATGAAGACAACCAGTGGCAGGAAAAAGAAGACCAAGATAAAAAAATAGGAATCAAAAAGAAAGACACAATAATGGATACTTCTTTATAGAACAGACAGGACTCCTGAAATTCTCACTCACTGCCCATTCTTGATCTTGCTTGAAAGAAAACTTGAAGAGTCAGGTTTCTCTTCTTGACTTCTAAATATTGGACTTCTTCAGGCTTGGTCCTAGATCCCTGTGTTTCTTCCTGATGCCCTAGCGTATGTCATTCAGTCCCATGGCATCAAGTAACATCACAACTTTCAACCATGTGACTTCACTGTTTTCCCCTCCTCTGAAACAGAGACTCATAGATCTAACTGCCTACATTAAATTTTCACTTGATAGCTAAGTTTATTTCAACTTTCACATGTTTCTCACTATATCCTGAACCCCATCCTGCTTGCCCTACGTCTTTTCCAGAGCTGAGAATGCTCTAGCCCAATTACTTGAGCAAAAACATACGCCATCTTTATTCTTCTCTATCTTTGACCTTTCCATTGGACTAGTCTCACTGGTTCCTCCAAATGGTAGAGTCTTCTTCCAGATCTTGTCATGGCTGGCTGCTGACCTCTTGTGTCTTAACCAATATGCCACCTATGTAGTGGCCCTTTCCCCAGGCCTCAATCTAAAGGAGCCCCTCTACCAGTCACTGAATTTCATCTAACATGTTCTGTTTTCTTTATAGTTAGAAATCATTACCTGAATTATACTTCTGTATCTTGTATTTCTAACAAATTAGTCTCAGGGAAAAAACATACAAGATCGTAAGTGAAATATGAAACAGAGATGTGCAGGAGTTGAAATCCTGATGAACTATAAATGGTATCATGATCCTAGACGAGAAAGAAAATGTGATCCAAATACCACTTGGCATACTATTGAAGGCTATTAACATACTCTCAACAATGTAATATATTATTGACTTAGAGGACACATACACCTATAAGCATATATAATCACAAACACACACAAATATACGTAAAGACAGAGTGTATATCTAATATGTATTATGCATTGCAAGACAATGCAAGACACTGAATAAGCTTGAACTAGTAAAAGTAACAAAAAGTGAGAGACTAGGAAGAAAAAGATGGAGAAAAAGGTAAGAGCACTAATAATATAACTGAGAGTCAAGAGATAACTGTCTGAAATTGAAGTCAGGAAGTGGAGGCTTAAGAAAAATTTCTAGATTCAGTTAGATCTAGAAATAAATAAGCCCAAAAACCTTAATTTACTTTTGGGAAGGTAGATAGGGAGGGAGGAAGGGACAGAATTTCTGTCTTTTCCCTGTCCTTCTATGCTACAGTCTCATTTCATATGGGAACATATTGCTTTGATTTATAAAAAAAATAAATAAGCTAAGAAACAAATTACAGTTGTTTCTTCACTTTATCATAAATAGTTTCCCCAAGACATTATTTTCCTACCTATCCTGAGCCCAGCGTTCTTGTGCAGAATCTACTGTCATTACCATATCTTGTGTGTCCCCTTCTTGGACAACTTAGAATGGGAAAAGCTCTACCCAGACACATGATTTATCCATAAATGGCTTGGGCAGATTCTATTCTTAGATCCCTTCTGTAACTGGTAAAATCCTCTTTCCAAACATTAACCTGGACGGCTCTGTATCAATCATTTACCTGGTTTGGCTCTGCTGGACTAAGGAGGAATCTCTTGTTCCTGCTCTCTGGTCAGATGACCAAGCTCAGTGGAATTTATTGCCGGATAAATTAAAGTCAGCCATCCTTCCCTTGTCAGAAAGAATCCTATATGAAGCCCTGCATTCCTTCGGGAGCCTGGCTCTCTTGGTTTTTCCAGTATTTGCTCCTCCTTACTACTAATTTCACATCTCAGGCTGAAACAAGCCATCGTCACTTCTGTGCCTATTGGTTTTGCACTACTTTAAATTGTAGCCTCAAAGGGGTGTCTAAATATGGTAAGGGGAGACAGTTGGTGAAAGGGTGTTAGCCAGACATCGATTTCCAGAGAGGGTTTTCAGTTCTCTGCTCAATGAAATTTTCTAAGGAAGAATTTGCAGGCAAAGCCAAGAGAGAGTGTTTTACCATCTTCCTGCTTCTGTGTCACAGTCTGACCAGGCTTTGAGAATGGAAATGTGTCCTCGGGTCTGGAGAGCAATGACCTTAATGGGCCAGGGGAGGACAAATTTGCTATCATCTGAGCCGTGTGTCCATTTATTTATTTACATGTATTCCTTGTATAAAAATTCATCCTCATTATCAATCCATTGTAGTCAATTACCTGTCTTCTCTGATTAAAGTAAATGTCAGAAAATTGGAAGCATCCTAGGGTAGGTGAGGCAGAATCTCGTGATATGTTCTAACCAGGAAGAGAACAGTATGATGCTTGCATGCCATACACCTGCTCTCTGAACCTACAACTTGCCCATGGCTATAAATCCGGGCACTGACTTAACTCTTCCCTCTATTGTGGTGACACGCTAGGAAAACTATGTTGGCAGATGACAGCAAGGAAATTTTAAATAACCAAACACGTGATTTCTGTAGGTAAATATTAATCTTGCGTCCAAGATGAAGAGGTAGAATATGAAGTGGTTTAAGGATACCCACGACCCTTTTATTTTGTTGTTGTAGGTTTATCAGTTGTCCTAATGACACAACTTAACATTTTAATGTCTAACACTGACTCTAGAACATGCTTCAACAATTATGCCCAACTTGAACATGTCTAATTCAGATAATAATTGGTCATTTTGCTGAGGCACAAATTGGATGGATAAAGATATAAAGCAGTGGGCAGGAACAAATTTCCAGGCGAGGGCATGTTCCTAGTCACCGACCATATGGATAGCATACTGTGACTGTAATGTTTGCTGCTTCACCTCGTATGAATGTTCTGGTAAAATATATATTCCCTGACCATAACCGTAAGTAAAAAATGTAAAAAAAACGGGATATTTTGAAACCACAGTCACACTGAATAAACTCCATCTAATAATCTCTGTATTAGAACCACCTATAAACAAGAGGTAATTCAGATAAAGTCACTGTCAATAACCATAAAATTCGCAGAATCATTAAATGTCATTTCTTGATGCTTTTCATCTTCTGGATTTCCCTTACTCAATTTCTCTAACTATACAGATTACTTACTTCTATTTCTGTTTTTAATTTACACCAGAAAAGTATCTAATTATTGAATATCTGATCTTAAAACAGTTAATCTAGTGGCTATTATTTTTCTAAACGTGCTTAATGTTATTTTTTATTTGTAGTTTACATATAGCAGGGGGAAACTTCAGTGTATATTTTCCCCCTATTTAAAATCCCCTCAAATAAACATGTGAAAATATATTGGGGCTAGCATAAATGGAGATTGTTGATTTTCATATAAAGAATCCAAGCATAATTGCATAGTTGGGAAATCTAAACTACCTCATCTAGGGTACTGTATATCTGTAATTATTGGAAAAGCAATATGCAAAATCATTACCATACAAGCTAATAGTTTAAATAAATTGTATACAAAATGTTATTAATATATTAAATATTCATATGACCATAAACAATTAGAATATTTTTTCACATAATTTGTTTCTAAGTTAATTTTAAAAATAAAATCTGTGAAGTTATCTCTACATATTACAGAACTGAAATGCTTTATAAGTGAATATTTGTATCTATGTCTTCTCAGGGAAAAGTTTAACCTTAAATTTCTAGCAAACTATAATAAAAATCTGTTTATGTCTTTTCTGTTCATATAATGAAGATCAACTCATAATCCCATAAACTATAACACGCTTGGTGTTAGACTTCATTCTATCAAATTTTCACTGACACTGCAGGCTGTATGCAATAAAATAGCTCCTTTGAATGTGTATTTTCATTTGTACGTGAGGACTGTGAGGGAGAAGGAAATCTGAATCACAAATAACTGTAAATTTCCCTTACATCGTCCTGGAGGCTTCCTCGTCTCTACAGAAGCACATTTTCTGGGCAAAGGAGCAACTGACTTCACGGGTAACAAGCACCAAGAAGAGGTAAGGAAGGGACAGGAGAGCAGTCAGACTATAAAGCCACATATCCGAGGGTCCAATTGCATAAAAGTTTTAGTCAACCCTATTGCAATTCATCTTACATATTAGGAAAACAATTATGAAACAAACAAATTTACTTGTGAAATCCTGTCACCAAAATCTGGTGTTGTAAAACTGTCTCAGAATGTCACCTTAGCCGTTACTAAAAGTCCCTCGCAATAAAGAAAGATTCCACTACCATTTGTAAAATAGCTTAGAAAAGGAAAAAGCAAATTTGTTAGAATGGCTTAGCTCTAGAGACCATTTATGAAAGTGATCCGTCTTAATCTATAGTTAGGCAAAGGCACTTAGATTTCTGTTCCCTTATTTCATAAAAATAAAGGTTTTCCAGACTCCTTAAAACAAAGAGCTAAAAGAGTGGTCTCAAGAATTTTCTGTACAAATTCACTCTTTGTCCTTCCCTTTCCTTCACCCAAATTCCACACCTACTAATCAGAGTCTCTGGAGGGAAACCCAAGTGAGTTATATTTTCCTATATTACACACATATTATATGCTATTTAATATTACCTAGTATTTATACATTATATATTTATATCTTATATATTAGACATATTATACATTATTTTATATATAATTTTCTTTTATTTGTATATAATTTTACTTTTTCATATATATGCATTATATATATATATTTACATTTATATATTTCATAATTTGAATCCACACTACAGATTGAGAAGCTCCTGATTAATATGGCAATGTTTTTATATAGGGGGTGTTTTGCTTTTTTTCCTGTAATATTTATTTTATTTCATGGATGAGGTTTATACTTCCTGAGTCCGAGGCTTCATATCTTTTGTCAGTTCTAGAAAAGTATCATCCTTAATTTGAATATCTCTTCTGCATTCCCTCTATTCTATCCTTCTGGATGTTAATTAATGAACTGAAAGCATTTCTCTTTTAATCTCCTGATTTCTTAACATCATTTGCATTTTACCATCTCTCTTTCCTTCCTCCCTTTGTATATAAACATGTGTGTAACAATTATTTTTAGATGTCTTCTTTCTTCAGTTGTGTCTGATCGGCTGTTAATCTATCCATGAAGATTTTAACTCTTTATTTTACTTTCCATTTTTAGAAATTGCATGTGTCTCTTTTTGGTTTTGAATTTTTCATTCATTTAGCGGAATGTTTGCTTTTGAAAACAAATCATAAAGACATGTGCAAATTTTTAGATTATCCTTATTATTATTTTTCACTTGAGCACAGGTTTCCTGGACACTAAGGGTAAATTCAAACTTTAAGCCCATTTGAAGGTAGTGAGAGTTCAGGAATTTGATGTGGCAAGGGAAGAATGTTTTCCCTAATTAGAGTTCAGATCAGTACATATTTTTTTTTGGTCTTTTCCATTTGCTAAGAAATTAATTTCAAATATCACCTTTGAGAGTGTAAAATGTCAAGAGTCACAGCCCTACTTTTGGAAATATCAGTCCTTCCCTCTTCTCCACCTTGCAAAAGTCCCAAGGCTTGTGTTTTTCCCTACACAGTTCCCAAAATATGCCTTTTGGTTAAGGACATTGGCACATGCTCCTTGAGGCAGCCACAATTCAGCATTCCCCACCTGTCCTTTTGCTTTCTTATCATTTGGGGGTTTGGAAATTACCTTTTGTTACAGTGTATCTTGCATTTCTAAGGTTTTATAGAAGGTTTTTTAGATTATCTACTATTTTTAGAAGCAATAGTCTCTTCATTTGCTAAGTGAATGTAATACCTTTTTCTTTTTTTTTCCAGAGAGATAAGAATAAGTCAGGTCAAAGAAAATCTGAAAGCTAAAAATAAATTAATAAATAAAATAGTTTCTAGGTAACCAGGTAGCAAGAGGGAATAATGATTTTTAATCCAAGAGGTGGCTGAATATAGATGCTGAAGTCACCATGTGCCCAGGAGCGTATCTATGCACATGAAAGCACACCAAACTGTGTCCTGTGGATGTAGGAATCCCTTCATGGGGGCATGAAAGCAGTGGGTCCATCCATTCTGGAACCTCTAGGTTTAGCCTTCCCCATCATGGTGGGCATTTAAACTATGGGAACAGTTTTCCATCCAGGGCAGTCATTACCTTCCCTTCGTTTTCTGAAACGGCACAGTATTACAGAGCCTTATTCTTTCCAGCAATTATCTCAAAATTAGAGGCATTAACTAGTTTATGGAGTTTCCATTTCTACCTTCCATCTGTGAAGTGCCTGATATAAGGAGCTTTTCCATCCTCTATGTCCACCATTTTTAAGGCTATCCAATGCTGCCTGGAAATGACAAGAAACCTTTACAGCACATAACTGGAGAAGGCAGAGCCCTTGCCTCTCTCCAGCCTCTGCCACTGAGTCCAGGGTCTAATTGTTGGCCCACCTGACTGTCCCAGACTCTGGAACATCCCTTAGATTCCACATCCAGAACTTCATGACCAAGGTCAACTTAGTGACCTTGGTGGGAGATAGGGGTGGTGAAAGACAGTTTTCAGGGAAGACAAACTTCTTGATTTAACTGGCATGTGAATTCTCAAGTACACTGTGTTCTCAGAACTGATGGGACACAGTATTTAAACCAAATACAAGATAAGCGAGGCATCTTGGTTACACAATTTTACACATATTAACATCAAGTTGTTATTACCCATGAACAAGTTTCACCGTGTTAACAACACCTAACCTACATTTCATCTCACACTGCTATATCCTGACACCAGTGACTTAGGCAGATTTTATACAGTCCACAAAACTTATTTTTATAACATTATTGTGTTGTTAATATAAACAGATATAATCAGTATAGTAAATTAGCCACCCCAAAAAACTCCGGCAATGTATTTCAAGGGATCATTGACGTTTGCATTATCTTCTAATTTGTATATGCATTAACACAGACAGAAATTAACCTTGGACAAACTGTTACTACTATCTGCTTAGATCCTGTCCAATCCTTCCATCCTTCCAGGCAGAACCTCAGATTTTATCCCTATCGACACTCTTACCCCACAGAGACAAATGCATTTCAGTACACTGATCTCAAGTCCTACTTCAATGTAGTTGCTGATTTTTCTAAGGTTAACATCATCCCTTTTGCCAGTCACTTGCTCCAGAACGGGCATGTGAGGAAACTTGGGGCAGTAAGAAATGAGAAGCTACAAATGGGGATTCTAGGAATATTTTCTTTCCTTCTAGGAGAAATCTCCAGGAAGAAATGATGTGCTTTTTCTCTCTAGATGATAGAGTGTTTGTATGACACGTGTATCCCCAGATGCCATCTTGCTGCTAAATTGAATGAAACCCACGGAGGTGGGAAGGGAGGGTTGGTTAGTAGTCAAAGAAGGAAGCAACATGAATTATACAACTGGGCAGCTAAATAAAACAACACGAAGACCTGTTTTGTTGTTGCTGTTTACCTTTGGGTTTCCTGAGAAGTTGGAGATAAATGCCCTTATTTGCTGGAATCTGTTGGAATCACAGTTTCTGTCACCTGCAGCCAAAATAACACATAAACCAGGAGTTCAAAACAACTCAGAACTCCTTGGACTGCTTATCCAAACATGAGACAGGCTATGGTGATATTTTATATCTGTCATAAGATAAATAACAGTGTGATTAACATAGCTTAAAATGTACAAGATGAAACTTGAAAGAAAAAACTATTAGATCTTTTTTTCAGGAATGATGCTCTTAGCCACCAGTGATAACCTTCCTATAAGGAATGGGTAGCCAGGCTCTGACTCTCTGTAGACATATAGATCTGGCTGTTTTCATCCTGTGATAAGACAGCTGAGGTCTAGTGTTCTTTTATGTACTTTAGTGGTATAAAAAAGGAATTTGATCTATCCAGAAGGCTGTGCAAATATACACTAATAGTCCCCTCTGTATGCTTTTCAGAGAGCCAGCTAATTGAGACATCCTTTAAGGGTCTTACTGTTTCTGAGAACCCATATTTCAATTTCTCTTCCTTCTGACTTAATGTTATATTCAAATTTAATATCGCGGTATACAAATGGTTAAAACTCTGTCACCACCTTTAGTGACAACACTTGGAACCCCTGCTGTTGTTCATATGACAGTCCTACGTCTTGGACTTGAACCAAGGAATGCTGGAGAGCATTCCTGAAATCTCAGGGTGATTAAAACAAATAATGGTCAACTGAGTTATCCTTTCTTCTCTGGAACTTATTCTCTCCTCATTTGTTAAGGGTGCTCTTCTCCACCGCCAAAGCACTATTGTGTAACAAATTACTGAGAAAGTGACATCTCAATGTATGCCTTTACACAAAAGATCAGAAAAACTGCATTATTTGGTCGCCCGGAACACATCGCTGGAAAAAAATCCCTAAATAAATGCGGTGGTTTATGAGTGTGACTCTTTCCAGACATGAAGGAGGTTCACTCTATTGTCTTTACATCTTCAATCTTCTCTCCACTTAGAGTTCTGGCAGTCAGTAATGAAGGAGGAAGGTCAGCTCTCTAGTAACTCTGCACTTGCTGATCTTTAACATTTTCAAGAATGACAGATTCACTTCCCATTTGCTGTACCTGTGGAGACTATTTTAAAATAACCTGAAGATTTATGCGGCTCCACAAACAACATAGCATAACTTTAAAAAACAAATGACACCTGTCTAGTGGTTCACGATGTCAGATGATTAATGTCACATTTTTTGCAAACAAGGGACTGATTCATCCTTTTCCATCTTCCTAAGGGCTCTTGGGCACTGGCAGGGTGGAACTTTCATCTGTTCTGTGTCTTATAAGTAAGCATGTTTATAATGATGGTAGCGAATGTACATTCGGACCTGTCCACTGGGCATTAACCTTGAGCTCTGCAGTGTGACCAAATATAACTGCCAAGGAACAGAGCTATGAACCATGAGCAGAATTCACTTCAGAAGTTGTTGCATGGGCTGCTGAGACTACTTGGCAAAGCTTTTATTTGTATCTCTTCCAGCGGCTAAATAATTACTCTCAGTTAACTTAAATATAAATCAATGAATGACCATATATAATTTGTACTGCTCTACTTGAGCTTGTCTAACTTATATAACAAAATAAACTGCCTCAACTGAAGGGTAAAGCACGACAGAGCATATCATAAACACAGAGTCAACCTTAGCATTTAAGATGTTCCTTCTTTCATTTTTTTTTAGTTATCTTTGTACACATTACATTAAAATGCTGAATTTTATTTAAGAAGGAACTTAAAATGATGAAACTATGTACTTTAATCAAAGAAGTACATCAGGTGTTTTCAGTTCAAGTATTTGAAAATCAAATAATCTGTAATTTTCAAAAACAGAATTTGTCTAATCAGGGCGGTTTTCCTTCAGGAAGTATAATTAGTAAATACAAATGCAGGCTCTAGAGCCCCTATCTGGGTTTGAGTACCAAGCCTGCCAATTTCTGGCAGGATATGCCTGGGAAAGTTATTTTACAAACTATTTCTTCCCTCTTCTCATTGACTAAGTAAAGATGATAATAATATTATAGATCACTAAGTAGTTTTGAAGATTAGAAGTTAAAAAAAACAAAACTCGCTTATAACAATACTTGTCACCTGAGAGAACACCAAAACTATAGCCTATCAGTACTGTTACTTTTCAAACTTATAGCATTTAAGAGGATTTAAAATATGGGGATTTTAAGACAATACATCAAGAGATGAGCTTTAGAAACAAACCTTCCAAAAATATAAAAAGATCATCAATATTACTTTTTGGAAGGATAAAATTAAATTTTACAGAGGAAACATTAAATGTTCCCAATTTGAAAACCCAAATCCATGTCATACTAGCTGAAATGCCTACCAATTAAATAAAAAGGAACAAAATATATATAAAAAAAAAAACCCTTCTGGATGTGAGTTTTGGTGATCATTCATTTAACAGTATTTGTTACCTTCCTACTGCTTGTCAGAACAGGAAGGTCCAAATGAATCAAGTCCCTGTCTTCATGGAGTATCTATTCTAGTCAGAGAGGCAGATGGTCAACAATTACAGGGTATCTTATAATGATCAGATCAAGCGCTGTACTAGGAGAGAAGGCTGCATCCTTTATGGAGGGAAGGGTATTGTAAATTGGAGTACTGGAGAAAGCCCATCAGCAAACTCGGCTTTTCAGAATGAAAATGTACTAGTCTCGTAACCAGGCAAGGGGAGTCAGGGATTCATATTTACTGCTGACCAGGCAAGGGAGTAGGGACTGAGGGTTCAGGGGTAACCTTACAGATAAGCATGCTGCCTTCTTGGGGCTTATGCGCCAGAGAGTGAGGGAACAGCACATTAAATTTTAAACAAATATGTTATTCTGTATGCAACAGGAAAACACTGAGGGAGATTTCACTACAGAGGCACCATATTTAAAAGTTGAATGGCAGCTTTGACTGTTGAAAAGATCACAGGGTGTAATTGGGGAAGACTTTCAGGAGAGGGACAAATTAGAAGACCAGTGCCACAGACCACTATAAGATGGTGGCCTCAGCTCAGAGAGTGGCAGTGTGAGGAACAGATACTGTGGATTGGAAACACACACTGAACATGGAGTTAAACACATGATGGGCTTGTGCCAGGGGTAGAGGAAAGAAAGGAATCAACACAACACCAAGAATTCCGGTTTGAGAAACTGTCCAGCTAGTAAGGCCACCTAACTGGGGAAGGGGAGGGAATCCAAACAGGTTAAGTTTGAAATATCTGGGAGACAACCAAGTGGAGTTGGCAAGTTGACGAGTATAAAAATCTTAGACTCCTCCACCCCCCATGAAGTATTTAAAACCACTGGAATGGCTCAAGTTATGTAGGGAAAGAATAGAGATAGAGAATGATAAATGGAATGTAACAAAAATTAAGGTAGTGATAGTGATAGTCAAAGTGAAACCCTTCTTTCATCTGGAATAGGGATGGTAATAAATTCTCCAATTGGAGATTTAAAATGTTTAATAGAAAGGGCATCAAAAACAAACATTTCTTTAATGTAATAAAAGTCTCCTTATGAAACAATAAGTTTTGCTTTGCTTTTCTCCAGAAAAGTAAAAAAAAAAAAAAAAAAAAAAAAGGCTATATCCTAGTTGTTCATAAATTTTTGTGGGAGCTGTGGTTTCAAAGTTCCAAAAGTGTGTCAGTTCAGTTAAAAAAGAATCTAGGTCAGCATTGAGCATTAAAAAATAACCAGATAGAGTTAATTTTCCATTATGGTATATAACATATGATAGTTATATATTATTACTCTCAATTCTTCTTTCTTTTCATTAATACGTATTGTATATCCACATACCTTATGATTACAAAAGGAGGAATTAAGTGGAAAGCATACATTTAATGACAAAATGTTTTGGTGGCATCTGAAATATGTTGAAGAAAATATCCCTAAGGTTTCTGAAATATTGCAATGTGTAAAATTGCTTGATATGCTTATTTTGGAAACATTAACATAATGGAATACAATCAATAGATTCTAATAATTACAGCAAACCCGCATAATTCCCTTAAGTAAACATGTGCTGTACATGCTACACAAATTACTATCCTGTAAAATGCTTAATTGCAATCTATGTAAGGCAATTCATCAGAAAATAAGACTATCTCATTTTACTCTTGAGAGCATTTCAGAATTTATCTAATAGTAGCAGCAATAAAGAATCAAATCTCCAAATACATGTAAGACTGAAGACTGGCACAAGGAATATGTAATGTATGAGCACCTTCCAATTCATATACAATCAGGTAGTTTTAAAGGAGAAGAAGGTTTAACTGATAGAAAAAAGAGAGAGGTTCCAAGCTGTGGATTCCATTAAAACAAATACTGGCAAGCAAATTGAAAATTGCCATTGGCTTACATTTTTGATGTCTTTAATATCTGTTTAGATAAATGCTGATTAAATAAACTCAAATGACTTTTCCATTTCTATAACTGATTTCCAAATTAATCCGTGAATATATATGAGACCTTGTTCGGTACCAAATAATTCAACACTAATTTACATATATCTACTCTGTATCATTATCTTGATCCAAACCCATCTGCACATATTATACCCACAGAAACCAGGAAAGGAGAATACTACCGAAAGACCAAAAGAATCTGTCCCTTCTTCCCTTTTCTCCATCTCTACCCAAATATATGTGTGTGGGCGTGTGTGTATTCTATCTATATATGTATATATAGATACATATGTATATATGTGTGTGTGTTGTGTATATATATAGATATATGTATATACAATACACACGCACAAACACGCGCACACACTTTAAATAAAATTTTGCTGTCATGATCAGATTGATTCCAAACTAAAATGATTAAAGTTGTATCTTGTGAATTGACTCAAGAGGGAATTATAGTTTTTGCTTGTCTCTATGAATGTCTATTTTATCAGTACCTTATAAGTTAATAAGATGTTTGGTGAGTAGCAATCTCTCCATAGGTTTATTCTTCTAAGCACAGTAAAACTTAATTTAATCACAGCTTCAAAATATCATACAATAAACCTAATTTAATTACACTTAGCAATGGCCACTAGACTCATTAAAATGTTAATGGAGCTTATAATTATTAAATTGCTTAATGATTGCTAATAAGAATAAATGACAAAATAAAATTTAAGCACAAAACAAAAATGCCCTCCGGTAATTTTTCTCAAATTCAATCCTATCTGACATTGTTACATTAATATCCTAAGAAACATGACGGATTTGAGACTTGTGATAAAGGATATAACATCAAACAATATTCAAAATAAATGTCTTTATGTCTAGAAAAGCCAATCAATGGCTTCAGATAAAATGTGACAAACTATTTCAATATGCTAATGAACTGCTGATTAGAAATACAGAAACACGGATAACAGGAAAGAAACTCTGATATTTTGACAACTGTCCTTTCATTAGCACATTATGAACACATATAAGTACATCTTTATAGCAACTAAACAAGTCTCAATACATTTAGAATCCTGTATCAAATTGTGACTTTTGTCTCTTAATTTTATGGTTTGCTGCAGTGAACTACTAAAATAATATTTACTTTTAGATATTCAGAGGAACCAAATTAATTTTATTTTGAGCTAATTAGACATACCCAGGGCTATTATAAAATGTGGCTCAGTAGTATTAAAAAAGTATTAAGAACCTATGATCAAACACCCAAAAGATACTCAACGCTTCCGCCAAGTCAGAGCCTATAGTAACCGGACTCGGCCTGTGTCCTCAGTTCATTTCATTCCCTTTTCCCCTTGCTCATCATTTTCTGGTCACCGTCCTTCTTTTCTGTAAGCAGCTCACACAGGTCTGTCGCACATGTTGTCCTTTCTACCTCGAACAGTACTTTCCCACTTTTTCCTCATATTTCCCCATTCAGTTCCCAGCTCAAATGGTGCCTCAGAAAAGCCTTCTCAGACCACCCTAGACTTAAGCATCCAACTCTCCCCATGTGCCCGCCAATCTAGCACACAGCCCATCTATATTGCACTCATAGCACTTACCACTATCTTACATTGTTTTACATATTTGCCTACAAGTTTACTCTGTTGCCTTCCATTAGGCTGTTACATCTCTGAAGGCAAGAACACTGTCCACCATGTTTGTTGCTGCAGCCTCTGAGCCAAAGGAGTGTGTAGGAAACGGGACAATAAGGATCTGTGACTGCTGTCTGCCAAAAATGCAAGTAACAGTAAGGAAGCTTAGTACACAATTTATTCACTCCAGATTGCTGTCCTGTTGTAGCTGCCTTTTAAAAAGTGAAGTGAGGGCTTTCTATGCAGGCCCATCACTTTCGTCCACTCGAAAACTTACCTTGTCAGGTTCAATTCATTTGTCCAGACAAATTTTAAAACTATCACAATTTTCTCCCATATAAAGGGTTTTTAATACAAACCACATAAACTTGTCATGAAATACTTAAAAAATATCAGATACTTAAAACCATATCTAAAGGCACTTACAAAGTAAAGACTGTCAAGCATATATTAAGTCATCTGTGATCAGGCACCATAACTATTATTAATAAAATAAATTAATAAATGAATGATTAGTAAATATTCGTAATATAAAATAAACATTAATAAACACTATCAATAAATATAAATAAAATTATTAATACATAAGTTTTAATATACATTAGTTGTATCTTTCAGTCACCTTTCCATGTATAGAAATGATAGGTGAAAGGCTAGCATAGTATGACTTAATGCAAATAAAATGAGTTTCAGTCAATATTTTATAAGCTTGTATTGCAAGATTGAGAAAAAATACTGTCTGTGACTATGAAGTAAGGTTCATTACATACATTTACTTGCTCCTGTAATAGGCAGAGAGGCAATGAAGATACACATTTCCTAATGCTTTCCATTACTGGGCCCCGTGTTTGCCCTACAAGAAGCACCTTTGGGAATATGGGTAGTTAAATCTCCATGGACCATTAACTGCTAGCCTCCTGTCTGACACTGCCAGCAAGGATACTATTTGTAATCATTCACATCATGAATTATACACAGAGCCCCCATGGACAGAAATTATGTTTTCAACAGCTCATTTCATTGGGTCACTGATCAACCATCATGTGTGAGTTTCAGCTATTGCCCTGTCTGATTCTGGAGCCAAAGAATAATGAGATGTGAACACCAGTATTGGCCACTTATCATTTCCCCAGGCTTGGAGATGACATACAGCATATGGTTATTACTGGCTTAATGAAATAGATCTAAGTCAAAATCTAAAGTCAACATAAAAAGTAAAAAAAAAAAAAAAATTCTGTTTTATATATGATTTATTTTCATAATCAAAACACAATTAAGTACTTTTAAGCTCAGCTAATAGAAATCATAGCAACTATGTCAATGTGAGTCTTTGCCCCCTTCCTTAGGAATTAAATTTCTAAGTATGAAATATTTGGGACCTGAATCTATGATCAATGATAGGATATAGTTCAACCTCTTAATATAATATTATGATTTCTATGATTTCAAAGAAGTACATCATCATGGGGTAGAGATGGGATGGAGGGCCATAGTTGTAAGCAGAGAACTATGGATATGAGCTCAAGCATAAGTTGGAGGCCCACGATATCCACCAAATTATCAGCCTTGGCAAAACACATTGAATAGAAGAGCTCAATATACATGGCTATGGATCAATTAAAGCAAATCTCCTGTGCCCACCATGCACATCAGCCACTACCCAGGTCCCAAAAAGAAACATCTGAGGCCAAGTTGACACAGCATTCAAGGAGCACAAGTGAAGGGTAAGGATGTGGGAGGGAATCGGGTGTTCTACTTTGTGTCTGGGTGTTTTTTCAGCTGGTTCATTTTCATGGTTCATTTTAGGTAAACTACTTTCCCCAGATCTTCTCTACTGTCTTATGTAAGGAATGATTTCTCGAAGAGCAAAATTAAAGCCACTAGCAAAAAGGCAAATGCATGACAGATCTAAAGGACATATGATGCTCATTTTTATGTTCTGTGTTGTCAAATGCCACTAAAATCCTCAAAATGCTAAAAGAAACCAAAGGTGTTATCGGCCTTACTTTGGCGCTGGTGTTAGAGTTTCATTCTAATTGAAAGAGGATGGGAATACAAAACGAAACAAAAAGCCAGACCTCCTGGAAGTAAGAAGTGCTGCCTTACCTATCTGCATTTCAAAAATACATGGTCAAAGAATCACAGATAATTTTTAGAGTTACTAATAGAAATTTGACCTACGGGAGGAAACAGAAGTATTTTAGAAGGAAAAACACATACAGAAGCATAAGAAGAAGCCAATTTAAACTTAAATCTTTGAAAATAAATCCTTATTAAAAGAAAGGATTTATCATCATGATATTAAAATGTACTTGGAACTCAAGACGCAAGAAGGGTAATGGCAGAAGTGACAAGTGAATGAAGAGCCATCTACCAGGGAGGTGTACACAGGTAAGGGCCAAACACATCACCTGGTCCAGCCTCCGCAAAGCAAGGACTCTGGTATCAACATTTAAATGCAAAACCAATCTAATTTAGCAAATAAAGACACATACTCTGAGAAGGAAAAACATCGTGAATAATTTGAATAGGATCTTTACTTGGAAACCACTTTCATTGTATTATCAGAAAAACGACTTTAATTTGTTTCCAGCTGTGAGTTGGTGAAGCATCCCTTAATGGAATCAAAGGGAAGGAAGCATTCCCTTTTCCTCTATGTATCCAAGGTGTCAGAACGCAGCTGACGAATCGCAGAGCCACCCGCAGTTGCTTACAGCAGGGAAGCAGCAGTATTCTTGGTTAAAAGGTATTTTGTAGCAGCATTGGGAACAGCTGCAAGCACTCTAGAAATGACAACTCTCAGAGAAGGAGTGCACATGTATATCAAGTTAAGATCTGTTTACACCAGCTACAAGCAAAAGAGCAATGCTAATACAGCCAATCTGCCTTTGCACTATTGGAAGAAGCCCGGAGGAGAGGAGAAGACCTTTTAATGAGACACCATGGTGGTTCCACTACTCAAGGCCAGATGAGGCAGATTGCTCTTATTCCCAGAATCCCTGTTATCTGCCACTGCTGACTGCACATTCTGTGTGAGCTTGGCTGACAGGAGAAAATTACAGGTTGAAAACCCATGCCTATTGCTAGAAATGAGAAATGCCTCATCTTCCTAAACCCAAACCTAGGGTAGAAAATAATCAACCCCTTCAGTTTTCATCTTCTCCAGAGAAGGGAGCAGGAAAGTTGAGTGAGTTCGTTTGTATGATAGCAACACAAAACTAGAAGAGCTGTACAAGACCCCCTACCTGCCTGCTACTCCGGGCATGTCTGCAGTGAGAATCAATCTACCGTGGACCCCAGGTAATTATGACTGAGTGTTGAAGGGTGAAAAGGGAAAGATTCCAAGGTATTCATCATTTCTGTTGCAGACTATTCAGGAACTCGAAGTCAATCATTTAAATTAAAAAAAAAAAAATCACAGGGCTGGCAAAACAGATGGAATTCTGTCATTCATATGACAGGAAGTAGTAATGGTGGGGGGGCAGTTTTAGAAAAAGAACAAAACAGGAAGTTAACGTGGCACTGTGTTGGAGAAGAGGAACACACTCACCAGTTCACTGATGGGAAAGAGGGCTGAACCTAAGATGTGTGGATAATTAAACTGGCGTCACAGATCAGCCACACAATTCAAAGACAGTAGAATCTGAGACACCCCTGGTACTCCGAATGGAACCACTTCTCCATCTCCGTGCTCAGAGACAGAACTGCCTGCAAGATTCTCAGAAGGTTGGTGAGAATGGAAATCCCAAAAAGTTACCAGATGACAAACATGGGGGGGTAGGGGAGAAGCCATGACCTTAAAGGAATGGTCAGAGTTTTAGAGGATTGCCTCCATTCACATAGATTTCTTAATCTTGACACAGATCTTATCGAAGCAATATTAACTCACATGCTCAATATGAAACTAGGGAAAGAACCCCCACACACTTCTCAACAGCGGAAACCTTAATACGCAAATCTGGAAGGCTGCTATCACCAAACTCTGGGCTTGAAAACATCCCAGAGCGATACGCCACAATACCTTGCAGGGAAAATCACTGAAATCTTTCATCGTCACAGACCCTACTGAAATGTTTGAACAAGTTGGTTTTTTCTACTAACAAAACGACTGCCCCCCACCCCACAAAGTCACACTCTTAATTTTATAACAGTGCCTGTATCTTACTCTAGTTTTGTGTCTAAGAAGAAACGTGGGGGGAGCCAGAGTGTGAAATCTCTGGAGCCTAATGAGGGGAAACAAGAAGCAAATGAATGAGATACGGTAACTTACACAGACTAGGCAGATTTCCCAGGGGGAGAGAGAGGGAGAGACAGAGACAGAGAGTGAACCAAATTGTGTAAACAGCATACAAGAAATTGGGGTGCATAACAGCTTGTTTTTTCTGTCTGCCCAAATCCATTCAGAATACAACTGTTACCTTTGCAGGTGAAACACATTAGCTAACAAAGGTGTCATTAGTTTCCCTTAATGTACTTGGAATAATTCACAAGCTAACAGCATTCACCATTCACCGATGGCAGTTCTCAAATGACATCATTGTCCCTCCCCTCCAGCAGTGCATCTGCTAAGAGATTTCATGAATGCCGGCTTATTCTGCTGCCAGGAAGTTATCAGCCTGGTAAAGACATTAGGGGTCACGATCCCGCAGGCAAATGTTAAGGGACGATTTTCTTGGCACCTCTCTAGCAGTTTGTACCATTAAAATGGAATTTGAAAGAGGATTTTTAAAAAGGCTTCAGCAACGCTCCCACCTGGACAACTGCCCAGTGCTGAGGGCTGAATCGTGCCATCCGTTTTGGCCTTGGATATTACAGAGAATGAACAGGATTTTCCCTATGTAAAACTGGATGTTTTAATAAATTTACTAAATTCATTCTATCTGCATTACTTCTAGGAGCTTTACGGCCAAGAAGGCATAGTAGATGGTGCAGCCTCATGAGAAGGCAGAAAATAGTGGTGTTCAAATTCAACTGATCAGAACTAAGAACAGATGTGATTATTACTTACAAGTGACTTTAAAGGGAAGCTTTCTGTTAGAAGAAGCAATTAGATTGTGGAATGCATCTTCCGGAGAGGTAAAAAGGATGTGGTAATGGGTTCCGAAGTAGCTTTATGTGGCATAAAGAGATGAAAAAAGTTTCTGGGAGACCTGTTTCAACTAACTTCTGCTTTGCTTATTCACTCATCCCAGGAAACTTTTCCTCTGAGGCAGAAATTACCCAATGTGGTTTTCTTAACTGAGAACAGTTTTCTTATGCTTACATTTCAAAAAGAATTTGATGAAATATTTCCCTCTGTTGGTGTTAGACAGATATATGGATAGGAAAGACAGATTCTGATATCTTTGAAGGACTACAGAATCTTCCTGGGTAAACTGAGGTATGGATGATCTGATACTATGTGGGAAATCAAATGACGGTTTTAATTATGCTATTATTTTTGAACCGAGAAGCTGGCTGGTGCAAGAATCTGTGAGGACTTTGGCTATGAGCTTGACATCTTTTTCATAGAAGGTGAAATGAAACTCTAGAGTCTGACAGCAAAGTTTTTCTGTTTTGTTTTGTTTTGTTTTGTTTTGTTTTTGGTTGATCACAGAAAAATATGGTTCATCATGCTACTAGCAGACCATTCCATGGTTTTTTTTTCCTATCACAGTCAAGGTAACATATGTGAAATAGTCTTTGAGTCTCTTCATATGTGGGAGCTATCAATTACTAAGTGAAATCATCCCAAAGATAATTTTGAGGATGGAACATTAGCTTGTAATATTTCATGTTTTACCCACACGCAAATTTAGTAATAGCTATACAAGTAGGTTTGGTTTGGTTTTCTTTACTTTCCCAAGTAAGGTGCTTCTAACACTGCTTTGGAATTCTAATATATAAAAGTCTAATAAACAACAGTGAATATGCTTATGAAACTTAAAGGAAAATGACTGTTATAAAGTCAGACATTTTTGCACTTAACGGTTCACAACAGTTTCCCAGGAGGGATCAGATGAGAACTTTCATAGATCTTCACTGGGAAATGGGAAATAGAGAAGACGATTCAAGTACCTTCTTCTTACAACCATAAAGGGGCTCGCGCGGCCCTATAATCACGGAAACTGCCTGCTGGAACAGGATTTCAGGCAAAGACAAAGGGGTCATCCTGTCTCAGCCAGTGTGTCTCTCTCTGCACAAATAATCCCCTTGTCCCTAAGTGAGGAGATTCCTCGGTTACATGAGAGCAACCAGACTCCCCAAGCACATGATAGCCCCAAAAGAGCATCCGGATGGCAAAGAGCATTTCTGTCCGTTTGAATATATCAATGTGAAACATGTGACAGCACCTACACCACGGCAAACATACAGACATTTAAAATAATCTACGTAAGGAAACTGAGTTTCATGAAAGAAGTTATAACCAAATGTCAAGTTAAGACGTTGCTTATTTTTAAACATATATATGAAAAATACATACACATATATAAAAGCCCAGTAAACAAGACAGAGAATAGATCCACAGATTAGCCACTTGAAGCCACCAAAACTGTGTTATTTTTTTTTTAAGTTTATTTTGAGAGAAAGTGTGTGCCTGATTGCGGGGCGGGGAAGGGAGAGAGAGAATCCCAAGCAGGCTCCACACCCCAGCACAGAGCCCGACGCGGCCCATCTCAAGAACTCTGACAGCATCTCCATATCTTCTTTGAGTGATACTCATGTCTTGAGAAGATTAATATTCACTCCTTCTACTTCAATAAATCAGACTGTATCCAATCATGTCCTTAGGTAAACTGAGCACTGAAATGAAAATCCCCGCCCCTAAACTGAAATGTGAAAATCAAGTTAATGAGGACCTACTATATAAATAAATGACTCTGTCATACCTCTTCCCATACATTAGCAATTTCTATGTTTTTTTTTCATTTGAAAATTGTTTTTCCTATCTCAAGTTTCCTATGACTTGAAGGACAGGTTGAGAGAAAAGATCTTTAAAATTCAAGCTAGTATACACACACTAGATATAGATACATAGAGATGGAAAATATTAAGACTACTGGGAACTTTTGCTCAAAAAAAAGAAAACAGGTGAAATCTCCTTATGGTGTTTGAGATTATAGTTTGGCCTCAGTATTCTTATTTGGAATTTTGGAATATTAAATGTCCACAGTTGGGAGAAGATTTTTTAAGATGCTGCATAGAATACGTAAAATCATTTCTCAAATGAGGTATTAATTTGATAAAGAAGGTCTACACTTCAGCTTTCTATTTCTAAACCTGCTAAAAATGAAGATCTCATTTTAATGGTGACTCTCAAAAAAACATTCTCCATTCATCATCCATTGGAATTAATGGCCTAATGCCTGCAAGTATCATGTTTTATTAATATTTGCTTTATTGTGGTTCCAAGGGCCATGCCCAGCTGCATTTATCCTTTATTCCATTAAATGTTTATTATGTGCCTGTAATTACCTCAAGATCTCATAGATTCATTTGCTTTCTCTAGTTCATTTTTAGTCCAAGGGGTGAGTCCTTTGAGAAACGTGTGGCAGCACCGTTCCCACAAAAGGACTTGGGTGATGATATGGGAAGGCCTACAAGGCGGTAGGTATAGACTAATGCCCTAAAGGCTCTATCAGTCACAGGAGGATTTTTCAAGAATGACGACTTTGTGTTATCCCCAATATGTTCAATCAATGTTATAGAAAGAGAGCGTGCCAAGAGAGACAGAGCAACAGAGACAGACGGAGAGAGAGAGAGTGCATGCACAAGTGAGCTCAAAAGCACGGGAAAAATCGACGGAGACAGAGACTTCTTTATAGATCAGGGAAAGACACTCAAGTCATTTTTTCTTTCCCTTCGAGGCAAAGGGCCTCTTTGCATGAGGTTCATGGCAGCTCAGTAGAAAAAGGTCAGTAATTTCCTCACCCCTGATTCTATTTGACTGGACTCCAGGGAAAGCTGCTTGAGGTATAATCCCTTTGCCAAGATGCAATGAATGCAAAACCTTTACTGTCTACTCCTGTGGTTACAATTCATAAAGCCAATCCTGCAGACAAGCTGTAGTCTGTTGTCTGTAGTAAGAATTGTAAATGAGCTGCTGAGACATCCTGCTTAGGGAATTCCATTCAAAAAGGTTAAGTGTAAATTGCCCTTTGGATTAGTCTGAACATCCCCATTATAAAAGTTGCTGAAACTAGTAAGCGGAAATAAAAGTTTCAAAAAAAAAAAAAAAGAAAGAAAGAAAGATAAGCATGTATTCTTGGAAGGCAATGTGGAAATGTAAAATCAGGCTTATGGTCTCAATAAATACTTATAAAATTGTATCTGTTAAAAGGTTAAGTAATAACATCTTATTACTTACTAGTAAAGGATATGAGCCAAAAGTTCAGTTCAGAAAATAAATTCTAAATTATTATTACTATTTAAGAAATGTATTAGATGATGGAGAGAGAGAGTAGACAGTTCGCATCCCATGAACTACACATCCACCCTTTTAAGTATTTTTTTCAACCAGTAAAATGATATTTAAATTAAAACATATAGTTTAAGCATTTGTAGGTTTTTAGGATTCTGATTTTTAAGGCATGACCTCATTCCAACACATAAGGGAAATACTATAATTAAGATTGCCTGCGTTTTTAAATTTTTTATATAGAATGAATAATTTTATAATGCTAATATATTGTTACACATAGGAATTTTAATAATAGTAGTACAGAAGTATAATAAAAAATAATGGTCCCAGCTGCCTCCTTACACATCCCACTGCTGCCTCCCAGAGGCAACTACTTCTAACTGTTTTTTGCTTCTAGTTCCTCTGGTAGTTACTTCCACATCTCTGGGTAATTTCTTGATTCATTAATATTAATCACTGTGTGTGTGTGTGTGTGTGCCTGTAGATGTATGCATATATGTGTGTGTGTATATATGTGTGTGTGTGTGTGTGTATCCAATCAATCTCTCTCTCTTGCTATATATAGACAGATATCCATTTCTGCTATGATAGGTGATTAGCAGCTGATTTCTTTCTCTTCTCTCCTACTGTCCACCAATTTTATGTGGCTATGTGAATTCCTTGAGTGGTTATTGAGCTTTTAAATGTTTGTTTATTTATTTATTTATTTTTGAGAGAGCACGAACACACCAGCAGGGGAGGGGCAGAGAGAGAATTTCAAGCAGGCTCCACACTGTCAGCACAGAGCCTGATGTGGGGCTCAAACTCACGAATCATGAGACCATGACCTGAGCAGAAATCAAGAGTCCAACCTCAACTACTGAGCCACCCAGGTGACTCTTATTGCTGAACTTTAATCATATACTTAAAACCTTGTGTTACCTAATCAAGCTAACACTGTGCAAGATGAAATTAAGGATCCTGACTTTCCTTCCACCTCTCTTCCCCCTAGCTTCCGTCAGCTGCACATAATTTGACAACATTGTAATACTCGATAACACCCATACTGTTTTGTACCATTTGGTGACATTATTTGTTTATAAATTGATCAAAATATTGAAAATCATTGAGCAGCATATATACCATTTTGACTGTGAGAATATCTTTCCCTATAATGTCAAGAGTTAAGACAACATGTCCTTCTCTAGAATAAAATAGTCATGGCCTTTCAGCCAGCCAGAGGAGAAGGTTCGAATGGATTCTCTAGAAGTCATTCAACATAAATGTTCCCTCATATTTGGACTATCAGCACCGCTTTATTAATTGGTGTAATTATTATGTATATATTTTCAAAAGTATAAAATTGTATTTTTTTGTTTAGAAGCAAGTTACTTCATCTTTAAGAGTCTCATTCACTCTGTTTGATGTCCATTTCATTATATTTCTTTAAACCCAGTGACTTCCTTTTTAACGGACCACCGCTATTTGAAGAGCATTTCTTCGTCCTGAACTTTCCAGGCACTTTGTTTTATTCTTATATTCTGCCCTTCTTTTTATGTTCTAAATTTGTGCTATGTTACACATTTCATCCAGGTGATTTTTTATTCTATTTGGCAAGAGGATTTGAAGACATACATATTTCTTTAACTGTGGGAAAGCTTTCTTGTGTTATTTGTGATAATTTTTATATTTTGGGTATCTGTGTAGTAGTTTCTTTCTGTAACTTATGGGAATTTACTTACGGTTTAATATTTACATTGTTACCTTTAAAAAAAACAACTTTGGAAGATAAAGCCTCCTTTGGGGAAAAAAGGAAGGTTTTTTTATCCAATATAATGAAGATAATGTTGACTCACGATGATGAAAATGACAGACAGGCCTAATGCCCATTAAAAAGATTTCCTAAGATCAGAGTTTCTCTCCTGTAACTCAACCCATTTTGTGGGTAGGTGTCACAAGGCCGTGTTAGTAACAACATGTGAAGATAGGGACTTAATAAATTGGTAGGAAAATGCTGATATCCTGTCCATACCTATTGCTGTCAGGTATAAGCAGGCCTTTATTTCCGGCCCCAAAGTCTCATGTCCCTTTCAGTGTCCACAAAATCGTGGCAGACTAGTCAAGTCAAGCAGAGTTAACTCTCATGCTTCAGAATTCTTGACACATAGTATATTTTCTGTTCTTTTTTATTATTTCTCTTTCCTCTGAAGTCAGTATTCTTTTATGGTTAATCACGGTCTTTACTTTTCCTGTTATTCCTCACACATCCCTCAAATATGTTTCTTTTTATTACATTTAAAAACGGGGTAGACACAATTTGGCATCTCACTATGTCTACGAGGAGCTTGAAAATAGCAAGCATTTGAGGAGGGAGGATAAAAGCTTGCCTATTTTGCTATGGTTGGAATAAAGACGTCAGAAGCCTATCAAATGTGCAGTGCTCAGAGACATTAACATTCCTGCTGGACTAGTCATAAATTAATTTAGAGACATTTATTTCTTGTTTTGTCTTCCCCCCTAAATAGTAGAGGTTTGGCTGCTGAGCCTTCTGTAAAGGGGTGGGGGGAGAGGGATGTGGGTTTGATGAGAGTTAACTTTTTACCATGTTAAGTCAACGGCCAGACCCAGTTTAAATATTTACCTGCTTCTTCATTTAGAAACAAATTACACTATTCATATGATATGCACACCTATATGACATTTTTGTTAATATTCAAACGCTATTGGCATCACTTACAATGAACTCACCCATAACACAGTGTCGCAAATTTCCTTCTACAGAGCACTAGCTACTTCAGACTAATTTCCCCCCTCTTTTTCTGAGATCTTAGTCACGCCAGTGCCATTCTGTGAGCAAAATAATAGACTGGACAAAGTTAATGAGAAACCCTAGAAACCCTGAGAGTAAATGATCATTTATTTTCTACCGGCCCAGCAACTTGTTTTGCTTTGATTTCTTTCTTTTGAAATTGATGAATTCAGGCATCCTTTTGACTCTAGATTATTTGCAATACCTGATTTCTTGAGCATTAAAATCTCTCATCCAAATGACTCAACGTGAATGTGTCTCACTGATGAACTACAAAAGGAAAATATACCTTTTAAATATATGAGTGTTTCTGTATTCTATAACTTAGAGAGATAATTTTAAAAATTTGAATATGCCCTTTATTCTAAAGGATTTTCTCCCTGGGACATTCAGTAGTATATCATTACACTTAAACCCTCCAAAGAAAAAGTGATTTTAATCCTGCCATTTGTATGTTTGATGATCCACAAACTCTAGGGTCAGCATGATTTACTTAATTTCATGCCATTATCTCTTATTTTCCTCACATTAATCTAAGTAATTCTTCTACTACCTCAAGCCAGTCTTAGAAGTGTTCTCATTTCAATTAAGACTTTTAAGTGTTTTTAAACTGTCATTTAGCCGTATTACACCTTAATTGTTTGTGTTACTCTTCCATGAAATGTTTCCAAATGGTTTCTATTGTGCCTGAAGGGATGGAAAAGGCCTGTATACAGTCATCAAGTATGTAGAATTATTTGATGAATTGCAATGACCAGCAGGGTTTCTTCCAAAGTATTAATTATCATTAGAGTTGATCCACCTAATCAAAACTGCATTTCCCCAATTACCTTGAACAACACTGACCAATGTCTGAATTCTTCTGTTGCAAAACAATAAAATTTTCATTATATACATTTACTGTCAAGTGAAACTAATTTTGATAGCACTCTTGTCTAGTGTACTCTTCCCTGATATTTTTGAATATTTTCATTAATGTGTATAGTCTAGCTACTACTACTTTTCCTAGTACTGTATTTTTTCTTTGTGACTTTGTAATGGTTTCTCCATGTTTACTTTTATATAGTACAAATTTTAAATTAAACCAACTAATTTCTTTAAGTTTATAGTGAGCCCTTTTTAAATTTTTTTAAATGTTTTATTTTTTGAGAGAGAGAGAGAGAAAGAGAGAGAGAGAGAACAGGGGAGGGGCAGAGAGACAGGGAGACACAGAATCTGAAGCAGGCTCCAGGCTCTGAGCTGTCAGCACAGAGCCCCACACGGGGCTCAAACCCATGAATAAGAGATCATGACCTGAGCCGAAGTCGGATGCTCAACCAACTAAGCCACCCAGGTGCCCCTATATTGAGCACTTTTTATATGCAAGGCACAAATACTAAAGAATTCATGTTTTGTTTTGTTTTGTTTTTCTCTTTAGTACCTTAAAATGTGCTTTTGTTGACCAGAAGATTACACTGTTTAATGTCACCCTTCCGTTCCAATTCTGCTCATTTGTTTATTTTGCACTAATGATCTCCTAGTGGGTTCCGGGCCTCCAACCTCACCCCTCTCACCCATTCTCCACTCTGCTTACAGTGGTCCTGCTGAAACTCACCTATGACACATCACACCCCAACCCAAACTCCTCACATCGTTCCTCCTCTAAAGCTGCTTCAAATCTACCCGCTATTTCTTAATCCTTTCCCATTTGTCAAATGCAAGTGATAATGAATTATTGAAAATTTTCCAAGCCTACTATTTTTATCTCCATTTATGACTCTTTCTACCCCTTAGCCCTTCTGCCAAAACCACCCCTTACTGCTCGTTTTCTCCGACAAGATCCTGTGTGATCTCTATCATTTCCTCCTTTATCTGTTGCACTGTAATTTACTGACCTCCTTGATGTTCCTCAAAATGTTCCTGTCTCATGGCCTCTATGTCTTCTCTGCCTGGGATCCACATTCCCCCTTTGCATGGTTCCTCTCTCCTTTCAGCATCACTTCCTCAGAGAGCCTTCCTGATCAATCACTCACCACTCACCTGATTAGTCACCATTATGACCCTAATTTCTTTATGTGGTACTTTCTTCATATTACTTCTCAGCACCTAACATTATTTTATAGATAACTTATGTACTGTTTATTTCTTAGTGATGAATGTAAGCTTTACAAGGCCAAGAACTATTCCTGTTTGACTGGCAGTGGTATGTGTATTAATTCAACCAACACTTGACTCTGGAGGGAATTGGCCAATTGTTAATGGATGAATGAACTGAATGTCAATATTTAGTTACTCTTTAAGCTCCACTTTCAGGGTCACCTCATTTATCAAAACTCGCTTGACTTACCACGATACGAATTGAACTATAGGGATGCTGAAGTGGCTCAGTTGGTTGGGACTCAGGAGAGTCCCGCCTCAGGCTCCATGCTGAGCTTGGAGCCTGGTTGGGATTCTCTCTCTTCCTCTTTCTCTCTGCACCCCCCTCCAAAATTAACCATTAAAAAAAATTGAACTATATATTTTACTTCTTAAACTTCTGTAATGCCTATCTTAATACTACTTTTCATAAAGGATGTGCAGTTGTGTTGAATTGTATCTACCCTCAAAACACCAGGACAAATATTTAACACCAGGCAAGTGGGGCTGGTTCTCTGAGAAATATTTGGATGACCCAGAAACACACTGCACAAATAGAGGCAACTGATTTTGACAAAGGAACGGGGATGGTCTTTTCAGCAAGTGGTAGGGCAACAGATGGTTGGCCATATGCAAAACAAAGGAATCCAAACACACCTTACATCCTTCACAAAAAATAACTTGAAATGGATTATAGACCTAAATGGAAAATACAAACCTATAAAACTCCTATCAGATAATATAGAAGAAAATAAAAATGACCTTGAGCATGGCAATGACTTTTGAGATAGAACAGCAAAGGTAGGGCTGACAAAAGAAATAACGATAATATGATAGGAAAAGATAGGACTCAATAGGCAGAAAGGGAGAAAGTCCCTGGGTGGGGCAAAACATGTATTTTAAAACATTTCTTCTGGGAACATCTGACCTGGAGCAAACTCCCTCCCAGAGGTAAAGTTCCTCTGGAGAAACCTACAGACACCACCTACTCCTCCTCAGGGTTCCCTCAGGAATCTGACAAACGAAAGACTTGACTAAAAATAAACAGACCATAAAACGTATGACTCACAAGAAACAGTATGGCCGTAGACCACTCCTCATACAATGGAACGGAGCCAATCAGAAAGGGATGATTAGTCATTTAGAGTTACACAGCCGATATAGGTAAAATGTTAAAAGGAATAAAGGGAAGAAAAGAGGCCCACCAAAAACCTATAAGACAAAGTCCCTTGCCTATAGTCAGAGGCATTCACTTTCAAATACCCCCTTTTTGTAAAGAGAACTTTCATACTATTCTTCCTTTCTGATCATCTACTCTAATAAACTTCTACCTGCTGCTCATTTTATCCTGTGTCCACTTCTGCATTCTTCAAGGGGCGAGAAAACAAATCCTGGGTGTTTAGGTAAACAATCCTGCAACAATAAGCTGATCTTCATTAAAATTAAAAACTTCTATTTGGTCAAAGATAATGTCAAGGGCATGGGAAGACAAGCCACAGAGTGGCAGAAAATGTTTGCAAATAACACATGTAATTAAGGACTATTAACCTAAATATATAGAGTCCTCTTAAAACTCAATAATAAGAAACGAAATGCAATTTAAAAATGAATTTGGGACCTCAACAGACACTACACCAAAGAAGATACACAAATTGAAAAGAAGCCTATGAAAAGTTTCTCTACATCATTTGTCAACAGGGAATCGCAAAGGAAACCAACGAGATGCTGCCACATAGAATGGCCTAAGTCCAAAATAGTGACACCACCAAATGGGTGGTGAGGGTGTGGAGCAAAAGGAACGCTCATTCATTGTTGGCAAGAATACACAATCATGCACCCATAGTGGAAGACAGTTTGGCAGTTCCTGCACAACTGAACATGTTCTTACCATACAATCCAGCAATCACACTGCTTGGTATTATCCAAAGGAAGTGAAAATTTATGTCCACCCAAAACCCTGCACACAAATGTTTATAGTAGTGTTGTTCATAACTGCCAAAATTCGGAAGCCACTAAGATCGCCTTCACTGGATGAATGGATAAACACGAAGTGTGGTACACTAAGACAAAAGATTATCATTCAGCAATATAAAAGAAACATACTATCAAGCTTAAAAGTATTTTATTAACAGAAGACAAGCTGAAAATGCTACATGATTTCAACTATATGACACTGTGGATAAGGCAAAGCCAGGAGACAGTAACAATGGTCTGCAGGGGTTGAGGGGAGGAAGAGGAATGAAGAGGTGTAACACAAAGGATTTTTATGGCAATGAAACTACTCTGCATACTATAGTGATGGAGTACTGTCATTCTACATTTGTCCAAAATCAGACAATGTAAGGAGCACCTGGGGGGGGGGGTCAGTCAGTTAATCGTCCTACTTGAGCTCAGGTCATGTCCTATGTCAGCTCAGATCCATGATCTCTTAGCTCTTGAGTTCCAGCCCTGAATCGGGCTCTGTGCTGACACCTTGGAGCCTGCTTCGGGTTCTGTGTCTCCCTCTCTCTCTGCAACTCCCCCATCCCACCACACTCATGCTCTCATTCTCTCTCAAAAATAAATACACATTAACAAAATCAGATAATGTAAAACACCAACAGTGAGAGCTAACGTAAAATCTAGACTCTGGGTGATAACAATGTGTCAGTGTAGGTACATCAATTGTCACAAATGTGGAAGGCAAGACATATCTATACCTTCCTCTCAATTTACCTGTGAACTCAATCTCCTCTAAAAAGAAAGTCTTAAAAAAAAAAAAAGAAAGAAAAATTGGGATACCAGCCAAATGTAAATAGTTAACTAAAGTCTTTTTAAGTAGCAGTAACCAACTCCAGAATGTTGACTCTCCGGGGTTTAAATTGACTTACATTTACTGTAAGCCTTTCTTCAATTCATTAATGCAAAGTAATTGAAATACCCAAAGAGACATTTTATTTTTGGTTTTATATGTTGGTGTAATTTTAAAACTTATTTTTTTAAAGGTCTATTTATTTTTGAGAGAGAGAACACAAGCAGGGGAGGGGCAGAGAGAGAGGGAGACAGAATTTGAAGCAGGCACCAGGCTATGAGCTGTCAGGACAGAGCCCAATGCGGGGCTCAAAGCCATGAACCATCAGATCATGACCTGAGCCCATGTGGGAGGCTCTACAGACTGAGCTACCAAGGTGCCCCTGTGCTGGTGTACTTTTAGAGACACTGATGGCTTTTAAAACCATTATCAGTAATTTTTCCCATACCCTAGTGGATAAAAGTATAAGGTGATGAAAAGAAGAAACAGTGGTCATTTCTCAAGGCAAAGTGTCCATTTGCCTTCAAAAAACTTTGTTTTAAGGTCATCTAGTGGCTCAATTAACCCTCCAACTCTTGGTTTCCACTCAGGTA
This sequence comes from Cryptoprocta ferox, assembly GCA_028646485.1. Taxonomy (NCBI): domain Eukaryota; kingdom Metazoa; phylum Chordata; class Mammalia; order Carnivora; family Eupleridae; genus Cryptoprocta; species Cryptoprocta ferox. Next base: position 11,020,913 of record CM053567.1, on the reverse strand, counting down.
ATTGTCTCAAGGTTCATGTGTTTGAGCCCCACATCAGGCTCTGTACTGACAGTGCGGAGCGTGCTTGGGATTCTGTCTCTACCCCTCTCTCTGCTCCTCTCCTGCTTTCTCTCTCTCTCACAAGTAAATAAACATTAAAAAAACATTTTATTTTACAGCTACTCAAAAACAAAAAAAAGGAGAAAAGTATCTTTTTGGTTGATTGGTTAGACTATTAAAAAACCTACGTAAAAAATTTAATAGAAAACACATTTTCATGGAGTCTCTACTTAAACTGTTTGAATTATGTTCCTAGTTTATAAAAGCACATATCAAAGTTTAGATTGTATACATAAAATTTTCATAAAATCTTGCAAAATTTTTTGAGATGCTTATCTTCTGGAAAAAAAACAAAGGAGATAAGTTATAAAGATAACTTTTGCATTTTTAGAAGTTTACTTCCAAGTATGCTAAAGAAACAATTTGAGTTTAAGCCAAAGATTGGATTAGGATATATATCATAGTCAGACACCAAATAAGATTTTCAGTGTATAGATTTAAAAATGTATAAAGATGTAATACCTAGTTATTGTGATGTCTTATTCCTTCTCAATGCTTTGTAGCTTTTATTTAATGCAATCACATTGTAGGAAATTTAAATCAGGATGTGTGAAAACAGTGATGAACATTTAACAGCCTGACCAAAAACCATGATTTTGAATATTTCCTTTTTCTCTTACCAATTCCCAGTATTTCTGCTTTTCCTAAACTAAGTATTAGTAAACAAACAATATTCTACAATTTATACTCTCTCCTATATATGTTTTCTCCCTTGTATTTTTTAAATGTTTATTTATTTATGAGACAAAAAGCGCGCGTGCGCGCGCACACACACATACACACACACACACACACATATAGGGGAAGGGGAGGGGCAGAGAGACCGAGAGGGAGACACACAATTCGAAGCAGGCTACAGGCTCCAAGCTGTCAAAGCTGTCAGCTCAGAGCCAAACCTGAGGCTCGAACCCATGAATGGTGAGATCATGACCTAAGCCAAAGTCAGATACTTAACTGACTGAGCCATGCAGGCACCCTTCCCTTACTGTTTTACTTCCTTATCTGTTGTTGCAATTCTGATTACCATACTTCTAACACTTAACTCTATTTCTCTATTAATTTAATGTCTCTTCTCAAGCTTTGAATACATTTCCAATGGCCTATTCGCCATTTCTACTTGTCTTCTTTATTAACATACATCAAAATAGACTCATATTCTAAGCATCTTCTCCTTAAATTTTGTCATTTCAGTGCCTCATACAAGATTCCCTAGGTTGTAGTCTTTCCATCGGGGATCAAAACTAGGAACTCGTGGATTGCAACAGAACCTGTTTTTATTTCTTTGCTTATTTATTTGTTTAATCTGTAGCCATCACAATGTTGACCCTACATAGTATGAACAGATTAGTAACACTTAAAAGGATCCCAGCACTGGAGCAAGCCTGGGGGCAGTGACACAGCTAGTGCATACAGCAATGTGTACCGATTCACACCTTCTTCCTTCTAACAGATGGTCACAGCCCTATGCCATGGGTAAGGGGTCAAGGCTCAAGCGAGTGAACTGTATGCTACATTTAAGCTACCACTAGTTTCCTTGGATGGGGGTGTTGTGTAGTAAGTTAGCTGACCATCATATATGGTCAGTCAGGAAATCAACACTGAGTGCAAAACCATGGTCAAGGTCATAAAGATGACTGGTGCTAATAGGTATCCAGAAGGTGCTGATGATGATTTATTAGCAACACTATCGGACACACACACCAATATATCAATATATAACCCCATATATTTATGGGGTTTGTTTGCTTTTAATTTTTAATTGTCTCCAGGGAAGTTCACTAGAATTCCAAAATTACTGGATTTGGAATCATTCATGGCTCCATACTGTTTACATCCTAGGGCATTTAGGGCCCTTCACAAAAGATCTCAAATGATCATTAAAATATCATTATTCAGCACTTAGCTTCATGATACCATGTTCTAGTGAAAATTAAGACTTCTGTTATTTCCTGAGAAATCCACGAGTATTTGAATATATTAGAATATTCACTGCACTGAAATTGCATCAACTCTTCAAAGAATCTATACTTACTCAGGAAGGTTTTTTTTCTTTTTCTAAATGGTTATTTCTTCCTGCTTGAACTATAATAAGATGGAGTTTACACTTCATATAGTTTATGATATTTAACATACACTTTCCATATTTTAGATTATGTGAGAAGATGGGAAATTACAGAATGCTACATATTTTTCTATGTGGTTGGATTATTTCGCGTTCCTCGAATATTCACTGGGGTTAAGGATTTTCTTTAATACTCCGATAGGAGTGCCTGGGTGGCTCAGTTAGTTAAGCATCAGACCCTTGGTTTCATCAGGTCACGATCTCATGGTTCGTGAGTTCCAGCCTCCCATCAGGCTCAATGCTAATGGTGCCGTGTCTGCTTGAGATTCTCTTTCTCTGCCCCTTCCCCACTTGTGTTCTCTTTCAAAATAAATAAACAAACTCCCTCCTATTATGCCTATGTGGATATTACTTTCCATAATATGTAATTCTTATACTGAATCACCTGATTTATGTTAATTTTATGCAAACATAAAGAAAAGTTTAATAATGGATATATTTTAGACATTCTTAGATTGTCTTAGTTTCTATCTATGTATTGCAACACAACTGAGAACAAAAATCAGTTGAACTTGTTCAGTAACATATTCAACAAATATTTACTAATACAGTATTCTAGGAGCTAGAATACATACTAGAGATATTTTTTCATAGAATGTAGATGTGTCCGTTGGTTTTTCACTTTTCTACTGGGTATTTAAACCATCATGTTTACAGAACTTTGCTAAGATATGTAATAAATGATGTTAGAATTGTCTTTGTTTTTTTTTTAAATATTGTGTCATGGACCACAGCTGGTATATAACCCTACTGGTCTAGCGCCTTGGGACACAATATCTATATTAATGAGTTTCATTATTATATGACTGCAAATTCCTTGTGGCTAAGGATCAAGTCTCGTTTTTGTTTGTTTTATGTTTAGCACTAAAGCAGAGACCCATAAAAAACTGAATACATGATGTTAAATGAATGCATGTATGAATGAATGATATTAGAGAGGAGAAACTTTTAGATCTCTTTCTCAAATACCGGCATGGATAAAGTTAACAGCCAATTTATTACTCCAAAGATAGAAAAGGAGAAATATTTTATTTATTTTTATATACATAGATACACACAATCTTTTTATTTCTCATAAAGATTATACTGCCCCAGGAACTTGTGACCATAAGCTCATGTAATTATTACTGACTGGTATTCATGAATTTGACCCTAAGATGACAGATACTACTCCTGACCAAACATTCTCCATTTTTCAAAATGTAAAGAAAAGTATTACTGACAAGAAATTTTGACCTTTGGTTCAATCTAGACTACAGAGCTGTTTTCCAGTTGACAAGAAATGAGGGAGAAAGAAGTTAAATAACACTATCAGAAAACAAACACAAATTTGAAATGTGTGAAATGAGATGTCCAAGACATACTTTAAGGGGCACCTGGGTGGCTCAATCAGTTAAGTGTCTGACTTCGGCTCAGGTCATGAACTTGCAGTTTGCAGGTTGGAGGCCCCGCATCAGGCTCTGCTCAGAACCTGAAGCCTGCTTCGGATTCTGTGTCTTCCTCTCTCTCTCTCTCTCTCTCTCTCTCTCTCTGTGCCTCCCCCACCTGTGCTCTCTCTTTCAAAAATAAATAAATAAACATTAAAAAAATTAAAAGTGAAAAGGCTTTGGGAAAATAGAGTTGGGGTAAGGAGCCCCTAAGAATCAAGAGTGGCAGCATCTTAATAGTTACTGTGTCTGGGAAGTAGGGTCCAGTTTTCTATGTTGTCTACTGTGCAAATGCTTGAAATTTTCTGAATTAAAACTTTATTGAATAGTGCCTGGTAAAAATCAAGAACTCTACACATTCCAATTTGAAGTAAGTTATGTTTAGGATGTTCTTAAATGTATTTGTAAACTAATACGGTGAACTTGCCAGGGCCACTTGGAACAAGAAAGATGTATTAAAACACACACACAATAGGTGGGTAATGATGGTCAGATGGAAAGAACCTTGCTCTAATTGCCAAGGGAGGCGTCTCAGTTCCAGGAGAGATTCTCCCTCACTGTCCTCTCCAGATGTGTGGGGGCCTGCAGGCAGCATGGGAAACCAGAAATGTAACAGATTCGTCCTTCTTTTCTGGCCAAATACAAAGACAGCAGCAGATGAAAGAGATGTGGCTTTAAAATGGTATCAGTCAGTCTTGCTGTGACTAAGACAGAGGAAGCTGCAGCCGGCTAGAAAGTCGAAAAGTGTAAAAAACATTTTTTCTATCAAGCCGTTACATAACCTGTAAATAACCTTATTAGAGGTATCATATCACTAGGTATCTATTCAGGACAAAAAATATTCAAATAATCATAATATCTATGACTTTTCTAACTTTATTTATTATTGATTGATTGATTGATTTAAGAGAGAGACAGAGCACGAGCAGGGGAGAGGCAGAGAGAGAAGGAGACACAGAATAGGAAGCAGGCCTCGGGCTCTGAGCTGTCAACGCGGAGCCCGACGGGGGTGGGGGGGGGCTTGAACTCACAAACTCCGAGATCATGACCTGAGCCAAAGTCGGATGCTTAATCAACTGAGCCACTCCAGGCGCCCCAATCTATGACAGAGACCAACAGACCTTACTATCTGCCAAGTACTGATATTAGCACTTTTATTCATTGCTTAACTTAATCCTTAATCTCAGTAGACAGATATTACCACCATTTTAAAGATAAGAAAATGAAGGCTCACAAAGTTTAAGAATTTGCTTATATGACCAATAGCAGAGGTAGGATTCAGACACTGATGTATCTGGTCTCCAACAAACTGCAAAAGACCTCTATAATACAATAATTATCATTATTCAGATCAAAATTAAAATTGGTGTTATGTTAACCCGTACTCAAAATGCATTTATGATTCTTTTTAAATATATATATATATATATATATAGACACATTTCTAAAATATTGCTCAATAGGAGTCGTTTTCAATCCCATACTTAGAATTAAGTTCAGTTGTTGTTATACAGGTATTTCAATACGATTTTGGTAAATAAAGGACAAGGAGGAGAGAAAACTGTTCTTCTCTCTCGTTAAGCACCAGGAGGTTTCAATCCAAAATGTCCAAAGCGTAAACCGAGTCGTCCTTCTTCAAAACCGAGACAGTATATATTATCTTAGATTCAATTATTTGAAAGAAGCAGAAGAGTCTTCAAACTGGAACTGAAAGTGCAAAAGCGAGAGAAACGGGAACGGTGAGCCTGACCTGCAGGAGTGATCCGGTCTCATTAGCGGCCCTTTCTCTGGGAGCCTGGCTCTGACCTTGGCGAGCGAGGCCCGCAGCAGTTCAAGGCAGCTGCCAAAGGTTCCACTCCATCAATCCCACTCAGGTCCCTCTTTGCAGGTAAGAAGAGGTCAGCCTTACGGAACCAGGTTGTTGTCACTTAGAAGGTCATTAGGGTCAACAACAATTGCCAGGAAAGGGGAAGTAATGACTTTCCTGTTAAATGCAGATTAGACCCTGCCTTCCCAGGTGAGCGGTCGCCAGACACACTGGCACCGGCCGCCTCCAGCGGGGCTCCGCTCCAGGCCTGCCTTGCCAGCCCCTGCCTGGTGGGGCTGCTCATTGCATCCCGGGAGGGCCTCGCTGATGGAGGCCGGGGTGGCTGCGTGACGGTCCTCGTTCACGGACACATGCTCTAGGGTCAGCCTGCAAATCGCTGCCTTGGAATGGACGACCGTTCCCTGGCTTCCTGCTATAGTAACGACAACAGAGAATTCCCTCAAGTACCGGCTGGGTCCCCCAGTGTGGTTTTTACAATATGGGAAGCAGCCCACAAAATATAGGTGCCATTTCCTGCACCCCCCACCCCCACCCCCGACTCGACTCATCAGTTTAGGAAAGAGATTTGAAATGTTTAAAAAGAAGGTTGACTTAGGGGGAAAAATAATAATAATGGAGACCTCAAACCGGAAATGATTTTCTCCCTAAGGTAATTAAATGCTTGCCTAGGGGCCCATGGGAAAACAAACTTTTTATTTTTTATTTTTTAATGTTTATTTACTTTAGAGGCAGAGAGACACAGCACAAGCAGGGGGAGGGGCAGACAGAGAGGGAGACACAGAATCCGAAGACAGGCTCCAGGCTCTGAGCTAGCTGTCAGCACAGAGCCCAATGCGGGGCTCAAACCCACGAACCGTGAGATCACGACCTGAGCCGAAGTCAGACACTTAACGGACTGAGCCACCCAGGCACCCTGGACAACAAACATTTTTGAATTTTCAGGTTTCAAACTGGATTCTTGGTCATCTCCCACTCTTGGAATCAGGTCCTCGGTCACTCGCTGATTCCACTGGGAACGGGCACAATCTAGAAGGTTTGCCCTTTGGAACACCCTCACCATACCCCTTGCCTCTGCAGAAATAGTTGAACAGCACATTCAAGTCCTGCCTTCAGCCTATCTGCATACACTTGCCCAAGACTTCAAATAATCAGGTTGACTCTTTTATTCTTCCCTTATAGGCAAATGGCAAATATATTTTACATTTTAGAGAAGCCCATGCACTATAGTGCCATTGTCCAAGGAGAATTTTTTATTGGTTATATAATTCATTTTCAAAAGGCTCATATTTTATTCTTCCTGAAATTATTTAAGTCAGAGAGAAGTTTGCCATCCTAAATTTGAGATGGAAAATTAATCCAGGGTGTAGTACTTATTTTCATGTCACAGCTTAATGATAAATCCAATAGGTAACCTTTATTGTATACTTCCTATATGCTTTATGCACCTTCATTTGTTTAATCATTAGTAAGGAGTAATTAGCAAGAGTTCATGTAACTGAGATAAGTAATTTTGAATTTAAAATTAAAATTGAATTTGGTGTTGGGGCACCTGGGCGGCTCAGTCAGTTAAGCAGCCGACTTCGGCTCAGGCCATGATCTCACGGTTCCTGAGTCCGAGCCCCGCGTCAGGCTCTGGGCTGACAGCTCAGAGCCTGGAGCCTGCTTCGGATTCTGTGTCTCCCTCTCTCTCTGCTCCTCCCCTGCTCACGCTCTGTCTCTGTCTCTCAAAATAAATAAATGTTAAAAAAACTGAATTTGGTGTATTGATTTGTTGGTATATAGATGCTCCAGAAAATATTGGTCCAAAAGGGAACCTCTTGAGCAGACTGAATGCTGACTCCTTCATACACTACCTGGGCAATGTTACTGAATTCTCGGTGCCTTGATGTGTAAAATTTTAAACTTGGAGTATGTTTTTACTTCATAGGGTATATGAGATTATATATACTCATATATATATGAGATATATGAGATGAGGTATATATGATATATATAGGACATATGATATATGTACATATATAGATAGATATCACATATAGATGTATATCATACAAGTAGATAGATATCATATATATGAACATAGCACCTGCACCTGACTTACAGTAGCAGCTCAGTGCACGTTAGCTATTACTGATATTATCACTTGCTGCCTCTACACTCAGTCATGTCTTGGACCATGAGTAAATTTGGAATTCACACAATACTAGTACTTAGAAACAGATTACACTTTTAACGTCTACAGCTCTTTGAATCCTTAGTAATCCAGACCCATCTAAACAAATAGGTTAGTAAAGAGGAGAGAAAAACCAAATAAATTAACTTTCTTTTAATGATTACCATACAGAAGTTGTAGATAAAATAATTCTGAAATTACTGTATAAGTAAATTAGGGCACAGTATTCCATTTAGACCAATTTAATTCACTTGTAACAGAGAAAGGACAAATATAGACACTCACTCATTCACTTGATCATTTTACACTGATTAAGGTACAACCGTCTTCTGGGCCTTTGTCCAGGATGTGTGGGAACCCAGAAATGAATAGGACCTAGGAGGCAACGCCATGGAATCCACAGGCAAACACAAAAGGCTGCTTTTAAAACAACCTGGGAAGTGCAGTGAGAGAAAGATCCACAGGCTATTACAGGAGACCCCTACCTGGGAAGACTACAGAAGTTTCCAAAACGAAACGGTAAATGAGCCGGGTGGGAATTGGAGAGGGGGGAAGGGTGAAGAAAAAACCTGCAAACAGGCAGTTTTTTCAAGTCACCAAGTGACTTGAAAAAATCAAGTCACCAAGGCGAGAGCTGCACGGCTTGTGCGGAAAACAAGGAACTCAGTGTTGATAGAGTGGAGATGAGAAAAGAGGCTGGGCAAGTTTGAGGGGGTCAGGTGACACAGGGTTTGCTCTGCTATGCGGGAGGGGATGGCTTGCTTTTTATCAGGATAGCAAGGGGCAGCCATCCAAGGTTGGAGAGCAGGTGAGTGACAAGGTGAGGCTGCTTTTCGGACAGATGATTTTGACAGCTCTGAAGAGACCCACTACTGGAGAGTAGTGAGAGGGCTGTGGGAGGCAGGGGGAAGCGTAAGGGGTTAAGGCACTAGTTAGACGGAAGACCTTCAGCAAGACTTGGGGAATCTTGGCAGGAACTGAGAGGCAGAACTAGCAGAACTCATTATGACAATCCAGGGGGAAAAAATCTACAAATTGGTGACTATCAAGTAACAGTAAAGGATCCAAATCAGACAGAAATTGAGAAGACAAAAACGTGTCTGGTTAATCAAGGATTGATTCAGGGGTGCTACAGCTCCCAAGAGAACACAGTCTGATTCACGACAGGATTTGTTCTACAACTGCCTTTGCCAGCCGGTGCCCTGGGAATAGACTCTAGGTGAGCCAATTCGATATGCTCAGCTCTGGGCTTAAGTGTCTCATTCAAAAGTTCTCAACCTCCCCACCAGTGACATTTTGGTCCAGACCATTCTTTGTTGTGGGGGACTTTCCCGGGCTTTGCAGCAACCCTGGTCTCTACCCACTCGAGGCCAGGGGCATTCACCTAGTTTTAACAACCAAAAATATCTTCAGACACGGCCAAACATCCTGTGGGGGACAAGAGAGCCCTCAGTCTTACTACACAGCCTTCGGTTTAATTCATCTTGAAAGAGGGTTACAATAGTCCAGTTACCCCAGGGCACCATGGACCCAGTTTACTCTAAATTTTTTACGGTGTGTGTGTGTGTGTGTGTGTGTGTGTGTGTACGCACGCGTGCGCGCACGCACACACACTGTTAGGGAGTAGTGAGGGAAATGGGAGATAACCACTGGGTCTCACAAAGATCTCATTTCAATACTATCACTGTCTGCTATTTTAGCGTTCTTCATCACATGACCTTATTTATAACCGAACAAGCCACATTAAAACATTTCTTCTGATTTTGCATTTAATGCCTCTTTAAAGAGTCAAAGGTTTTATTTTCTGGAAATAGAACAATGCATGACTTCTTAATATCCACATACTTAGAAACTGTTTTTAAAATTCCACATGAGGGGGCACCTGGCTGGCTCAGTCAGTAGAGCATGCGACTGGATCTCAGGGTCGTGAGTTCAAGCCCCACGCTGGGTGTGGAGCCTACTTAAAACAAAGTAAAGTTCCGCATGAGGACAAATTACTAGATGGCCTGTTCACTGCCTGACTTATTAAAGCAGACTCTGTGAGCACAGAGCTGTTCCCTATTGGAATGGTATCTAATGGTGGGGTTTTCTGATATTTCTATTAATGTTACTACAACCACGCAGTACGTGTACTAGAAAATTCCCAGGAGAGACATGTGAGTTGCTCCTAACTGACCTGACACTTTCAGCTCCACTGGCAGTTCCCATGGTCATAGCCATAGTAACTCTGATAGATGCATTCCGCAGTGAGGGTGATTATTAAATTCCCTGGAGAGTGGAGTAAACTCCTAGAAAATGACCACAAATTCCACACACCAACAGCAAGATGGGATTACTTAGCAGAACGGTGAGCAGACTTTATAGCTTTACTATATTCAGAATACAACAAAGGAAAAAAAAAAGAGTTTGCATCAATTTCTGCATGTTTCAGTGTACATCTAGAACATTATGGTTGTTTCTGATGGCATATCTTAAGAAGGCTAGAGTGTGCCCGGAGAAGAGCCACCAGAATGGTGAGCGTCCTAGAAGGTACACTTGCTGTTCACCACAAGTTAATTATTAATCTTGGCATAATGTTTGCAAATCCCAGTCAGCAACACAGAAAACTTATTATGGCAGGGATAATGCCATGTGGCTCCTCAAAATATAGTTGGTAAAATCCCAACACACAAAGTGTAATTTGATGCAAAATGTGGCAGGGTGGCACAAAATCAAAACAGTCTTTGGTGAATGTCAGTGAGTCTGAAAATATTTTATACGTGGGCAGTGTGAGCACGTTTGGTGTTTTTAAACCAGGTTATTAATGTGTCTCTTGAATCCCCTCAAACATGCCTTCCGCTGATTGTTGCTCATTTCACTCCAAGCTGGTCTTGTTATTTCTTTGGATAACAATACTGAGCACCAACTGTGAAGAACTACACCACGTAAGTAACAGAAAAACCGATGCAAACCTTCCCTGTGGTCTGACAGGCTTCAACCCGAACCAGGTGAAGATTCACATGATGCCAGAGAAAAATCAGCACAGGGGAATTTTTCAAGGCTAAAGGAAATGAACCTCACAATGTAGGTTTTGCGAGTTTGAAACTTAATTTAAATGTAACATTTAAGCATGCACAGCGGCCCTCTAGTATTGCTTGTTTCAACAGTATTTAACAGAAAAGAGTTTTGTTTGCAGGGCTAGAAACAAAAATCTCTCCTAGGTGAATTGTGAGGGTATCTCAATTCAAACCTACCTGTGTGTGCTTGATGTGAAGCATTTTCACAAAAGTGTGTAACCATCATAAAATAGTTTTGTTGAAAAATATCCATAAGCACAAGGACATAGAAACATAGGAATAGATTATATTCAGACAGAAAGCATTAATTCAAGTTAGTGTTTTCCAGATAATTCACTCCCAACATGTTTATTTCCCTCAAGTGTCTCTAAGTACGGGGGGCTTGTAATTTCTCTCCTCTTAGACTTCTGTCACTTTGATATTCACTGCACGTTTTTATACTTCATTATTTTCCTTCGCTGATAGAATAAATATCTCTAAGAAGATTACTCTTCTTTTCTATATCCTTTTGAATTTAAAACTATTTAAAATCTATTTGAGTATTTGAAAGAAAAGGCTCTCTAAATTATAAATCTTACTTGATTATCCCAAAGATTTTTATTTAATATAAATGCAAGCCAAAGGGAAATAAGAACTACCAAAATATTATATTATCAAATATGCAATTTGCAATAGAGTTCCTTTATTAAAATCACCAATTATTATTTCACATAAAATTTAATTGAGGTCATTACCCTCCTGGCAAGTTATTTCAAAAAATTCTTTCTTATAATAAGATTTGTGATTGTAGCATTTTCCACATCACTGCTTCTTGCACATACAGATAGTTTTTACATCTATTTATAAAGATAATAGGCAGCACCCATAATTTGATTGAATTAATAATCACGTTGTATATTTAAACGCCTCCTTAAGAAACGTAGTCCTTCTGTGTCATCACTGCTAAGACAGTGAACATGGGAAAGCCACTGCCCAGCCAGGGCACAGTTAGTGACTCCCAAGCAAAGATATCCATGCATGTGAACAAATAAAACAGGTATTCTACTTACCTTCCTGGAGAAACATTTCCTCAGAATATGTAAAAGTTTAACATTACCATGTGAGCTGGGCCCCATTACTTACTTCAGTATGAACACAAACCTTACACTTGTTTAGGGAGAATTTACTTCCCTGCTGAGGACCACTTGCCTGTTTGAAGCACTCTGGTTTAAGTGACCTTGAACATCTGTTGGTGAAGATCATTCCCATTTAAATACAAATAGTTTACACTGGTCCATGATCAAAATTGCATAATGCTCTGGGATTGTGCAGCCATTTGAATTGACAATACAGGAACCATTGTGGGTTCTGGAGGTCAATTACCAACTTCCTTCCTTTTCTTTTCTATAAACATTGATTATTTTTATACCTAGTCACTGGGCTCTATATCCAGGATTAAAAGATTAATACAGTCCCCACCCTCTAAGCGCTAAGGGCCCATTAGAGAAGACCATTTATAAATAAGCAGTTATATTAACGTGGTTAGCATTATTGTTGAGAGACAAGGCACACACAAAAGAGCATGTTGTATGACTAATGCAGTCCGAAAAATAGAAATGCACAATGTTTTAAGAGAAATGTCAGCATTAAATAAATAACAGATCATCGGGGGAAAAAATATACATTTCTCTTTTCATCTGAGAGGTCTGCTGTAGAAAAGTTGACAGTAATTTGAAATTCTATAAAAGGATTTCTAGTTTCCAACTAACATCTATTTTAAATGGTTAATTTATTTCCCTAACAAGAAATGTCCCTCGCAAGTGATAAATTTAAGTGCATTTCAAGAAATAAAATCTCCTGAGGCATGAGCGTACCAAGTTCCATAAGTGGTGTTGTTTTTGCAGTATCTGCAAATTGTTTTCTGAAATGTCTCAATTCTGAATTCTACTTCTAGGCCCCCACGCCCGATTTCTTATTTATCTTTCAATGTGATTGACCTTCTTCCTTGTTTGCATCTACAGCAGACGTGCTCACATGTCCAACTGCCACCAAAGCAATAAATTACAGTTATTATTATTAGGATTGCTTTGCTATGACGTTTATGCATAATAAAACTGGGGCTCAATTTCACAGAAGACCAGTAGATGCTGGTTTCCAACAAAACTTCTGTGAACTGAGAGATACTGTTCATCACAGCCTCTATGCCATGGCACTGCACTTACAGATAAGGAAGTTGTGGATGGAATGAGTTAATAAAATAAGTGACCCTAGGTCAGACAGCTAATTATTTCATTCAGATCTAGTTTTCTTTCACAGCATAATATAGAAGACAGAGTACAAGCTTTGGAGTAAAAGACTGATGTGTTCAAAACCCAGATCAATCACTTCCTGACTTTAGGAACTTAACTTCCCTTAAGCTTCAATCTTGTTATCTGTGAAACGGCTCCAAGTATAGGTTAGTCCTAAGAATTCAATACGATTTGACATGCAAAACGGTTAGTACCATAAATCGGGCATAGTTTGTCCTCAGTAATTTATACTTTGTTTTCTTCTATCAGTTAATGTCATTTCCTATGTTCCTTGCTAGCCTGAATATTCTCACATGTAAAGTTTCGAATTCAAAATACGATTCGGTGCAATACTCAGTCAAGTCTATTAATTCTAAATGCTATTTACAAATAAAATATATCTTATTTAAATGGCCTTAGGAGCTTAAGAATTAAGCATTTGAGTGCTGAAAAATTATGGCGATCTGAACAGACTTTAACATCTGAAGGAAGGAAATTTTACACAGGAGAACTTCTTTAAGTTCTTTCAATATGTGTTGACTTTTAAATATTAATATAACAAATGGTTCCACATAGTGCTATTGAGTAACTTCTATTGTATCTATAAATGTTTAACTCACATATGAATCTCAATGTGTCTTGATAGCTGAAGAAAAATTATGTTAAGAAAGACTCAGAAGTGAGGCACCTGAGTGGCTCGGTCGGTTAAGCACTTGACTCTTGATTTTGACTCAGGCCATGATCTCATGGTTCATGAGTTCGAGCCCCATGTTGGGCTCTGCACTGATGGTGCAGAGCCTGCGTGGGATCCTTTCTCTCTCTGTCTTACTCTCTCTCTCTCTCTCTCTCTCTCTCTGCACCACCACCCTCCATTTCTCTCTCTCCAAAATATATAAAATTAAAAAAAAGAAAAGGTTCAGTAGTGAAGACCCGCCTAAGTGTAAGAGAGTATCAGATCACTTCAGAGTACAGGAAAAAGAGTGTTGATATAGTTTACAACTTGTCACTCTTAGTCAATAAAAGTATGGGCATGAAATTCTTATTATAATAGGTTTTCAGTCCATTAACCAAAGCTTATTGTCCTAAACTCACATTTGCCTTATATGATAACTTAGCTTCTTCAAGTCATGAGTGCCTTTATCTATTTACTTTGGAAAAAATATAAAAAAACACGCTATCTATCTAGATATTTTATTTGAAATTATAGGGTATGATGGAAGAGAATTTATATTTATTGTCTACTAATGAAGATTCTTATCTGTATACTACTTAATGTTCAATGTAATTAAAATGCATTTTTGTCTGCTGTATATAAGGAAGAAAAACTGATGAATGAAGTATTTCCTCCAAAATTTTAGAGAAATAAGCAGAAGTACCAGAATTTAAACTCAATTTGTCTGATTGGAGCTCCACTTCATTCTGTAGCATGTGACTGATATAAAAATATTTACCATGTTTTAAGCAATGACCTACCTGAAATAACAGTGGGTTTATTCATTAATGGATAAATTCAATACAAATGGATCATTTTTGCATTGAATTCCTAAATAGCATTTTTCAGGGATTCATCAAAATTCCCCCTCAGAGGTCTAATAAATCCTGATTTTTGACTGAAACTCAACTCCCGCTTCTGCCTTCCGCCAAACTCTGAGTTAGTCCTTTAGTCTTTCCCATCTCAGCAAGTGGATTTCCAAACTTCCAGTTACCAGGTCAAATAAATGGGCTCCTAGCCAAGTCTGCTGTCTGTCTTATACTCTACAACCAATCAACCAACCAACCAACCAACCAACCAACCAGAGAGTCTGTTCAGATATTCTACAAATGCATCCTGCACACTGTGCAGCCTTCCCTTGCACAATCCTGATCTAAGCCGTCATCCCCTCTAGCGTCATTCACCCCACTGGATTCCTACAACCTGCTTGCCTGCTTCTTCTATGGATAGTTTTCCTCTGCAGTGTGTTCCCAGCCCAGGGCTCAGAAGGAGTATTACAGAACTCAAGTCAGATTCTTTTGCAAGTACGACCCAAATTCTAGTCATTTCCCATTTTGCTCAGAATTACAGGCAGAAACCTTTATCATTGGCTACGGTTTGGTCCATTATCTTTTTTTTTTTTTTTAAGTCAGGGAAGACAGAGAGACTGGGGGAAAGAGAATCCTAAGCAGGCTCCATGCTGTCAACGGAGAACCTAATGTGAGGCGCAATCTCGTGGAGCTTGAGATCATGACCTGATCAGAGATCAAAAGTCAGATGCTGAACTGACTCAGCCACCCAGACGCCCCTCCATTATCTAATTTTTGAGTAACTGTCCAGCCTCATTCTCCTAGGCTGTGCACCCAGTTGTAACATGCCAGCCCCACGCGTTACAGTTTCCACAAGCATTTCGAGCGTGCTATGGCCTCATGGTCATTTTCTTTCTGCTTGAAATGTGGTTCACTTGGGTAGCTGCAGGATTCCTCCTCTCTTCCGGGCTTTTGTTCAAATGCCCCCACTTCACAGAGGCCTTCTCTGGCCACTTTCCCTACTCGACTTTCTTTTCTCCATAGCATTTATCTGGCAGAATGCAGAATTGATACTTACTATTCACAAATTCCCTATTTGCAATTTTACCTACTTCTTAAAATATATGTTGCTCTAAGGTCAAGAGTGTGGGACCTTTGCACTTACAGACATGTGAAGAGTGGTGACAAATGCCTGCACATGAGGGATATGCTCCAAAAATGACACCGAACAAGGGGACATTCTGCCTTCTGGTTTGTCCTCATGCTGTAAACAAGTGTTTTCATGGTCAGGTTTTCACTTTTTTGCACAATCTGCTGGTGACTTTTGCTATTTAAAATGGCCTCCAAGCACAGTACTGAAGTGACATTTAGTGTTCCTAAGTACAAGAATGCTATGACTTCCCTCATGGAGACAATGTGTGTTAGACAAGCTTCACTCACACAAGGCATAGTGCTATTGGCCATGTATTCAATGCTAGTGAATCAAAAACAGAAAGAAATAAGCTGTCATTAAAAAGCAGCACAGAATGTCCATCAACTGATGAATGGATCAAGAAGATGTGGTTCATCTATACAATGGAATACTCCATGGTCATGAGAAAGAATGAAATCTGGCCATTCTTGGCAACGTGGATGGACCTCGAGGGTGTCGTGCTAAGTGAAATAAGTCAGGCAGAGAAGGACAGATACCATATGTTTTCACTCATAGGTCTAATAGGAGAAACCTAACAGAGGACCATGGCGGGGGGGAAGAGTTAGGGAGAGGGAGGAAGGCTAATCATGAGAGACCCTTCAATACTGAAAACAAATTGAGGGCTGAAGGGGGAGGGGGAAAGGGGAAGGGGGTGATCGTCATGGAGGAGGACAATTGTGGGGAAGAGCACTGGATGTTCTATGGAAATCAACTTGACAATAAACTATAAAAAAAAAAAAAAAGCAGCACAGGGGCCTCTGGGTGGCTCAGACGGTTAAGCATCAGTCCTTGGCTCAGGTCATGGTCTCAAGGTTTGTGAGTTCGAGCCCCGCTTCAGGCTCTGTGCTGACAGCTCAGAGCCTGGAGCCTGCTTCAGATTCTGTGTTTCCCTCTTTCTGCCACTCCCCTGCTCTCACTCGCTCTCTCTCTCTGTCTCAAAAATAAATAAACATCAAAATATTTAAATGCAGGGGCGCCTGAGTGACTCAGTCGGTTGAGCGTCCGGCTTCACCTCAGGTCATGATCTCGTGGTTCGTGGGTTCGAGCCCCACATCAGGCTCTGTGCTGACGCTAGGTCAGAGCCTGGAGTCTGTCTTTATATTCTGTGTCTCCCTCTCTCTCTGACCCTCCCCTGCTCACACGGTGTGTCTCTCTTTCTCAAAAAACAAAACAAAAAAAAATTAAAAAACAAAAAAATAAAAAAATTTAAATGCATAAAAAAAAAAAACAGCACACATAGGGGCACCTGGGTGGCTCAATTGATTAAGTGTCCAACTTCAGGTCATGTCATGATCTCACAGTTCGTGGATTGAAGCCCTGCATAGGGTTTTATGCTGACAGCTCAGAGCCTAGAGGCTGCTTCGGATTCTGTATCTTTCTCTCTGCCCCTTCTCCCACTCGTACTCACTCTCTCTTTCTCTCTCAAAATAAATAAACATTAAAAATGTTAAAAAAAAAAAAGCAGCACACATAAAACACGGTCATACATTGGCAGGTTGATGAAAATAGTGTGACCAGAAGTTCACTCAAAACTGACACAGTATTTACCCAAAGAATAATGGTTCAGGGGCCATTAATTCAATGTCCACAGCAACTTTATAAAACATAATGACCAAAACTAATGAGAATCAACTGTATCTTTGTTTATCATATACTGTCTGTCTATCCCCATTAGAATGTAAAATTCAAGGGGGCAGAAACTTTTATCCACTCACTAGTGTATTCCCATTTTTGAGAAATATATAGAAGTTCAATGAATATTTGTTAATACATAAATGAATGAACCAGTTATTACTATGAATGAAGAAGTAAGAAATTAATAAATATAAATAAGGTAAACATCTAAATATAAAAGCAAATATGAAGTAAAAGAAATTGAAGATGACACAAATAAATGGAAAGATACACTGTGCTCATGAATTGGAAGAATTAATATTGTTAAGATGTCCACACGACCCAAAGCAATGTACAGATTCAATACAATCCCTATAAAACACCAAAAAAATTTCCCAAAAACTAGAAAAAATAATGCTAAAAATTTGTATGAAACCACAAAAACCCCAAATAGCCAATGCAATGGGTTAAAAGATGCACAAAACTGGAGGTATCTTGTTCCTTGATTTTATACTGTATTACAAAGCCATATTAACCATAACGGTATGGTACCAGCACAAAGATACAGAGATCAGTGAAACAGAATCAAGAGGCTACAAATAAACCCAAACATAGACAGTCCATTAGTTCATGACAAAGGAGGCAATGAGCAACAGTATACAATGGGGAAAAGGCGGTCTTTCCAAAAATAGTGTTGGCAAAACTGGACAGCTACATGCAAACAAAACAAAAAACAGTGGACTGTTATCTTACATGATATGCAAAATGGATTAAGTCTTTGAATGTGAGACCTGAAACCATAAAATGTGTGCGCACGCATGTGTGTGTATACACACGCACACACACATACACATTACCACATATAACCAATCTATATATATTTTGGACCGATCTTCTCAGGCAAGGGCAAGGAAAGCTAAAATAAACAAAGGGGATTACCTCAAACAAAAAAGCTTCTGCACAGTGAAGTATCGACAAAATGAAAAGGCAACTTAGTGAGTAGGAGATGATATTTCCCAATATTATATTTTCAGCTTAGTATCCACAATGTATAAACAACATATACTACTTAACATTTAAAGAAAACAATCCAATTAATGAACTTCAGAGAACTTAAGTAGATATTTTTCCAAAGAACACTTACATAGGGTCAACAGACCCATGAAAAGATGCTCAACCACCACTAATCATCGGGGAAACGAAAATCAAACCACAATGAGATATCACCTCATGGAAGTTAGACTGGCTTTTGTCACAAAGATAAAAACTTACAACTGCAGGTGAGGATGCGAGAGCACTCTCCTACACGGTTGGTGGGCATGTAAACTGGTATAGTCACTAATGAAAACAGTATGAATGTTTCTCAAAAAAACCATATGACCCAACAATTCTACTTCCAGGTATTTATCCAAAGAAAATGAAATAGCCATTTTAAAGAGATACATGCAGCCCTACATTCGCTGTAGCATAATTCACAATAACTAGGATATAAATGCAACCTGAGTATCCATCAATAGATCAACGGGTAAAGAAGATGTGGTAGAGATACAGTGAACTACTATTCAATCCTTAAAGATAGATAAAAAACAAATATTGCTCTTTTCAACCCCACAGATAGATCTAGAGAGTATTATCTGAAGTAAAAGAAGTGAGAGAGAAAACCAGTTAATGCCTAATTTCACTCACATGTGGAATCTATAAAACAAAACAAAACAGAACCAGTTTCATAGACAAAGGAAACTGCTGGCTACCACAAAGGGGAGGAGTTGGGAGGCAGGCAAAACGGGCAAAGGTGATTAAGAGGCACAGACTTCCTTTATAAAAGAATTAAGTCATGGAAATATGGTGCACAACATGGGGAATATAGTCAGTAATATTGTAATAACTTTGTGCGGTGACAGATAGCAACCAGACTTATTGTGGGGATCGTTTCAAAATGTATGAAAACATAAATTGCTATGATGTATACCTGAAACTAATAGGATATTGTCTGTCAATTATACTTCAATCAGATATGAATAATTATGATATAAATGAATAATGAATGAAAAAATAAACCAATTATGACTAATACATTAGTCTTTATGCAAGGCTGCGATCATAGGGCTGAAAGATACATGTGTGCTTTCCTCTTGAGGTTTTCACAGTTAAGAGAGTTGAAAAGTTTTCAGAAAACAACCAGATGCCCTTCCCTTTTCCAGCCTAGAAGGTGTATTTCATACCTATTTAATAGACTGATTATTGATTCTACACGTGAATCTAAGTTAATAAATAAAGATATCATTAGCATCTATCTTTACTACCAGAACATAAATTTTAACTTAGAATGTTTGACTGCTTCCCTCATCACCTGTTACTTCTTTTGTAAGCAGGAATGTGTAGCTTTATGAATTCACATATCTTTTTAAAGGCTTACCCTTTCTTTACTGTCTACTTGGGCAATGTCACACTAGTGCCATTAGCTGTGTGGTCTAAATCAAGTGACCTAACCTTTTTGGGTTTCAGTTTGCTTGTCTGTTAAATGAAGAAAATAAAAGCACCTCACTTAAAGGATTCAATTAATATATGAAAACTAGTTAGAATGACTGTTATATAGAATATGTTAACAATAAGAAACCTTGCTGTGCGCCTGGGTGGGCAACTTCAGCTCAGGTCCTGATCTAACAGTTTGTGAGTTCGAGCCCTGCATCTGGCTCTGTGCTGACGGAGCCTGGAGCCTGCTTTGGATTCTGTGTCTCCCTCTCTCTCTCTGCCCCTCCCCTGCTTGCCTTCTATCTCTGTCTCTCTCAAAAATGAATAAACATTAAAAAAATTAGAAACCTTTCTTCATGGAGAAGGCCGTATATTTCTGAAACTTAGAGTGAGAAAGGCAAAGAGTAGTAGACACTAAATAGAAGATACATGGATATGAATTTCATTCCCTAGAATAATTCAGGAAAGTTCACTGTATAGATTTTGTTACAGGGAGACTTTTTTTTTTATTTCATTTAGAGGAAGTTTTATTAGAACTTCATAATTTTGTATCAACATATGCAAATGTGCTCAGATGTTCCATTTCAGTGGTTACATTATTATAAATTGAGAATGATTACTATGAATATCCATTTTCTTTCAAAATCTATCAGCATGAACTTTACATTTTTAAGCAGAAGTGGATTATGCTAATGCATTAACTCTTCAGATACTCTCCATTTCTTTACCTCTAATTTTCCTCATTCAAAATTAGTTCATGTTAACATTATAAATGGTTCTTTGTAATTTAAATGTTTACCTATTTTCTTTGTCTGTGTCACACTTCTTAAGAAATACAACATCCAGATTCCCCAAAGACCTCCTCCATACCCACTGTAGGGAAAGGACCACTGTCAATGCAGGCTGCTATAGCAAAATAATACAGATTGGTGACTCAAACAAGAAACGTTTTGTTCTCACAGTTCAAGAGGCTGAGATGTCCAAAATCAAGATGTGGGCAGATCTGGTGTCTGGCCAGCCCTTTTCCTGGTTTACAGATGACTGCTTTCTTGCTATATCCTCCATAATCAACGGCACTAATCGCACTCACAAGGGCACTATCCTTATCACCTAATAATTATCTCCCAAAGCCCCACAGCAAAAAGACATCACATTAGGGCCTTAATATATAAATTTGGAGGGGAGACAACTTTTAGTACACAGCAAACACTCTGATGATACAAGATTTCCACAGGCTGATGCTTCCTTCCTAGTAATGTTTTCATACACCATCCTTCCCTTGCATGGTTGTGGTATCCTAACAGAGCTCTTTCTATACATTTCTGATTATTCATTTCCATTTCCCCCCCATCAAAATTTTCTTTGATAAAAAAGTATTTACTTG
The DNA here is from genome assembly GCA_028646485.1 of Cryptoprocta ferox. Classification (NCBI taxonomy): domain Eukaryota; kingdom Metazoa; phylum Chordata; class Mammalia; order Carnivora; family Eupleridae; genus Cryptoprocta; species Cryptoprocta ferox. The sequence goes on along the minus strand of CM053567.1, from coordinate 10,999,779 downwards.
GAAAAAATATATGTTTAAGGCTACATTTGTATCACTTTGGTAATATTTGCAGGTAATAATAATTAAAAAAAGCAATGTTCTTACAATCTAGTGCAAGAGTTTCAATACTTCAAAAATATCATTCAAAGGGGCACCTGGGTGGCTCAGTTGGTTAAGAGTCCGACTTTGGCTCAGGTCATGATCTTGCAGTTCGTGAGTTGGAGCCCCGCGTCAGGCACTGGGCTGACAGCTCAACGCCTGGAGCCTGCTTCGGAATCTGTGTCTCCCTCTCTCACTGCCCCTCCCCCCACTCCTGCTCTGTCTCTGTCTCTCAAAAATAAACATTAAAAAAAATAATGAAAATAAAAGTCATTTAAAAATATATCATTCAAGCTTTGCGCAGTGGCAGTATCGTAGCCAATGAGGTTTATCCGAGGCACGATTATTGCTAATTAAAAATATATCATTCATGAAAACTGCCCATATTGGTGTAAAACTAATCTGGTTATAGGATAAAAACTCATGGGGCGCCTGGGTGGCTCAGTCGGATAAGCATCTGACTCTTGATTTCAGCTCAGGTCATGATCTCATGGTCCCATGAGATTAAGCCCCAAGTTGGGCTCTGTTCTGAGACCAGGGAGCTTGCTTGGGATTTTCTCTTTCCCTCTGTTTCTGCTTCTCCCCTGTTTGTTCTCTTTCTCCTGCAAAATAAACATAAAAAACCCCACACCAAACCAAAACAAACAAAAACGCCTCTGCTTTACTCCACAAAATTGAAGCTTTATCTTTAAATACGTAACTGGCAATAGATGTCTAACCCTGTCTTCTAATTCTGCTGACTGTAAATTTTCTTTGTCCTATAGTCTTTAACGGGGGTGGCACGGGGTGAGCGGTCATGGTCAAAGTACACTGATAATGTTGGCCTATGTCTCTAATTTTTAGAACTAAAGTTTTGAGGGTAGAGATTGAGTAAGTCTTCGGATTTCAGTAGAATTTGCCTGTAAAACTACTTGGAGCATCTTGTTTAAAGATAGGAGGATACTTCAGACTCAGTAGCTGTAATAATTATTGGTCTCTCCTGATTTTCTCCTTTTCTACAAATCACTTTTGGCACTTAAATTTTTTTTTTAACAAAGACCATTTCAACGAAGACTTAAATTTACTGATATAACATGGTTATTGGTATTTTTAAAAACTAATTGATCTGTCCATTTCTTACATTGTTTATTCAGATTTTTTTTCCTCCTGACTAGGTCAGCTGATAGTGTCTATCTTATTCTATTTTCAAAGAACCATTTTTTAAAACTATATTACTTTATGCTCTCATTTTATTTCTTTTTACTATTATTGAGTCAACTCGTGTTTTTTTTTTTTTTTTTTAATCTGACTTCTCGAATTCATTGCTCTATCAACCTGCTTGATGCATGCAGCCTGTTTGCAAACGTATCATCGTGGTCTTTTATTTTATTTATTTTCAATTTCCCCTTATGGATTTTTTTTTCTTATTGAAAAATACAGTTGACCCTTAAACAATGCGGGGGTTAGGGCACCCACACCCCCTACCCCATGGAGTCAAAAATCCACACACAACTTTTGACCCTCCAAAAACTTAAGTACTGGTAGTCTACTAGTGACTGATGGCCTTACCAACAACATAAACAGTCTATTAACAGGAATTTTGTACAGTGTGTTATATGCTGTACTCTTACTACAAAGTAAGGTTGAGAAAAGAAAACGTTAAGAAAATCATGAGAAAATACATCTACAGGACTGTGTGGAAAAAAATCTGCATATAAGTGGACCCACAGAGTTCAAACCAATAATGTTTAAAGGTCAATTGTATACTTTGGGTTCCCAGATATACATTTCCTTTTATTGTTGTGCACTGATGTCTAATTCTATTGCATTAAAGCAGGAAGACAGGATCTGCATATTACCCAATTCCTCATGGCCTAGGATATGTTCAATTGTCTTTTAACCCACATGTAATTGAAAGTGTATTTATCTAATGTGGGGGAAAAGGCTGCAGAGTTTTATGTATGCCCTTTAGAATAAGTGAGTCATCTGTATGATTTAAAATTCCTGTTTCTTGGTGTTCCCGGGTGGCTCAATGTGGTTAAGCATCCGACTTCAGTTAAGGTCACAATCTCACGGTTTGTGGGTTCGAGCCCTGCATCCAAGCTTTGTGCTGACAGCTCAGAGCCTGGAATCTGCTTTGGATTCTGTGCCTCCCTCTCTCTCTGCCTCTCCCTCACTCTCAGTCTCTCTCTCTCGAAAAAAAATAAATATTAAAAAATTAAAAGAAATAAAATAAAATTACTCTTTCTTTATCCTTTCCTTGTTCAGCTAATGTATCAGTTTCTAAAAGAAAGATAAGTTTTCCCACTGTGATTATAGATTTATCAGTTCATCTTAGCATTTCCGTGGAATCTTCCCTTAAATAAATGTGTATATATATATATATATATGATATTAGATAAAAACATGTTCATAATTGTCATATTTTCCTAGCTGATGTTTATATAACTGAGTAAAGATCTATTTTCCCTAATGTATTTTGCCATAAGTAAACTGCTTAATATTAGAATGCCTAAACTAATTTATTTAGATGGGTAAATTGTTGGCATTGCCCTTCCCCATTCATTTACTTTCAAAGTCTGAGTGATACACGTTTTTATGAATGGCTTTGATAAATACCGTTTAGATGAAAATTTTAAACATATATATATATATATATATATATATATATATATATATGAGAGAGAGAGCGAGCAAGAGAAAGTGTGCACACATGCACATGCAAGTTGGAGCGGAGCAGAGAGAGAGGGAGAATCCCAAGCAGGCTCCACAATGTCAGCACAGAGCCCCACATGGGGCTGGAACTCACCAACCACAAGATCATGACCTGAGCCGAAATCAAGAGTCAGAGGCTCAACTGACTGAGCCAATCAGGTACCCCTCCCATTTACTAATGGACTGACCAAAGACTTTCTGCTGTTTTGTTCTGTTTTGTTTTCTATTCCTTCTTCTTCATTTATACATACATTCTAAATTACATTTCTTTTTTTAAAACATTCCCCATATATATTTAATGACTTAATAACATCTAAAGGCACCTGGAACGCTCATTCAGTTTGGCAACCAACTCTTGATTTCAACTCAGGTCATGATCTAACAGTTGGTAGGATCAAGCCCTGCACCATGCTCTGTGCTGTCAGCTTGGGATCCTCTCTCTCCCTCTCTCTTTCTCTCTCAAATTTAATAAAACATTTTTAAAAATCTGACTGTAATCAAAGTATCCCAATATCCTCTCATGTGTTTTGAAAACCTTTAGAAGTTTTAAGTCTCATCTTTTCACTGTTCAATTTCCATTGTATTATTATTTTACTTCCATCTTTTTCTTTAATTTCCCAAAGGTGTTTTATTAATTTAACAGTTGATTCTTGTTTACTCTTAACGACTAAACATACTCCCTCTATGTCATTGCATCTTCAACCCATTCCTGTTTCCTGCCCCACTTTCTTTTTTTATTGAAGTATATGCTTTATTATTTATTTCAGCCAGTATAAGTATCTATTGCAGTGGTTATCTACCCCAAAACTTAGTGACTAAAAACAACCACCTTTTCATTCTAGGCCATGCACTATGGAGAAGTCTGGCAGGGCCTGGCTGGTGATGGCACTGCTTCAAGGGGTATTTGCTGGATGACTCCCTAAAAATTGACTTGTCACTGAGCTGGAGGTGTTTGAAGACCACTTCACTTGCCAGGACGGCACTGCCAGGGACATCTGGAGGGCTGAGCCCAGCTCGGTCCTTCCCTTCCCATGCAGCCTCAGGGTTCATCCTGCACTCTCTCTAGCATGGTGGTCAGAGTTCCTGCACCATGACTGAGAACCTTAAAATCCAGGTCGGGAGCTGAAAATCCTCCCGAACATGTGACCCAGAACCGGTGTTGTGTTACTTCTACATACTCCAACTAGTTAAGAAGCCACAGGCTCACCTAGATTTTAGGGGGTGGAGTAACAGACTCCACCTTGCCAAGGGAAATGGCTAACGTACACAGAAAGGGAACAAATGATGGGGCATTCTAGAGACAACCTCTGCAACTGGAAAACTCTTCCCAGGTTTTGTCAGAAAATATTTTATTTTCATCCTTATTCTTGAAAGAATTGTTCATCTATGTATAGTATTTTAGGTTGATCGTTAGTTTTCAATGATAGTGTAAAGATATCCACCCCACTGTCTTCAGCATCTTAAGTTATGAAACATATGATGTCCAACTACTTTCTATTCCTTTTAAGTAGTCCTTTTTTTTTCCTCTTACAGATATGACTTTCCCTTTTTCACCGAGCATTTTTATTTCTCTATGATGTGTTCAGCTGTGGATTGCCATTTTCTTGCCTTGCCAAAGAGTCAGATGTATTTTAATGTAAAAGTCCTTTAAAAAATAATGTTTATTTATTTTTGAGAGAAAAAGACAGACTGCAAGTGGGGGAGGGGCAAAGAGAGAGGGAGACATAGAACCTGAAGCAGGCTCCAGGCTCAGAGCAGTCAGCACAGAGCTTGACGTGGGCCTTGAACTCACAAACCATGAGATCATGACCTGAGCTGAAGTCGGACGCTTAACTGACGGAGCCACCCAGGTGCCACAAAAGTCATTTGTTTTTTAATTCTAGACGATAATTTAGTATCATCTATTACAAAGTACCACTGTCTTATTCTTGAAATATATATATATCTTTTTTTGGAACTTGTCTTGATTATCTGTTAAACATTTTCATTCTATCTTCCGTTCTAGCTACATATCCTTTACATTCTTCATTTGTTAATTTTAAGGGTTTTAAAAATTTGACTTCTACCTACCTCTTTCAATGTACTGATTCTCGCCTTCAGCAACATGTATCTTACAGTTTCATCCACCCAATGAGATTTTATTTCAATACCTATAATTGCATTGCTAGAATCCTTTTTGTTCCCTTAACAAGCTTTATCTTCCCCCATTATATATTGTTCCTGCTTAGTCTGCATAGTTTATTTTATACCTTTAAACATTGCAAAGATACTTACTATCACCTCTCTTGGGTTATCTCATTATATACAATTTTTCCAGTGTTAAGCATCAGTTCATTGTAATCATTGAATTTTCTTCATAAAACATTCAGACAAAACTGTTTGATATTTGGCCCACCAGGTTTCCGTTGGTTTTGTTGTTTTCATACAAGTTTTCCTCATTACATGTGCAGGAGGTCCGAAAAGAAGGAGAAAGGTGGCTTTAGCTCACACTTGTGCAAACGCGAGATTGCACGTGTGTATGTTGCCTCCTCAGGTCCGACAGCAGAACTTTTCTCATCCCTGTTCCATGAAGGAATAAGGCTCTTGGCCTCCACAGTTCTGAGACTTGAGCTCATTTCCTTCAGACATATTAAAAGTAAATTTCCTAACCACTGAGGCTTATATTCATGGAGGTAAGCCCCCCAAATCATTGGCATTTAGTATATATGCGCCTCTTTAACGTGCTATGACGTCTTTGTCTAGTACCCTGATTCCTTTTATGTGTGTGTGTGCCGGTGCACACACACTTGCAAGTTTGAAACGAGAAAGGGGTTGGTTCATGTCAGGTCAGACAATGATATTTCCTCAATCATCACTAATTTTGTGTTTACCTTTCTCAATTTAATAATAATCATCTGGTAAGAGGGACTATATGAATCGAAGGGAAATATCTACTGCTTTTCCTCTTCACTACGTAATTCAGCTCACAGAGTTATGGTTCTTGAGGAAATATGTAATCATAATGAAACTTTAAAATCTGTTGAATAAAAAATATCTGAAAAAAATTATAGGAGATAACTTCAGATAATGTGTGAAATTTGATGATGTGAAAGTTATGAAATCACCCCTCAGATTCACCACGATCGATAGCCTTTACAATGAGATTTTGATTTAAGGGGATTATGTTGTTAAGGCAGGAGCACATTTTAACATGTGTATAAAGAAACCTAAACTAGGCTGTATTTTGCTCATTTTCCTGAATCTTGTGATTCAAGATCTGCCGTTAACCTATAGCAACTTTGGGCCAGGGCTCACAACCAGCTTTAACTGCCTCGTCACCTCCATTTAACACAAAATGAGAACAGAAATCCACATCCACTCACAACTATAAAAAAAAAAAAAAAAAAAAGCACAACTTGGTAAGAGAAAATTTGTTTCCAGTCCCACGTATACACTTTTAATTAGAATGCTATTCAGATGTCTGCTTTCTACTTTGTAGAAGAATAAATCGTTTTCAGACTTCACCACTGTCTTCTCTTCTTTTTCAGAAGAGAAAAGTGGCAAAATCGGGGAAACAAAGGAGAATGGAAAACAAAATCTTTAAGATTCATCTCTTAGACTTGCTTTTTCTGTAATATAAGATAAACAAATTATACATGTCCTTTTTAAAAAAGTATGTGGCAGGGACGACGGAAAACTCATTTATAACTATGTCTCCTGATTTCACCTGATCGAAATTTCTATCAAATGTATTGTGGCCAATATCAAAATCACAGCAAATAGCTGCCTTTAACAGAGGGCTTTGATGTTTAATCTTTTGAAGCATATGAGAAGCAAAAATATGCCATATGCAAAGTAAAATCCTCTCCTGTCTTTGAAAATACCAAAGGTAACTTTTAAGTGCACTTACCATTTTCATCTTTGCAGATAAAATGTCTAGTAGGCAGGCTTATAGATGTTCATGGGCTTTCTCTACGATTTAAATGTTTTTGAAATGAACAACAAAAATAGTTACCCTTTTAAAAAAGTCAAATAGCACTTTAAACTACCTCTATGTTATATACATATTTTTTAGCATCTAAGTTGACAAATATCCACTGAAATATAGCCTTATATGTAGATAGCCGTACTGCCTAAATAAGATCCATAAAATTTGCAGTTGAGTAAAAAAAAAAAATTGACTATAACTTGGAAATTTAGTCACATAGGTACAAATATGCTACCATGTTACAGGTGATGGTTCAACATAGTAAATGCTTAATTATTCCCAGACCTTATTTGTAAGTTTCATCTGAAACCTACTTTTCAGTTGCATTTCCCTGATGATTAGTGATTTTGAGCATCTTTTCGTGTGTCTGTGAGTCATTTGTAGATCTTCTTTGGAAACATGCCTGTTCAGGTCCTCTGCCCATTTTAAAATTCTTTTATTTGTTGTTCTGGTGTTGAGTCGTATCAATTGTTTATATATTTTTGAATATTAATCCCTTATCAGATATGCCATTTGACAATATCTTCTTCCGTTCAATAGTCTGCCTTTTTATTTTGTTGATGGTTTCTTTCCTTATGCAAAAGATGTTACTTTAATGTAATTCCAACAGTTTAGTTTTGCTTTTGTTTCCCCTGCCTGGGGAGGCACATGGTATGTATATCCAGGAAAAATATATAGATATTAGATATAGATAATAGGTATGGGTGTATATATAGATATTGCTTTCAATATCTATATATTGCTCAGGCTGATGTCCAAGAGATTTACTTCTTTTTTTTTTTTTTTTGGAGTTTTATACTTTCAGATCTTATTCTTAGGTTTTTAATCCATTTTAAGGTTTCTTTTTGTATACAATGTAAGAAAGTGGTACAGGTTCATTCTTTTGCATGTAGAGATTCAGTTTTTCCAATACCGTTTGCTGAACAGACTGTCTTTCCCATTGTATATTTTTGTCTCCTTTGATGTAGATGAATTGACTAAATAGACCACAATAATATGTCACCTCCAAATAGAATGGCTAGTGTCAGAAAGATAAGAAGTAACAAATGTTGGCGAGGATGTGGAGAAAAGGAAACCATTTCACACTCCTTGGGAGATTGGTAATTAGTGCAGCCACTGTGGAAAACAGCATAGAGGGTTCTCAAAAAACAAAAATTAAAAATAAAAATACTATGGAATCCAGTAATTCCACTTCTGGATATCTACCCACAGAAAATAAAATGAAACGAGCCTACATATCCACTGGTAAGTGAATGGTGAAAGAAGATGTTGCGTAAATACACGATGGGATATTACTCAGCCATAAAAAAGATGAGATCTTGCCATTTGTGACAACATAGATGGAACTAGAAGGTTTGACGCTATGTGAAATAAGTCAGACATAGGGAGATATTTACAGTATTTCACTTCTGTCTGTAACCTAAAACAACAACAACAGAAACAGACTCTCCTAAATACAGAGAACAAATTGGTGGTCGCCAGAGGAGGGAGGGGGAGACGTAGCATGAGGGGGTTTGGCAAAATGAGTGAAGAGGATTCAGAGGCACAAAATTCCAGCTAATAAGTCATAGGGATGAAAAGCACAGCATAGGGACTAGAGTCAATAGTATTGTAATAACTGCATGGTGACAGATGGTGACTACACTCACAGTGGTGACATTTCATAAAGCATATATATTATAGTGCATCTCATAAGGTACATAATTGTTGAACCACTTCGTTATACACCTGAAACTAATATGTCCAGTATACTTCAATTAAAAATATTAAATAAAATAAAACCTGTACTTCAACTAGAAATGTTTATATGTAATATATAAAGCAAATTTTTCTGATGGCTAATTTTTGGATACACTATAATGTTATATAGAAAATGACCAGATCTAGTTTTCCTAGAATATATTTTATTAATATTTAGAATTCAGATTCAAGAAAAGTGGTTTCCTAGGAAATATATTTAGCTGTTTCCGTGGCCCATCGCATAAAAGGGACAGAGAGCCTGTACCTTGATGCAGGAATCATGTGGCTGATTCCTCTCCTGTAAAATGGCCTTCTCCAAGCTGAGTAGAAGGTACAAACACAAATACATCTACTCAATAAACTGGCTATTGCATAGTTATAAAATCAGATGTGGTGGAGAAATAAAATTCCATTTTCCTGATTTCTATTGATGTTAAGTAGTCAAGAGGAATAAATTTGCCTCTCAAAGTTTTCTCAAAAAGACTGAAGAATGCTTGCCACATAATTGTTTGTTTTACTGAAGTGATTCCCAGCCTTTAGCAGACACAAGAATCACATGAAGGGCTTGCTGAGACATAAACTGCTGAACCCCACACCCAGAGATTCTGATTCAGCGTATTTGAGGTGAGGCCAAGGATTTCTAAGCCCTTTTGTAAGTACTGCTGACACTGCTGGTCCAGGGACCACACTTTGAGAATCACTGAATTACTTACTGGATTGTATTCACACATGGGAGCTACAGCTTCTTAAACTTCCAAAAGCAGTAGGAATAAAATGTCCAAAATGGTTACATTCTGCACTATCCATGAGATGTGTCAGGAAGAGCAGTGGCCTTCTCATTTTTTTGGAACCTTGCACAGAGAGAATGGGAGGTATTATGCTGAGTGAAATAAGTCCGTCAGAGGAAGACTGGTATCATTCTTAGGTTTTCACGCATATGTGGATCTTGAGAAACTTAACAGAAGACCATGGGAGAGGGAAAAGGAAAAAAAAAAAAAGTTACAGAGAGGGAGGGAGGGAGAGAAACAAACCATAAGAGACTCTAAAATACAGAGAACAAACTGAGGGTGGATGGGGGGGTTGAGGGGGTGGATAAAATGGGTGATGGGCACTGAGGAGGGCACTTGCTGGAATGAGCACTGCATGTTGTCTATAAGCGATGAACTACAGGAATCTACCCCCAAAACCAAGAGCACACTTTATACACTGTATGTTAGCCAATTTGACAATAATTATATTTAAAAAAAAGAGAGAATGGAATTAATTAAACTGATAGAGGATGTAATCAACAAAATACCCATGGACATAACAGCCATCTTGATTCACATGAATTTCTCCTCATCTTTTGTGTTTCATTTATCTTTATCTCCAAATATTTACTCAGTGAAAAGGGAGAAAAGGGAGTGTAAGAAGTATGTCAAGTGCTCCAAGGTCATATTTTAACTGCCCTCCAAACTGCTTCAGTATCCCCAGACGATATCTTAAGATAGTTTGTGTCAGGAAAAGAAAAAAAAAAAAGGCAAAACATAAATAAATTAAAAATAAATTATATCCCTAGTTCTTCACCTAATGTCTACTTTCAGTCCCTAAGCTACTTATTAGAAGGGATTTGTGAAAATAAGTTGTCTTTGAGAATTGTGCTTCAGTGGTTCTGAATTAGTAGAGACAGGATCCAGAATGTGAAGTTTGGCATGCAGGAGAGAAGGGATGGGAACTCAGGGAGAGGCACAAGACCGCTTTTCTTCCTGGTCTTTGGTATTTCTCTGCAGTGTCTGGGCCTAGCAACTCTTTTAACCTCCAGCTGAACTCTGTTTCCTTATTTCTAAAATGGCAACAGTAATGTCTTTCTATTACTAGATTGTTGACAAAATCAAATTAGGTGGAGTCTTATTTTCTTATAGATATAACTAAATACAATCTAACATATTCGATGCCGATAAAAGAGTTGGATGGGTGCCATTGTTAATAAGAGGAGACTAGCTTTATGTTTTTTTTTAGTGTTTTTTTGTTTTAGAGAGAGAGACAGACAGACGGACAGAGACAGGGAGGGAGGGAGGGAGACACAGAATCAAAGAATCTGAAGCAAACTCCAGGCTCCTAGCTGTCATCACAGAGCATGACACGGGGCTCGAACCTGCGAGCTGCGAAATCATTACCTGAGCCAAATTCAGATGCTTAACTGACGGAGGCACCCAGGCACCCAAGGAGAGAATCTTTCGATTTCTTGTTGTAATTCAACAGTGTACTCCTAGCATTGTCTCGGTTTATACAAAGTATTAATGGTCTGCACATTACAAATGATTAACATACCACCTACTTTAAAACCTGACTTTGCCATGTGTCAATCTTATTCCAGTTCTGTGAAATTTGATGTTCCTCCTCAATGTGAGACAATGCTAGACTTGATAGCTTTTAATATCATTTTTTTATCACTTTTCATAATACTCGGCAAATATGCAGAAAATGTTCACTGGAAATGTTTTACGGTGGCTGAATAAATGTTAATTTTCAATTTAAAATATTATTAGTGCAGAAAGAGAGCCACATTTTCAGGGAGATTTTTTCTTTTCTTTCTCTGTGTTTGCACGTCTGTGCATGATTACACTTCCTGGCTGCAAACTCAGCACCAGTATCCCCATAAGGAGTGATTTCAGATTTCCTGTATTAAATAATGTAGATATGATAGGGGTGAAAGTGAGATATCTCAGTAGGAAATAAAAGAGTCTTAAACAAAAGGCCCTCTGTCAACTATGATGTCCTTTGTATGCTCTTTCCCTCTGTGGATGACAAAAAAAAGTGGCAGGCGGATGCCTCTGAACTATACTGCTGAAAGCAAAGAGTCAGCCTTGCAGGTGAACTTGGAACAACGTGTATGCAGTGCCTCTCTTTCTTGAATGAACGATCTTATTAGGGGTAGCACCTACCCACTCTCAGATGGTATTTAAAACGATATATGGGGGGAGAGAGGACAAGATGGCGGAGAGGCAGGGAGCTCTGTAATCCGCGCCCGCC
>CM053567.1:10871391-10987788 GCA_028646485.1 Cryptoprocta ferox | reverse complement strand
AAAAAAAGGAAAAAAAATAAAAATAAAACGATATATGGCTACCTGTTAATGACCATTTAAAAATCCTTAAAATTTACACATAATACAGCAACATTCAGATTAAAGATGAAGTGTGAGTCCTCATCATCTCTCGATTTTCTTTAACTGTTTCTGAGCTTCTGACTTTCACAAGCATCGGTTAAAAATCTAAGATGACATAACGTCTTCCGATGCTTTCGTCTTGGGAGAAAACTGCACTGAATACAGTAATTTCAGAACCAAATCGAAGTGAATCACAAGTTGGTCTCAGGGAATCTTTAAAAAAAAGAAAAGAATAGAAAAAAGAAAAAGGGAAAGAAAAGAATGAAAAAAAGAAACACATTGCCATGGCTGATTTCTCTGACTCTCATTAACATATAATCCTCAAAGATGCAAATATGTTCAATGTGTGTGCACTGACACATAAACTCTGTCTTCACTTCAGCTATACTGTGAGATCTCACAGCCATACTGTGAAATCTCATAAAATTTGAAATCCATGTAGTACCCTAACAGTATATTGCTGCCTCAACCCTGACAAGCAGTAAGTGTCGAGGGCTTCCTTTTATACCCTTCAATGATGTTTAAAATAGGAACACAGGAATACAGAGGATGGAGACAGACTACAGGATATGAATTTTCTCCATGAGAAAATAAATGTGTTAAAAACATTACATAAAGGGCACAAATTTAAAGCAGTTGCTAACATGAAATCTTGGTATCTAAGGTCAGTCTGCATTGCTGCATTCCCATCTGTCCTAAAGTTAAAGAAAATTACATGGATTATTTAAAAATGAAAGCTATATTTCAGTGTCAGGTATGTAAAATCAAGATCAAGCACCCCTGAATTTTTGATTCATCTTCTACTTGCAGATATTCAGAAAAATAGTGAATGCCTAATGGCAAATTCAAGATTAAATGTTTACTGTGTGAGATTTATTTTGTTTGTTAAAGAGTAATTCTTAAGAAGTGGGGTATCTGAACCAGTGACTTACTACAAATTGTAGGTTATCACAGATCAAATAGGAAAATGGAGTATTAGCTATTTCTGGTTTAAAATACTTCTCCAAAATAACAAAGTCATTAACGGTCCATTATTTCCCCCCCAAATAAAGATCAAATTTGTTTTTAAATATTCACATATTTAAATGAAAGTTCACAATTTTGATGATTTTTAATCAATCATTAAGTCCATTACATATGAGAAGAAAACTGTAACAATCCACAAATTCACTATGATAGTGATATATAATGGATTTATCAGCAGATAAACAATGTTAGTGTAATAAACATCTAAGCTATTACACGACACGTTTTACTAAACAACTGTACAAAGAATTAAAGGACAAATAATCTAGATCGGCAGCAACATGTTCTATGTCTGATCCAGTTTTCATTTGTCATACATTTGTTCTTTTATTTTTTCTCTTAACTTTTCCTAAAGTTGATGGGTTTAAGACTGCTATTTCCTTAAAAGCTTAATAGCTTTTGTGACATTTTATGGTGGTGTTTCTGTAGACAATTCCCAGCAGGACAGGACTTTGGCATTACACAAATGCAGTGTGTGTGCGTGTACATGTGCGCACACACAAATACACATATATGCATATGCATATAAGCACAGAATATTATTTTGGAGAAAACTAACAGTTTTAATTCACAGGCTTCCCTTCAGACAATGCTTTGTCCTCAAAGGAAAAAAATACATAAAATTGAAACCCCAGGAGAACCTGTGTGGTTCAGTACATTAAGCGTCTGACTTCAGCTCAGGTCATGATCTGATGGTTCGATGGTTCGAGCCCCACGTCAGGCTCTGCGCTAACAGCTCAGAGTCTGGAGCCTGCTTTGGATTCTGTGTCTTCCTCTCTCTCTCTCTCTCTCTCTCTCTCTCTCTCTCTCTCTCTGCCCCTCCCCTGCTTGTGCTCTCTCTCTCCTTCTCAAAAATAAAAAAATTAAAAAAACCTGAAACCACAATATATTTAGTAAAAATATATTTGAAGTACAAAATGCAGACATAGACAAATCACTGACATAATACATGTGTCACTTCAGTTAGATGTGCTGCCTTGATGAGAAAGATGACATTTTGAAGCTTCACTTTCTGGTCTGCCAATGATTGTCTAATTTAGAATCCTGAAATTTCCTTTGATTTACACTAATAATGATCTTATCTTACAAATAGTTGCTTCATGTTTTCCCTCTTCTCCCAAGAGAAGCCCTGCAGTCTATAGTCATTGTCACTAGTAACTATAGATAATATATAAAGACAACCATAAAAGCCATACCATATTAGAAATAAGTGTATATTCTGGCAGTAAATGATATAATGTCAATATATAAACAGATAGCTGAAGAAGTTTTCCGTAAGAAAAATGTAGCATACCTGAGGACTAGACTTAAATTCTTATATTTAAAACTATGATATAGGTAAGTGGTTGATATCTCTAAAGAGGGGGAGTTATCAGTTGAAGGCATAGGATCTCGAACAGAGCTCCTAAACTTTATTTACCTGGGCATCTCTGTCAGAGTAATATATACTCTCAAGGATATTCACAGGAATTAAAAAAAAAGTGTTTATAATTTGTATGGCTGCCATTTTTTAAAGAAAACATATATTTTGGTCATATTATTAAATACTGCATTATAATGAAATAGAAAAATACCAAGACAAATACCAAGATTTAAATGCAACCTCATCGATCATGATCTATATAAACAGACTAAGTATTTCAAATAGAAGGCAAAGAACATCACACTAGATTTTAAAAAGTACCCAACTGTTCTTTCTTCAAGAGATGTGCTTTAACTATAATGCAAAAAAGAGGGGCACCTGGATGGCTCAGTCAGTTGAGCATCAGACTCTTGATTACAGCTCACATCATGCTCTCATGGTTCTAAAATGAAGCCCCATGTTGGGCTCTGTGGTGGCAGCGCACAGCCTGCTTGGAATTCTCTCTCCCCCTCGTTCTCTGCCTCTCCCCAATGCACAAAAGTTCTCTCAAAATAGGTAAACATTAAAAAAAATTAAAATATATAATGCAAAATGCAAGTCCAAAGTAAAAGGATAAAATACATATACCGCACAACACTAGAAGCTAGATTGCCTGTTTTAGTATCAGACAAAATAGACATCCAGACAAGGAGTAATAGCTTCACAAATAGACACCATATGGGGCCATTAACAAGTCTCAATCATGTTTCTGGCATCCGCATGGGAGTGGGGAAGCAGGCAGCCACTCATCACGGTGTTAGAGCTCAAGTGTCCTAAGGAGATAGTTCTCATGGGTGAGTGGCCCATTTCAGTTTGTTGGAGACCAAACAGCTGCACAGGGTGGTAGAAAACGAGTGCCCGGGTGACATGAGGTGAGAGTGTGCACAGCTGGAGGGAGATGACTGTGAGATGGGCAGACTGATGTCACACTAGAATATTGATCAGATAAGTAAATATACGAAGGATAAAGGGAGACATTCATACCTGCGAATGAGTCTAAGAATACGAAAAGGTAGGTATCATTGTGAACTCATGGTTTTCAATATAAAAAGCTTGGTAAGTATAAACATTTCACCTGCCTACCTACCTACCTACCTACCTATCTATCATGTGTCATCTCTCTGAATGTCTATAGTTCTGCAGAAGCAGATGCTAAGACAGACTTTGATATGCAAGATATTTATAAGTGATCAACAACGACAGAAGGTAGTGGGGGGAGAGATGGGCAAAGGGAAAAGTCAAACTTCCCCAAACTTTTTTTCAACCTCAAGGGAAGCTCTGAAGCATAAATGGCCTTCCAGACTTACTTATCTCTCAATGGGCTGAAATGCCTATGGTCTTTATACCCTGAGATGATCAGTCAGTGGATGTGGATTTCTTCATGAAGGACATGGAGTCGGGTGAGGTAGCTCTGCCTGAAGTCTGAGTCTACTCCCAGCAGAAACATTTCTAGGTCCATACCATACATACCTACCTACACACACACACACACACACACACACACACACACACACTTCGGCTACAATGCTTATTTTGAAACAAATTTTCCTGATATGGTTGACATACTTGGGAACATTTGGGGCATAACATAAATTTTGAGTATGTGTGTGTGCTATCTCGTCCTTTAAAAAAATAGACAAAAGTAGAAAATTATACTCAGATAATCTGAGAGGGCAGGGACACACAAAAGGCCCACATGCACACACTACATTTTATCAGCATTCTTAGTTCACTGTATGTATCGGTGTACGTGGTTGTGTTTTATTATATTTTTCTTACTTGTAAACTGTCCTCTATTTATTAAAACCAAAACTGAATGAACAATAAACCCCACCTCATTAAACATTTCAAAATCGTTTCAGGGTCCTGGTTCAAAATGCCAAGCAGAGAGTTTAAGCAAAGCATCCTCTTTGTGTGAAGACCTGAAGGCGACCGAGTCTGATCCTCCACATGTGGCTCCTTTGTGTGTCTGCCGTGGCACATTTAGTGGTTTGACGTGTCCCTAGTATTTGCAGAGCCTTTAGTTGTTGGGTAGAGTCATGGATTGAGGGGGAAGAAATGGTGGGAAAATACTGAAAGTAAGACAGAAGTTAAAGAAGGCTATAAATTGGATCAAATATTCAGTTTTGGTAAAACTTTGATAAAATATCTATTATAAGCACATGGCCCAAAGGACCGAAAATGAAAGAAACAAGAGTCTGCACCAAGATTTGAGGCTGTGAAAAATGGCCTAACTGTGATGTTTGGAACAATGGTACAATGACCCACATCAGTCCACACCTTGCATTGCAACTTTCCTTCTGATTTCAGATTACCCAGCCTTCCACCAGTTCACAGTAACTAAGAAGCTACAGCTTTTCTAATATCCACTTCCATAAAAGACCTCAAAAATGTGTGTTTTTAAGGCGAAGTAACATATTTACTGTAGTCCTTATGTATTTTTAATCATTTATTACGTGTGAAACTATGCTATTTTTATTAGGTTCTTATCTTTCTTTAATATATAACTGATGAAAATGTCGAGTGTTTCTGCTCCAACATTTTTCCATAAGCCCTGTGGTTTTTATTTCCTGATTATGCATAGCATAGTGATTTTTAGGAACGTGTGTAACATCACAGAACTAACCATAGATACCTATGTACACACCAGACTCTTCTATTACACAGAACAATCGTATGTGATTATGTAAGCAAAAATATGAGGCCATATAACTACATATACTTCAATTAGGATCATGTGATCTCATTTTTTTAGCTTTATGGCTTCTGATTTTTAAACAATTATCTATAAAATAAAATAAAGCTTTTTTTTCATTATGAAAAACAAAGTAAAGGGACAAATGCAGTGAAATGCTGAGCTGTTCTAGAAGCAATTTCTTATCTCCTAGGCAAGGAGAAAACCCCATTATGGGAGCAGCTCAGCATAGCTTAAAAGCACAGTTGGATGATATTTAATAGCAAAAGCATCCAACTTGGGACAGCAGTGGGGTCCCACAGCACTAGACGGCACACACATTCTGAAGGCTAATGATGACCTAGTCTTATTCGTACACTGCATTATTCTACTCTGTGCAGAAATTTCAAGAAAAAGGTATAGGAGTACATGGGAAGATGTGTTGAGGGCTGCCAGAATAATGTACAGGTAGATACGCAGTTTTATTTCTTATGGATTTTATCTCCCCCCCCCCCATCCATGCCTGTCATAAGATATCTCTGATCACTTCTTCTCCAAAGAGGTCTGTTTTATTAAACCCCAAGGAAAAAGTTGTCTGAAAGACTCTTCCTGCCCTGGCCTTTGTTTTCCTGCAGTCTGCTATTTAAAGGTTGTTGCAGAGAAGAGGCTGCAGTGCCCAGCGGAGGCGGCAGGAAGTCGAGGGTCAGCGGGAGTGAGCAGGGGCTGGCTGGGCACCACGGCCAGGGTCACCACCATCGAGGCAGTGAAGGGAAGATGCAGGTTCTGCAGCAGCAAGCCCGCGATGCCCAGGAGAGGGCCAAGTACCCTGTCTGCCCTGGGGCCAGAGGGGGAAAGTCGAGGCCGGGAGCAGGCGGAGGCTGAGGTGGCCTCCTTGAACCCTAGGACCCAGCAGGTTGAAGAGGAGCTGGCCGGTGCCCAGGAGCAGCTGACCACTGCCTGCAAAAGCTGGAGGAAGCCGAGAAAGACGCTGATGGGAGTGAGAGAGGAACAGAGGCTACTGAAACACCGAGCCTTAAAAGATGAAGGAAAGATGGAACTCCAGGAAATCCAACTCAGAGAAGCTAAGCGCACTGCAGAAAAGACAGATGGGAAGTATGAAGACATGGCTGGTGATGACGAACGGGGACTTGGAGCACGGAGAGGAGCGAGTTGAGCCCACAGGGTCCCTCCGCCTGGAGATGGATGGCCAACCCGACGGACAGACCTGAGCGTGCAGTGTCTGAGTACTGCTGAAGAAGAGTGCTCTCAAAGGGAAGACAGATACGGGGAAGAGATAAGGATTCTGAAGGATAAAGTCCAGGAGCCAGGGCCCTGTGCTGAGTTTGCAGAGAGGTCAGTGGCCAAGCTGGAGAAGACAACAGATGACTTGAAAGATAAGCTGAAATGCACCAAAGAGGAGCACCTCTGTACAAAGATGCTGGCTCGGACTCTGCCTGAGCTGAATGAGGGGTACAGCACCCCAGTCCCAGGCTGCCGCTGCTCCTCCCTCTGACCCCCACTCTGCTTTCCCCAGCCAGCCAGGACCTGGCCTTGAAACTGAGGGTTGATCTTTACCTGGAAGGCTGCTTTTTCTTTCGGCCACCTCTCTCCCACCCCAACCCCTGTGTCTTCTTCACCAAACTGTGTCTGCCTCTCCCCCGTGATTCCAGTGGGGCTTAATCCTGAGCACTTTTGGAAGCAATGCTTAAGGGAATGTGAGCGCAATGCAAAGTGTCTTCGCAAGCATGTTGTGATAAACACATTTTCTAATTACCTTTCCTGTTGTCGATGATACAGCAGCCGTTTATAAAACAGTCCTAACAATTCCTCATAGGAAGCAGTGGTCTAACTCCTTCCTCCCACTGGGAAAGTAATGTTGGGACTTAATGCACACTGCCCTCTCCATGGGGGAGGGAGCTGGGCTGGGGCTTGCCTTACTGAGGGCCAGAGCCAGGAAAGGGACCCATGGAGATCCCAGGAAGAATTAGGGGGGGAAAAAAGTGTGGCTCAGAGTTTCAGCTTTAAGCCATCTTTGAGCAACTTTGTTTATTAATTTTTTTTTTCATCAGAATTCACCAAGCAGATTAAGATGTGAGACCTCTAAGACCAAATCCTTAATGCATCTTATCCCTTTCGCAACCCCACACAGAATGGATCAGGTCCCCCTTATGTAGAGGTAACCACTTATTTCCTCTCCTGCCTCCTTGAATGAGAAAGAGAATGTATTTGCCGCTGATTTGGCCATAAGAAACCATCTCCTCCTGTCACCATTTCCTGGGTCTGAAGTCACTGCCTCTAAAAGTATCACCTCGTTGTGCTTTGTATCAGTTAGTGCCGGAGAAGAAATCTTGAGGAGAATGTCCAAAACTGCTTTTAAGTTTTATGTTACTTTGAAATTCTGCTTCCTTAGCGTTGGGGCACATTGGACACCTGTCTGGCTGAGAACTCTACAGTCTTTGGGCAGATGGTGTGCTGATCTTTTAAAAGTTTCTTTCCCTACCCAATCCCCCTTTGCGGCGAAGTTTCTGTGCAGTCTATTAGGTGCATATCCTGCCATTTAGTGGTTCAAAATGCACTCTCCTTTGGTGTGCTTGCTTTCTCTAGGGGCCGATTGAGACAAAGAAACCAATAGTGCAACTATTTTGATACTGCAAATGGACAGGTGTCCTTTTGAAATAAAGAAGCAGCCCCTCCAAAATAAATAAATGAAGTAAATGAATAAAGCTTGTTTGAAATGCCTTTGAAATGACAAGAGGAGAGTAATATTGGGTATCTTTTCATGTGTGTGTTAGACATCTGCATGTCTTTGGAAAAATGACTCTCTTTGTCTTCTGCCCATTTCTTAACTGGATTATTTATTTATTTGAGTGTTTAGTTTGATAACTTCTTTACAGATTTTGGTGTGGGAAATCAAATAGCTAAGTCCTGGGTTAGGAGATTATAAGGAATGCATTGCAAAGGAGAAAACTACTTTCTGGACTTGCTGAAAACAGCAGACCACGCTTCGCTTATCTAGTTCATGTCCATCTAGGGGGCACTCACTCCGCCTATCTAGTTAATGTATATCTAGGGGTTAGGTCCTGCCTATACTCATAAATTCCTTAGACCATGTTATTGCATGGAATATTTTACCTCATCTTAAATAGTTTTTCTGCATGTTCTTACTGGCACATAGCCCACCGACATGTTGTGCAATGTTACCCTAAATGTATGCTCAGGACATACAGGAGCTTGAGAGCAGCTCTAGGAGACTTCTCCTAGCCTCCCTCTCCCCTCTCTTGACTTGCATGGAGGCTTGAGCAATCCTTTCTGCCCCGCCTCAGCTTTGCTGGACAAAGCCGAAAGCGAACTCACAACTGGTGACCTCGACATGATCCCACATTTTGGATACTAAGCCTTCATCACATACATCATTTGCAAATACCTTCTCCTATTCCCTAAGTCGTCTTTAAGTTTTGTTGATTATTTCCTTCTCTGTGAAGAAGCTGAAAGGTGAACCTTCTTACACTGCTGGTGGGAACGCAATCTGTACAGCCCCTCTGGAAAACAGTGTGGAGGCTCCTCACAAAGTTCAAAATTGAACCAGCTTATGAGCCAGCAATTGCAGTACTGTTTACCCAAAGGATACAAAAATACAGATTCAAAGGGACACAGGCACCCCAATGTTTATACCAGCACTATCAAAAATAGCCAAACTATGGAAAGAGCCCAAATATCCATCAACTGATGAATGGGTAAAGAAGATGTGGTGTGTATGTACACACACACACACACACACACAGACTGGAATATTACTCAGCCATCAAAGAATGAAATATTGCCATTTGCAACCATGTGAATGGAACTAGAGTGTATTATGCTCAGTGAAATAAGTCAATCAGAGATAGACAAATACAATATGATTTCACTCATATGTGGAATTGAAGAAACCAAAGAGATAAACATAGGGGAAAGGAAGGAGAGAGAGAGACAGACAGACAGACAGACAGACAAGCAAACCAGAAAAGACATAACTATAGAGAACAAAGTGAGGGTTGATGGACTGATGGCTAGATAGATGATGGGAACTTGTGATGAGTACTGGGTATTATATGTTAAGTGATGAATCACTAAATTCTATGGAAGAAAGAAAATATCTGTTGACTTGATATGCTTTTTGAGTATTACTTTTAAATTTTATGAAAGAAAGGAAAGGAAGGGAGAGAGAAAAAGAGACAAAGAAACAAAGGAAGGGAAGGGAAGGGAAGAAAGAGAGAGAGAGAGGAAGGAAGGAAGGAAGGAAGGAAGGAAGGAAGGAAGGAAGGAAGGAAGGAAGGAAAGAAGAGGGAAGGGAGAAAGAAAAAGAAAGAACGAACAAACAAGAGGAGAAAGGGAAGAATTTCTTACAGATCGGGGTTGGGGGGAGCTGACACATTACAGGTTATGCCTGAGTTAATGAATCCTAGACTCAGAGCTTCACCGAAGATTCTTGTGCCTCATGACCTGGGAAAACAGGCAGTCAAGGGCTCGCCCGGTGAAGGTACCTTGGATAATCTTCACAGAATTTAAGTTAGAAGCCCCAGTCTTACCAACCAAGTCAAGCAGCTTTGTAACACAAACATAAAAGCAATCCACTGAAACATTGGAGCTTTCACCATTTCCTTCTTTATCCAAATAACTTCCTTAGTATGTTTCAATCCATATCAATTTCTCCACTCATCACCTCTAGGTCTCTGTCCCTGTGTCTGACTCTTTTTTTTCTATCTTCTCTGAATCCAGTTGGCCAGATCAGAGCTATAATTCAACATGAGTATATAACTGCCCCAATTCTTATCTTTTCTAATGGAAGAAGAACAACAACCTACCTCACAACACTAGATTCTGCCAATTCATGATTCATGGGGGAGAGTAATGGATAAGAGACAAGAAGAAAATCCAGAAAATAGGCCCTTCTGTGAATATGTACAACAAAAATTATAGAGTGCATTTAGTCAACTAGAACTTTTATTGGAACCATTATGTACAGTTAGAATAGAACTGTGAACCATGTGGGAAGAATTCTAGGCTCTAATATTTGTAGCCTGTATACCTGAAGACAATAATGGTACCACCAGCTGTCTTTCATATGAAGTTTCTCTCTGTACCTGCTCATTAATTCACTGGGATTCCCAAAGTGTCAAGGAACAGACATTATGCCTCGTCAGGAGAAGAGTATATACCTCACAAAAGGCTTTAGAAAACTCAAAACACTGAATGGCTTAGCTTACCCAAAAGTAAGTTATCCAAAAGGGTCCTCTCTATGGGCTGTGAATGTTTATTTGAATAGTCTAAGAAAACGGGAACACAGTGTATATTATATCCGATATTCTGCTCTATATTACTAGGTCTGAAAGGCATTCTTCTTCCATAAAGGTTGTAGCCACTACATTTTTCAAAACCTGTGTGACACATACCATCACCAAGTTGGTTAAAAGCAACATACAGGGCAAGATGTGTAGTTTCCAATTGCAAAATCCTCTTCATTTCTCAGAGATCAAGAAAAGGATACAACAGGAGACAGCTCATAAAATTTAAAAGTAATACTCAAAAAGCAAATCAAGTCAACAGATATTTTCTTCACCCTAGATATGCATTTTATTAGACACACTTCTGTAGCTTTCTGGAAGACATTTTATCATGGAAAATTAAAAAAAGCATCTTTTCTTGCCCACAACGACTGGCATCAAAGCACATTTAAATCTCTGTGCTCTTAACCATTATCTGAAGAAACCAAATTTGCTTGTGATTATTTTGAGACAATATATGGAGTAAAATTCAGTCGTTGCAAATGCGAAAGCAGAGATTGGGTCTTAACTTCATAAAACTTTATTTACTTGAAACAAAATTTCTAGATCCTTTTATTTGAATATCAGGATTAAAACTATATTTATTTTATTGCTACATAATTTTATACACTAGTAACTCTGAACGATGAAATAAATCGTAAGCATACTTCAGTGACCTCAAAGGTTTTTGCTGTCTTTTCCTTCTCCTTTAAGGAGTCCTTTATTCCCCCTAGAACTTCCTCCAACCTGATCATCATAACGGCCTTCAAATGCTCACGATTACTTTTAATGTATGCAGGCAATACCTACATTCTATGTAACATTTTCAAAGAGGCTAATTTACAGGTCTCTACATGGTTCAAAATTAACCATCTCAACTATGAGCTGATAGCTATTAATAAAGGCATGATACTACATAGGTAGATTTCCAGTTCACTAAGGTGCCTTATTAACAGAGAATTCTTTAAGATACAAAGAAAGACTTTTTTTTTTTTTTTAAAGTAGGCTTCATACCCAGTGTGAATCCCAATTCATGGCTCAAATTCGCGACCCTGAGATCAAGACCTTGAGATCAAGAGCCAGTGCTCAACTGACTGAGCCACCTAGGTACCCCATAGAAGACTTTGTAATAATGGAACTCAATGTGATGGGGGAGGAAATTTCTGGATGTGAGTTACTTGCTTTTTCCAGAGAAGGAGAGTGGTGAGTACAAGAATGCAAAGGGAGGGTTGCTAGTTGCTGTCTTCCAAATCCCACGTTCAAAGACTTGGTGCTTCTACTGCATGTCCTCATCAAAATGACAAATGACTGGAGATAAATATTAAGTTCAGAGAACCTCACAAAATTAAGATTTATATCAATGTGTGAGCTTATTTTACCAAGCCTGCTTTGCGAAAACATGAATGGACTTAATATGATGAAAGCTTCTAACTGCCGCATAAAACAAATATGCTGCCCTCTATAAACTTGAAAAGAGAGAGATAAAATTACATTTACGTATGTTTGTTTAAAAGCTTTGGTCTCTTCATGTATGGTTTCTCTGGTTTCTTTCTTATAGATTACTGATGGATCATACAAAGAAAATATATATGTATTTTTAAAGGATACTTTGAAAATTTGTATCTGTTGCCTCACCATGTTGCACTTATGTGTACTAATGATAGTAAATACATGCTTAGTCCTTTGCCTATTTGGAGAGATAAAATTGGAATCCTTATACAAAACATAATTTCAATAAACATAATTGCATATCAGTTATGTCCTGTGTGTGGGGGGCAGTATAGTACACACATAAATTATTTTGAATTATCAATTTGTTTACCAATTTGTTTTTCATTAGCTATTGAACCAATGCCAAGTTCCTTGCTGTAGGTATCTTCTAATTCAAGTTGTATTACATAAGGGAGTCCAACCAAAGCTTGCTGAATTAACACCACATTGATACTATTGTTAACATCGATAAATGTGTCTCCTGAGACAAGAGCTTCTACATATACAAAATATTTTTTACTTACACAATTTTGTGTAAGTAAAATATTGTTTTTCTACAATATTATTACAATTTAATTTTTGTTGTTGTTATGGTAGAATCTTTGCCATGTTGAATCCAGAATACAAAATGGAATAGAAAAATAAAATTGATAGAGAATATACAAACAGCATACAAGAAGAGGGCAAGATAACAAACATTTTGTGAGCACTTATTTCAACTAGTCTACACACCTTAGCTAAGTGAATTATCTTGGCAATCAATAAAGGGAAATAATATCATCTAAATTTTAAATTGAAAGTATGGAGGCATCAGTGAGGTGGTACAATTTGTCTATGACCTCATAGGTATTGATTGGTGGGACTAAATATTCTAAGTGACTTCTCTGTGTGCTCTTTTTAGTTGATGACTGTACAGATACATAAAATTTATTTCAAGTGTGCAATCTGTGTTTATGTAAGAAACAGAGATGAGAATCTATACTATCCCAAAAATGACTTTTCTAGAGAGAATCAAGGAATTATGAATGTATTAGCAGACTGGCCTTACTTTGGAAGGACTTAAGTCATCGGCATGGCATCTCTGTGTCCCAACAACTAAGGACAATGTACTCTCCAGCTTTATCCCACGCTCTAGTTCTCACACACCAAACACCAGCCAGAAAGCTTCCTGCTACCAAGACATTCCCCACACCATCCTGCATTATTTTATTCTCTTTGCTTCCTCTGCCTCAAATGGTCCTATATCCTGACCACTGGCAGGCAAACCCAGGCTATTTTTTATGTTGCAACTCATAGGTTCACTACAAAACAAACTATGCTGCAATCCTGTTTACTAGACTGCAGACATACTCTCTTCTGTGTGTCTTTGGCTAACTCTCACCCCCTCAAAGTCCTCTCTCAAATGCCACCTTCTTGACGACCACGGTAACAACCGTATTTAATATTTAAGGTCTCCTCTCCCTCTCCCTCAGTTTCTCTTACTCTGCTTTTCTTTTTATATTTTCCATGGCACTTCTAAAGAACCTCATAATTAAAATATCATGTTTGTGGAGTCCCCAATGGCAAGTATGAATGAACAGATATCTAACCAAAATTGGGTGAAAATTATATTCCTTCCATGTTTGGATGCTCTCCAGAAATGGAACTAAGGGCTTCAACTGAGGACATAAAATGTCAGGAACTCTGCAGTGAGTATCCTTATATGGCAACAGCAGGGCAAGTCATTCTCTGGGCAAGTCATTCTGCAGAGAAAACCAGAGGAAGGATTCCAGGCTGGAGGGTAAGAGAGGGATAGAGTGGGAGGGACATTAAGAAACTAAAAACGTATTAGTCTTGGCTTCTGACACCCGTTAATGCATGATTTATCTATATAAGAGGCCCAAGTTTACATCCAAGCTTAGGAACGGGTGCTAGGCCTTTACCCTTTCGTTAGCCTCCATGTCTTGTATAAACTAGCTCTTCTAGTTTACTGTGAAACCAAGAGCATCTCAACTAATAAAATATTAACGTTTATCTGTTTTCTAAGCAATTTGCATTTAGTTAATGTGCATTTCTTTCAAACTCTAAACGCCCTGTAAATACCACTTATCATTCATTTTTTTCCCCCGAATATGCCAAGCATTGGCTAGGTCAATGCTTGGCATATTGGTGGGTTTTAGTAATTTTCATTTTCAGTATGTTTTTCTTGAACTACGTTTTAATTCCCTCTATTATTTTTTTAATGTTTATTTTTGAGAGAGATAGACAGAATGTGGGCATGAGAGGGGCAGAGAGAGAGGGAGACAAGGAATCTGAAGCAGGCTCCAGGCTCTGAGCTGTCAGCACAGAGCCCGATGTAGGGCTTGAACTCACAAACCAGGTCATCGTGACTTGAGCTGAAGCCGGACGCTTAACCAACTGAGCCACCCTGGTGCCCCATTTTTCTTGAATTACACTTTTTAAATGAAGACACTGAGCCCATTGATATTAACATTGGTAGATACAGAAATAGCTCTTAACCTAAACTCTTTTTCTTCCATAACATGAAGGAAAACATTTGACTTTATAGATATCTTATACAGATTTGAAAGTTGCTCAAATAAAAATTTTGTAAACTATCTCCTGGGTATAGAATACATCTGGATAAAGGGCTAAATGCAATACTTGGCTGGATGTAACCATCCAAGCAATCATCTGCCACAGCTGTTCTTGCTTTTCTCTAAATTTTCATATGTGTGTTAGATAGCATCAGACACAAAAACCAAGTGAACTTGGTCAGTCACCCAACTAGGCTATACCCAAGCTCAGAGGCAGCGTTATTTAGAGGTTAGGGGATACCCTTTGGTCTCAGATTGCCTGGGCTTGAATCTCAGCTCTGCCACTTCCCGCTGTGACCTCAAGCAAGTTACCTACCTTTTTAATATTTAAGTCCTCTCCAAAATGGACTTAAGATTAAGAACATCCACCTCACAGGATTGACTCAAAGGTCAATAAAGTTTGCAATATGCTTGGAATAGTCCAGGCCCATAATACATGCTATATAAGTTCTTGTTGATTTTAAAAATCTCATACCAAATTCTATGGATTTTTTCTCTCAACTTGTTTTCCTGCACAGAACTGAAGATAAGGTATAATAAAAGTAGGTACCATTTATTGATTGCTTACTACATAAGGGGAATTGGCTAAGAACTAACTTAATCTCAGGTGATTCTTATGACAACTTAATAGAAACATTTTCCCATAAGTATGGCATGTTTGGAAAGCAGAAACAGTGGGAAAAGGAGGAGGAGGAAGTAGAAAGACGGTGGAAAAAAGGCTTTTTACAAAGCACTTATTGAACCTCAATGCTTCAGAAAGAATCATCGCGACTAATCGATGAGGTGGTTGCTCTTTTTCTTCACATTTTAAGAGTGAAGAAAACTGACAACATTAAAAGCTTAAGTGTCATTCAAGTAAGTACAGTCTTTAATCACAGTACTTACTGAACTACAATATTCTTTTAAAAAGGAGAATGAAAGCACATCTACACATCTATTTGCAGAATGCACATCCCGGTACAATTAGTATTTATTGTTCATGATTAAAACACACACAGACACACACACACACACACAAACATAGGATTTTAAGTCTATCAAAATTCTAAGTCCAACAAAAGCATAAGTTTAGTTCACATTTGGGGCAAAAAATCAGGTTCTCACTTAAAATTCATCAGCAAGCATTGCTAATAATATTCTCATTACTAAAACTATTGTTTTTTCTTTGCTTTAGAGATCCCTCTACTGAAGGAAAATCCTGGTTACCAAATAATATTTATATGTTTAGAATAGACTGAAAAGTACAGTTTCATTGAATCTTCAGTGGTCCTATTAATGCATCATCACTCTGGATTTCCCAAGAATACCTGGACTCTCAGAAGGTAATTTTTTAACACTGTAGCTAAAACTCAGACTTTCTTTTATGAGATTTTTGTGGTATACAGAGACAAGCAAACACACATTCGGATCATCAGAAGTTAATACTGAACATCCATCAAAAGAAGCTTAAATTTATCATGTGTCAAAGCCATCAGAAACTTGACTGAGCCTTGTGTATAATTTCCGTGCTGCAATCTCACATAACCTGCATATGAACCTTAAACTTGAACAATCACTATGAATATTTGAAATACAAATCATCATATCTAATGACTCTGTCTTTGATTTAAACTTGAAGTTCTTTTTCTCCTTAACCTTTTTTTTTTTTTCTTTTTGAGGGGCAGAGAGAGAGGGAGACACAGTATCTGAAGCAGGCTCCAGGGTCTGAGCTGTCAGCACAGAGCTCGATGAGGGGCTAGAACCCACAAACACAAGGTCATGGCCTGGGCCGAGGTTGGCCACTCAATCAACTAAACCACCCAGGTGCCCCTGAATTTAAAGTTCTTAATAATAGTGCTGTCTGACAAGACACTCTAACTTCAACAGATTGTACATGCACATATCTGAGCTTAAATTGAATGATAACACCAGATAATGTCATTCAATTAACGCTTATTCGCAAGGAGCAGCTTAGTTGTAGCATTACACACTGACAAAGCAACAGGAAAAAAGGTTTCAGTGTTTTTGTTGTTTAATACTGTATGGTTCTCCAGGAAGACATAACAACCAGTGACATTTATACATCAAACAACAGAATGGTACTAAGATATATAAAGAGACAAGTGTGAGGCACATAAGGAGTGATGTACAAAACTGCAGTCATGTGACTGTACTATACGCAACTCTCAGAAAATGTTAGATGAAAAAGACAAAAAAAATAAGTGAGGGTATAGTGTCTGTGAATAAAAACAACAAGATTTCATAGTTATGTGTAGGGAGAAAAACTTCTGCCCTGAATCAAAAAAGAAAACATATTATTTCTAATTCTAGATCAACCTTTGTAAGAAGGAAATCAGACTCGAAAGAAAATCTCAAAACAATCAAATCTGAAAAATAAAACTGTCAAGGTTATACTCTCTAACACAAATGAGATTAAACTAGAAATTAGAAACAAAAGGATAAAGAAGTCTAGAGCACCCGGGTGGCTCAGTGAGTTAAGTGTCAGACTTCAGCTCAGGTCATGATCTCATGGTTCGTGGGTTTGAACCCCACGTGAGGCTTTGTGTTGATAGCTGAGAGCCTGGAGCCTGCTTTGGATTCTGTGTCTGTCTCTCTCAAAAATAAATACACATTAAGAACAATTTTTTTAAGTCTAATACGTTGGGCAAACTAAAAACAGAATAATTCACGGTCTTTAGGATATTTGGGTTATTTAACAAATAAACAATAAAATATTATACATTTAGAATTAACCCTCTGGGGAATATACAGAATAAGTACATACTTATATAGAATAAGTACATACATAAAAATGATATAAATATTCCCTTAAGAGAGAAAAATTCAACAAAATGTGAAACTATTAAAGAAAAAGTAGAAATTACTAAGTTAAAAACAAGAAAAAGGAATGTCATCAAAAACTACTTTTATGAAATAATTCATAAAATGATATGGCATGTTTGAGAAAGGGTAAAAATGTATGAAAAATATAAATCACAGAATAATAAAAAAAGTCTTCAACACCAGGTAGGAGGTATTGTCAAACATTATAAAAGGAAGAGATTTATATACATTTGAATACACTAATTTGTATTTTAATATTTAAATAAATATCGATCTCATAGACCTAGACCCAAGAAATCAATTGTTAAAGTTCACAGAAATGGCATATAACCTAAATATATTACTAAAAAATAAAGAAATAAAAACTCCATTTAATTAGCACCAGGTATCTGTTAAGATATATAATACTTTTATACTGCTTAGAACCATTACAGAGTTCTTTAAAAATTGGAAACTTCAAAAACCAAAATTCTGCTAACAAATTTTAAAAATACAGAAAGTAAGAAGAATATATGGATTAAACTCATTTTTGTGCAAAATAGATGAATAAAATATTAATATGTAGGATTTAGTTGAGTCCTAAAAGACACCTCACGAGCTAGGAGACATCATCCAGGAAATGAAAGGATTACTCAATATCAGGAGATATAACTTAGTACTATAATAGACTGAAAAAAGAAAAAAAATATCATCTTAATGGATAATGAAACTCATCTGACTAATTAATTAGTAATGGCTGTTGAAGCTAATTTAAAAAATAAATAAATAAATACATAAATACATAAGGAAGCCTAGGAACCCAGAAGTACAAGGATATGCCCAAGACCTGGTAAGGAATTTACCTGAACTGTATTCCTAAAACTGAGCATCAAAACAGAACCACAGCAAAGAGGCTTATTAACAACACTATTTGCAGTATTGTGATGAAAGTTCTACCCAATCCAACAGCCTTAACAAGAGATAAATTAATCTTAAGATTTGTAGATAACAGTGTCTTCTCATTAAATCTGGGCAAACTAACTGCAAAATTCTGAGATGATGCATTCCGTACTGTGATAAAGGCAAGCAAAATGTACAAAATCAGTATTTTTCTTATTTGCCAACAATAGCCAACTTCTGAAAGTTTCAGCAAAAAGAGTACATATTCAACCTATTAACACAAACTACTAACTTAGAAAGAAGTTTAACGAAAAGTACACTGTCTACGTTATACTCAAAAAACTTTAAGGACATGCACATCAAATAAACTCAACAAGAGAGAACATTAGGTTCCTGAAGTGGAAGTATCAAACTTTTGAGGATATAAATCATACCCAAGTTAGTCTACAAATTCAATGCTATTCCAATGAAAATCAAAATTATCTTTACTATTATGTGTAACGAAAACTGCTAATTCCCATAAGTTCACGTTCACAGAAATGAGTAGATAAATACTACTAATTGTAAAAAATGTTTGAAAAAAAAGGCACAATTTGGAGAAACATGCTCTAACAAAACTCTAGAAAGGCCTTATGATTAAAATAGTTTAATATCAACAAATGAACAAACACAGTAGTTTAGAAGGAGACATGAAATTAAATAGAAATAGTATTTAAAATCTTGCCATCATGATAGACTATTCTAATAAATGTTACAAATATAGGGAAAATGATTTAAGAAAAATATAGCAATATATATTACCACAAAAATGTAGCAGTATATATTAAGGATGTATTCATAAGCCAATGGTAACAATAAAGCCAATTGAAATGCAAGCTGAGATGAACCAAGTGGGAAAAGTGTGCTTTCCCTATCTATTAATACCTTCAGACTGTAGTTTGAAACTAATTATGGAGCTATATGACTAGGACCCACCTGAAATCTACTCTCACCTTCTTTACAACTAATAGCAATTCTGGATAGCAACATATCCAGCTATATGTCAACATTTCTTAGTCTCCCAGATATCTATGACTATGCTCTGACCAATCACATAGAAATTAATTTTAGGGAAGGATTTTATGAAAGGCTTCCTTAAGAGGATTGCACAGGTATGGTTAGATCCCATTTTTCTATCTACCTTTTCTAGTTTGGGCTACCTGAAACTCAGGTGTCTAAAGCACGAACCATCTAGGAACAATGCAACAGAAGGACACTAGGCTCAAGGGACATGATTTATTCCAGGATGTAACATAATGACACCAGACTTTCAGTCGCTCGACACCTTTTGCATAAGAGAATAAACTCATGTGTGTTGAAGTCACTGTTGTTATCAGATTTCTGTTATGCGCAACCAACCCTAACAATAAATTATGCAAAGTACGAGAGACTCTGAAATGATGAGAGATAATGATTTAAATATAAACATGAATATGGTAAAACATAAATGTTAGGAAGAAAATAAGGACTGGACATGAACATCCCCACTCCCCATCTTTACCATGGAATGAGAGTCGTTATTGTATTAAAGGAGATAGAGTCACACAATTATACTGGAGACAATATTCCATTAGTAAGACTGAACAAATCTCAGAGTGTTCTTGGAATAAATGTACTTGCCAACCTGACCATCATGAAACTACTTTCTTTTTTCCTCCATATTTATTCCAGGATTTTAAGGAGCAGAGATTATATGGGGAAACTCCAATACTCGGTAAAGCCTGGTATAACACACCCGAAACATTTGTTTTGAGAGATAGTATGTATAAGAGAGCAGAACCACGGGAGAGGGGATGAGGGGGAGAGAGAGAAAATCCTCAGCAGGCTCCATGCTTAGTACAGAGCCCAAGACAGGGCTGGATCCCATGACCCTAGAATCGACCTGAGCTGAAATCAAGAGTCGGACGCTCGATGGACTGAAACACCCAAGTGCCCCCAAAACCTTACTTTCAAGTCATTTTCAAAGAATCACACTTTTATGAATATTCCATTCAAATTTTTTTTGCTCAACAAGATTATGTAACTACTATAAGCCAAATACATAATGGATGTGTTCTGTGGTATTATTTTTAGCCTTTACTTGTATTCTAAACACTCTTTCCTTAAGTATATGAAAATACATTCTATAAGGTAACACTCTAATGAACAGATGTGAAACTTGCGCTAACAGACTTCCAACTTTCCTTCCTAGGATCATACACTGCACATTAAAAATGAAGACCATGATAAACCTATACCTGAATATATGTTTTAAACCCATTTTTACCAATTTTAATATTAGCATCAGGACCAGTGAACCATTTAAAAATGTTCTGGAAGTAGGAAATATTACCTGTGCTATACTGACTGAGTTGATTTTTTAATGTGTGTGTGTATAGTAGCTTTGAAAACAAAAATTCAACCCGATTTCATGAGGTATGGTGAAAGGCTTCACAGTCTCATACCCAACAGAGTGGAGGGGGTTGTCCGACTGGGCACACAACTGTGAAAGTTGGTAGCAACACAAGGGATCACTCCCCCGACCTGTCAGATAGCGCTCTCTCAGTACTCGGAAGAACATCAGAAAATGAAAAAGGGCAGTGGCAGAAACTTGAAGGAATGTGGGATAGGCAAGATCCGAGGGGCAGGTGGGAAGAAGAAAGGCAGTTGGGGCTTCTCTGGGGAAAGGATGGATGGACTCCTGAAGAGAGATCAAGACGAAGCACTACATATGGTCCAATGAACATTACAGACATTGAAACTGTAATTTTCTAGATGACCTCACTGGGGACTCCTTTCTACTGTTGCTGGCTTCAAGGAAAAATTCTGAAAACATTCAAACCACGGTGTTCTGACTTTGGCAGAACTCTACAAACGCAAACCTCAGGTTTGGAACATAAAAGCCATCTCCTTTACCCTCTGCCTCCACTGCCCACAATACTTACTAGTTCACAGGAGATTTTCATCATTTTCGGAATGTGCCTTTTGTTGTTACTCTGCTTCAGTGATCTTCTTCCTTTTACCTACAGGTCATTCTGAACATCCCTTCAGGGTCCAATCTGCATACTTCTTCCTGTAGGGAAAGTGATCTCATGGCCTCTTCAGCTCCTTCCCTCTCCTGTTCACATCAAGTCCAGGGCTGATTCATTGTGGACTGAACGGACCTTGGCATAACATTCCGTACCACAGATGTTGTTTTGATCGTATATCTGACCTTGTCCCCTGACAAGACTGAGGCTATTTCAACAACAGGCATGTGAGAG
Source organism: Cryptoprocta ferox (assembly GCA_028646485.1). NCBI lineage: Eukaryota > Metazoa > Chordata > Mammalia > Carnivora > Eupleridae > Cryptoprocta > Cryptoprocta ferox. The sequence goes on along the minus strand of CM053567.1, from coordinate 10,966,252 downwards.
AACTGGGGACAAAATTTCAGTGGGCCAGCAGAGAAAAAGATGGCCTGATCAGAAAGAGCCCACCAGGTAGGCAAGCTCATCCGTTCCTGTGTTCATATTCAGGCAGGGAGAAGTTTACAAGAAGCTCAAAAGGAGGGGGACCTGCGGGCTCAGGAATGTCTCACTTCTCCAACACTCTCTTCATTCTCCCTACTTTCCACCCCTCATTGATGACTGCCTTTCCAGCACCAAAGCTACTCTCTATGTATAGAGGGGAGAGGGGAGGAAATCCTTCGAGAAAAGATTGCCTTCCTCTCTGTTAAGAGAAGTGACCTGTCCAAGTGCCCAAACCTAAAAAGGTACAGACTTAAAACTGGAATACATTCATCTAAGGGGCCTTCCCTTCATATCACTGATAGGTCTTAACATTTAGAATAATTTATACCCTTCTGAGAGCTTGAATGGTCTGTTGTGAACTTCGGTATTTTCAACTGTTGTCTTTATAGGAAAGCTATTCAGATTTGTGAAAGCATTTCATTTATAAAAATAATATGCTAAGTTGATAACTGAATATAAATATGATATAGTACTACAAAGCCGGAGTGTGAACTCCACAGTTTTTTCTTTGATCCTTCCTAAGAGCCCACAGATATCTGGCAAATATTAGGCATCCAGTGAGTAATTGTGGATGAACGTGCATGTGAATGATGTGGTATGTCATATTCAGCAACAAATGAGACTGATTCTTATACACTACCTTCAGGCAAATTAATTGCACCATATTGTACTTAAGGTACATTGAAGTTTTCTCATAGGGAGGCAGACAAAGTAACAACAAATAGCATGGAGTATTGCCAGGATGTATGGGTGCAAATCCCAATGCCAGCATTTTGAATTTGGACCACTATGATCCTAAGCCATGAGTTTAAATACTCCACCTGTGATATGTCAATCCATCATCAGGCAGACTACTCACCTAAAATCAGAAGACCCAGTGATACATCCTGAGGGGACAGTTAAGTTATGGATTGGTGGTTTGCTATACCTCTCCGGACAACTGTTTTCTGTTGTTTAATTTCTCCCTTTTTTTAATATCTCTCTGGACCATTTTTTTTTTTATTAACCTATTGACATTGTCACCCAAGCAAGTGAACTGATATGTCTTGTTAAAATTGGTTTTATGAATGCTTTCTGTTGTTGAAATTATAAAGGTATTAGTTCAATTACCAGTGGGTTTAGAGACCTAACACATGCTGATGTAATCTTTTAAATTCGTATGTTTCATTTAGGTTTTGCATTTTATTCCGACAGCTATGAAAATTTATTCATGTTAATTTTTAAATGTTTATTTATATTGAGAGACAGAGAGACCTGTGAAAAGCAGAGGAGGGGCAGAGGGAGAGTGAGAGCGAGAGAGAGAGTGAGAGAGAGCGAGAGCGAGAGCATCCCAAGCAGATTCCGTGCTGCCAGCACAGAGTCCGGCATGGGACTTGATCCCACAAACTGTGAGATCATGATCAAACCCAAAATCAAGACTTGAACGCTTAACAGAAGTCAGATGCCCCATAGATATGAAAATTTTTAAACATGCATTTTTTATACTTCTCTTTAGAAAGTTAAAAAGGAGGTTTTCTTAATTACCTCTCACAAATTCCACAATAGTTTCAGCATGATAAAATCAAAGAGGCATTGATATATGTGGCCACAAAATTTGACAGTCAGAAATAGTACCGATGTCTACTGCACGTACTAATTAACATACCTAAATCAACACATCCCCATACATTTAGAATTTCAAAACTTTATAAATCATTGCATCCACGACCACTGACAGGTACAGTTGTTATAATACAGATAATGGCCAAATGGATTGTACTGCCTTGACAGTAGAGCCTACTTTTCATGTTTTTAATACTTTTTAAGTAGGCTGGAATAAATATCCAAGTGTGTTATAAGAAAATAAAATTATGAGGAACACAATTAAACTTTTAAATTTTAAAACTTCAGCTGACTTTAAAATATCTCTGCATTTATCTTACCAAAGAAGGCAATAACCCTAAGGCACTATTCACAACTCTACTGTTAATTAGCATTCACATTTGACTTTAGAAAGAGGAGAAAAAGACAAACAAAAACTTTGAATTGGAGCAATGTGCAATTTGCACTGTCCCTGTTCAATAATTTCAGATAAATTCTTGATGAGAATATTGAATCTGATCTAAATTTCTATGGCTCTCTATATATCAGAATACTGGGAAAAAAAAGAACTAAAAAAATAAATTGGAGGAATTCCCTATTAATTCAGTGAGTTGTTAAGTGCTCTTTGAATTCCTAAATATTCCAACCAGACAGAAAAATAAAACATCTAATTTATAGGTCAACTCTTTCACTGTGTAAAGGATATTCAAGGCATAGAAAAGTCTATTCTTTTCTGTCCTAAGCTATTTAGGAAATGATGGGGAGAGAGCGAGCAAGAGCAAGAACATCAAGTGATCAGACACAACAGACTACGAAATATTTATTTGGAAAATCCCAGAAGTGGAGGCGGCCTACCGCACAATTTATTTGCAACTCATAGACCCTCCTCCCCCACTACCGTCAATAGCCATGTGGCCACCACAAGGCTGGGCAGAGGAACGCCCTGGGCCTTTGTGACTCTAGCTTGCCTACGTTCCACCCTCCTTCATGATGTGACTTCCAGGGGCAAAGAAAGGGAGTGAAAAGGGTGGCTCTGGGAAAGCAAAGGCGGTAGCACCATCACTGAATCAAGCCAAATATTTGTCTGTGCTGGGGTCTGAACACCTGCTGGGGATAGGCTGAGGCTGTGGGTACGGAGGTGACTGATCCAACAGCCCCTGACTTCCACTGAAAAACCCAGTCGGGAAGACATCACCCTGGTCTCTGCTTCTCAAAAATAAATAAACATTAAAAACATTAATTTAAATTTTTTTTAAAAATTCAAAAGCTACAAGTCTCTTTTCTTCCTGTTGTGTGCATTGCGTTGGCCACCCCAGCTCATATACATAACCACAATCTAATCATATTATGGGAAAAAAATGAACAGTATAAAAGGGAAACATATGGATTTGGGAGTAACACTGAACTGGGATTGAAGCCACTTCCTACCTGTGGCTAGAATCTACCTGTGATGGAATATGACATTCTACCTTTGCAATCCTGACCAAATACAACTTCAAGTTCATTACCTATAAATGGATATTATAGCAGTACCTACTGCATAGGGTTGCTGTATAAGTAAAATAAGACGGTGTGTGTAGCAGGGCACACAGGAAGAGCTAAGGAATGTTAACAGCTGCTGCTGAGGAAGGCGGATGTGCAATACCTGAAGGTGACCCAGACACTAAGGAGTAGGGTCCGGTTCAAGCCCTCCCCAGTAACATCGAAATCAGACTCTTCTCTGTTTCCAGCCATTGTGTTTACTGTTCTAACGTGCCATCAATCTGTTCATCACCTTTCCAAATCCTTTTCATCTGTTATGACCAGAACTAATGACAGTATGCTTGTAAACCTTCCGCATGCATCTCAGGGGACATAGTCTCTTCCTCCCTCGAAGGACTGTAGCACATCAGCAACCCATGAAGGGGTTTTCATCATTTTCTAGTTTTATGAATGTGTCTTAGAGATGTCTGTGTAAGGAAATTACTTGCCTATTAGAAAAAACAAAGGCAGGGGCTATACAATAACTTAAGCATTCTCTGTGAATTCAAAAGCATATGGACTTGCATCTGGTTGACTAACACCTTACTTATCGAGCGTGCTTGCTTGCCATGTCCTTCTATGGCGCCCACCCCACCCCCCAACACACACCAATTTAGTTCTTTGACACAAGTGGGAACAGGAAGTGTAAAGTTAAAAAAAAAGTTCTTCATCTTCGACGTTTTACATGACTTTGTGAATGAAAAGTTTTGATTTTTTAGATGCAAAACACTCTGACAGTGGCGAAAGCTCAATATGGAAAACTGGAAAGCACAGGTAATAAAACCAATCCTGCCACTAACTAGCTTTGTGACCTTGGACTAGTCACTTAACCTTAGCTCACTTGGTTGCCTCTAGGGAGCTTTCCAGCTCTAACATTTCTAGGATGTCATGATTTTACTTTCTTTTAATTATCTTACATAAATACAGCCTTTCAATGTTAAATAGCACTAACCTTAGTGGAGAGTCATTTTATTGGTTTTGTTCACACTGTTATTGGCATGACCTTTCTAGTGCAGTGCCCCCTGTGACACAAGGTAGAATACCAAAAGTCACAGTCCACAGCTCACTCTAATGAAAAATACAGTTTCTAATTGCACGTTGGTGACTAACATAATATTACCTTAATGAGACAGCAAAATCCAAGAACTGGATCTCCCTTGCAAATACATTGCAGAGTTCCTAGTGCAAAGTGACAGTACTGAGCTTAACGATAAACACATTGTGAACTTGTGCAGTCCTGAAGCAACAGGAAACAATTTCCTAAGAGTATCCTGCAAGATCCAAACCTGAACTTATACAGCAAGCCAGCAATTCTGAAATGGCTCTTCCCCTTTTTGTGATATTAGTTTATCCTGAATGTATTTCTACCATGACCTAGAATGACCCTTTTTCATCTTTTTCATGACAACCCTTCCTTCAAGCTCTTCATAAATAAAAATGCTAGTATCTTTGAAAGGCTCCAAACAAATGTACTGAGTTTGCTTGAAGAATAGCACACCTGTATCAAACAAACTTGACAATCAATCTTCTTTGATAAAGTTAAAATTAGACCCAGTCTCTGCAATCCTTCTCTAATTAGATGTGTCCCAGGGTCAATCTAACCAGCACTGATCTCTGACTTTCTCCTCTAAGGCAGGAGAAATTTCTTCTCCATCACACCAAACCCCTCTATTTTCCTCCTCAGACCATCCTTTTTGTGAAGATTGTATCTGTAACTTAATATCTTTCTTCCTTCCCATTTTGAATGATAACATGTTTATTTCCTGTTGACATGTCTCCACAGCTTTTCTCTAGGCTTAAGATAAATAAAAACATATTCCTAACCTTCTAGGCCCTATGTGTTAGGACAGTTCCCTATTTCCAAAGCATTATCTCATTCCATTACCTGCCTATCTTCCTTCAGCTTCACTCTGGCAACGCCAATCTTCCAAGTGGCACAAATATCCCAAAGTGAGGTACTGTGTACAAAGTTATAAGGGTAAGAGAGAAAGGAGGAAGAATGTATATAAATACGTGAACTCATACCATTGAGTGAGAACATCTAGAGTACTGTGGACCAGCTAGGTTTATAGTGACACGATGACCAACCACTGCCAGTATTCATGCATTATCATCAAATATCTTTGCTTTGCTTCCTCTTTCTACCTAAGGATATTGTTTCATTAGGTGGTCCCTGGACTCAAAAACAGGGAAATTTGACCTTTTGGCAGTGTGTCCCACTAAGGTACAATGAGAAGAGGCATTTGTCAACACAGCTCACAGTCTGATACAAAATGGATTCTTAACTGACCTTTTTACTTCTCATTTGCCAATGGGGGTGTTTTAGGATGACCTTGTCTCCAGTGGGTTTTCTGTTTCTTTCTTTGCATTTTAAAACTTAACCTTTCACTCCATCTGGATAACATCAGTTGTTACAGCAGATAAGCAGAAACAAAAAGCCTCCCCTTCCTTGGAGTAAGAACAAAGAAGTTGCCTTATTAGTGGATCTGTGCCAAATATCTGCACATTCTTTACTTGAGCGAAAAATGGCTAATATTTGCTGGATACCCAGTATTATTCCAAGTGCTTTACAGAGATCACCTCATTTAATTCTCAAAATAACCCTCAATGAAGGGGTAGGGGAAATAAATTATTATTCTCATTTTCCAACTGAATAAAATAAGGCCCAGAAAAATTAAGTTGCTGTCCCATCAAAGAGATGGAGATTTGCATCCAGGTATAGGCTCCCCTGCTATTTTAGAGTGTCCATGTGAGCAGTTTCCTAAGTTAAAATGGCATAAAGTGACAAGTACACCCACTTGCTAGAAGTTCACCTTATACCACTTTGCTTTAATGAAAGATCTAGATTGGTAGGTAATCGCATTTATCACTAAAGCAAAAATCTTCTTCGGATTTCTTATGGTTAGCATTACCAATGTAAGTCTTTCCTAAAAGCAAAGCGGTGTAACGTGAACTTTCAAAAACTGGGGGATACCTTCCGTAAAGCCTACCTTCTTAAATAAAATGCCATGCTACTGGTCATACCTGACCAAAAAGAGGGAGGATGTGAACGTCAGTGAAGCAAATGGCTGCCAATTGGCCTCTACGGCCTGACCAGACTCTGAATAAAAGGTTCATCTTTTTTCCATCAACCATCTACTGACTATTTGTACAAATACAACAAAGCTAAAAAGGATAGGAACTTGGGCTATTTTAACCTCCAGAAGATTACTCTGGAGGTAAGAATCCATTACTAATGTATTCCCTATAAAATTACTTTTGATTTAATCATTTTGAGTCATCTGCCTCTTTGGAGTGTTAATTCAAGTGTTAGGCCTAAGTGGGAGTCCCTGATGCTAACTCCACATAAGCAAACACAGGCTAACTAAATTCCTATAGTTGGATCTCCCAGGAAAGGAAAGGCTAGGTCAATCCATCAGTGCTGATCTGCTCTGGAGAGGTTACCAGACCTGACTTCACACAAGGGAAGTAACCGTGCTTTAATCAATCAATATTTGCCCAGTGTAACACCCTTTTTCCTGATCCCTGTGGCCCACAAAACCCTCTCAAATTATATACAACTCTTTAGATCTCTTCCCTGCTAGACTGGATGTTGCCTGATTCATCAATTGCTTAACAATGCTAATATAAACTCTTCAAAATTTACTGAGGAGGATTTTGCTGCTAACAAGAGGAACACAAAAATGTTTGTGAAATATATTTATTTAATCATTTATAGATTTAACAATATTGTCATGAGGCACATTAGAAGTCTATGATGTATATTGGAGCACCGGGGTGGCTCGGTAGGTTAAGTGACCCACTTCGGCTCAAGTCATGATCTCACAGTTCATGGGTTCGAGCCCCATGTGGGGCTCTGTGCCGACAGCTTGGAGCCTGGAATCTGCTTCAGAATCTGTGACTCCCTGTCTCTCTGTCCCTCCCTGGCTCGCACTCTGTCTCTCTCTCAAACATTAAAAAAAATAATAAAGTCTTTGATATATAGCTTTAAAAAAAGACAATTTTGAATAAACGCAGTGTATTAAAAATAAGAAATAAAAACTTTATGAAAAAAATTAAAGAATTAAAAAAAAAAAACATTGTATGTGCGGTAAGTCACCTAGCTGAGGAGCAAGTTTGGACCAAATCCTTGGGCCTCCTATCTGAATAAGCAACATAGACATTTTTACTGATGAATGAACCAACAAAAACTTGATTGTTTTCTTTTAATCATTATGTACACAGTGCTTCTAGAGAAACGATTTGAAAATCAAAAAAAAAACCTCTCAATATCCTAAGATTTTGGTTGATGTTACAATAGGAAGAATGTACTACAATGTTCTGGACAATGTATTTTGGTGGGTAATTTATTTTCCTAATCTCCTGGATGAATATATATTATGCTTTAAGAAGATAAATGGACCACTTACATTTTTAAACGTATGGTACTACCTCTGGGGGAAAATTTATGTTTTCAAGAATTGGATTATCTGGGGATTTATGAGAGTGAACCTAATAAACTAGAAAACGTCTGGTTTCTACTCTAGTGCGGTAATGAAAGATTTTAATTTAAATACTGTGAAATTAAACATTTTTTAATTATGATACTTGTATTATTTAGAATATGAGGAAATGAACGGATGGAAAAGTTTAAAAATAGGTGTAATTCACAATACAACATGGCTGTATTTTCAGCTTCTCGTAACAATAGAGACAAACAAAATGTCTATTCATTATGTTCCTTTAATACACGCTCTAAGGGTAGTCTATCTGGTGTTTCCATCTATGTACTTTTGCCTCATTAGCATGTCAAAGCAGGGGTCAGGAGAGAATGGACAGGGAACACCGGTATGTTCACTCACCTTCAGACTGAGGGAGGTTACATTATGTTCAAATACAAGAGCTAGCTGGAACCATTAGCAAAATTCAGGATCATTCCAAAAACGACAGGATCTGGCCATAGTCATCTGTGTAATGTAAGGAATTCCCCCTGTGGGTCCCAGGTCAGAACTTCCTGGCTACTTGTATCTATCATCTTCTTCCTGCCCCTGAATATTCCTCTTGACTGTCTTCCAAATCCGGGTTACTAGTTACTTCCCTCCAAAACACCATCCCTAGCTTCGTTTATCAAACCTCTTAGTAGCCTATTTTCAGCTGTTTTTATTCCTTAGGTATTTTCTGGTGACTACCATCTCCACTAACACTCAGATGGAACTTGTTCATTTATTCAATCATTCACGTATATTTATCAAGCATCTCTTCAGTGCCAACCCTATTTCTTGCTAATCCTTTCCCTGAATACCACTAACATGTATTATTATACGTAAGATTTGGCCCTCTCTTCTTTCTCTTTTTCTTCATTTGTGTGCATATCTCCCCAATGCAAGTTTCTTTCGAACAGGAATTTGAAAGAAAATACACTTTTTTTTCCTGTCATTTGCAATCTACCCTTTATTGACATAACTGATTTCAATGAAAACGCATGCTCCTGCGACAGAAAAATAAGGATTCCCTCTGAGAGAGAAGCAAAATTGCCCTTTTCTTCTGAGGGACCACCTACTTATTACTACACATTAAATTAATGAACGACAATGGGAATCCTTTTAGTTTATTAACATTGATCATGTTCATTTGTAATCACTAGGAATATCCTTAAAATAGCAAGGTAACCTTGATTTCAATATTTGTTCAGATTTAATTATAAGAAATAAAGTTTAAATTATGTGAGGACACACGCTGAGCTCATCCTGAAGACTGGCATGAAGAAATCAACACATTAAAAAAGAGAAGATAGAAGTGGCACTTTCGCCATTTCAATTTAATTCTACTGCTTTTCTAATGAAAATTCACCTAAACACAAAGTACCTTACTAATTATCTCATCACAGCAGGAAAATAATAAATGTAAACTGTACAATTGTATTTAGAATTGTGCTCAGAACTGCCTCACACTTGGCTCTTTCCCTAAGGTATGTTAAGCAAGAGTGAGGCTTTACTATATTATCCTAAAGAAAACTACACCCTATTAACCCACTTTTCTAATCACTTTAGAATATCTATAATTTGTGTGTTTTTTTCTGATTAGAAAAATTGGGGGGATACCATGTTCTCCATCCTTTTCGAAGTCTAGTTAAAGATTAATTGTGTTTCACGGTGAGATGGAAAAGCCAATGAAAAGAAACATTAACTTCAACGATTAAACACAAAATTCACCATTTGTGGATGCACATAAATTTTAGGAAGATGGCTGAAGTTAGGATCGCCCCATAAAGGCATCTTAGGGAAGTTTCATTTGCTCAGCAATACTTCAACTTTCAAAGTAGAGGCAAGATGTTACTTAGAGAAAAGCAGGAAGAAATGGCTGATTCTCAAAACAAAGTGCACTCCTGCTGAGTCTTATTTCTCTAGCTATCAAGAGTAACTGATTCTCCCTTTAAAAACATGGGGGGCTATACACGCTCCTTTAGCAATATTTCTCCCAGGACTAGTCAGACAAAAAAAGTTCAAGACAATATGTATAAAGATGAATATATTTGTATTCTCTCTCTTTTGTTTTTGTTTGCTTGCTTTTGTTTGTTTTTAAATCTAGCAATGAAAGTGGCCCTTGAAGTCAGGAGGTAGTATAAGGCCTAAACTGGTTTTCAGATGCTAACATGAGCTGTAACATTTTCAAAGGAGCCCAAGATTTCGGGCATCAGGAAACTAACCCCTGAAAAGTCTAGAAAGCAAATGAAACAATATTAACAGTCACAACCAGAAATCGTTGCAAAATGTGGGCTATTAGAAAAAGCAAAAGATTAGAAATGGATGAACTTTCCTCATAGACTCTACCTCTCTCTTTATTTGCACACACACCAACCTGAAAAAATCCTTAAGAAACTATAGAACAGTGAGTCAAGGGTTCCAAAATAATTACTTTGAACACATGAAGCAAAAACAATATCCACTAGATACCAGTAAAGGCTACATGACTGTCAATGGGTTTAAGGTCATGACTGATTGGTTGGTGCGCGAGGAGGAGAATGCCATAGATCACTGATTTCAGTAGGTCCTTTGGCAAGGCATCCGGTTACAGTCTTGCAAAGAAAAGGTAAAGTTGTCAATTAGGTAATTGCACAGCTGTGTAAAATTTACCACTCACTAAACAATTAAATTCAAACGGTGAGGAATGGACTGAGGTCATCTAATGCAGATATTTCCAATGACATAAGACTATCCTAGGAACGTTTTAAATCCATGAATTAGAAAAAAGCCCAGAAAATGTGTTTTACAAATATAAATACCACACAAAAATCAAGATTCAAAATTATTTCCATGGTACGTTAGACTAAAGCTAACCAAGCACAGTTTAAGGGAAGTAATTACTAAATTCTAAATTTAGGTTTGAAAAATCAATTAAACAAATATAAGCAAGAGAGACATGACATCACAATGGTTCGTGCTGAAAAAGATCTGAATGCATTTTCGCACAGGGAGTGGGCAAACACTGACACAAAAACCACTTTAGGATCAGTAAAAAAGTGAATAAGCATAAACAAAAGGTAATTGATCCTTAGTTGCAATAAACAGAAGCATAGTTTCTCAGCCAGAGCTAAGTCAATGGTTCATATTCTCCACTTAGTCACTTCTTGTTCACTGAATAATATGATAAGCATTTTTCATATGCAAGGTGAAGTACCATTAAAAAAAATCCACCCAAAACATTTTAAGGAAACTGACAGCTGAAGGCTTCCAGGAGGAAGTCAATTAAAATGATGAGGATTCCAAAACCATGTCACATAAATAGTTAATGAAAGTGGAGATATTTTCACTGACACAGGGAATAGCCACAAAGAATAGTCTCATGCATGCGGAGCCTACCATAAAAATTTGGTTTGTGTTCTCTCCTAGGGTAGAACTAAAGCTAAGAGGAAATAATCACTGAAAGGCAAATAGGAGACCAAGAGAATAACAAGTTTTCTAAGAATTTGAGTTGCAAAGCAATAGCAGAAACATCTTGTATTTCTCAGAGCCATGAACAAGAAAAGCAAGCTCCTGAGGTCGGGGTAAGGGTGTTCCTGTACCCAGGTAGGATGTGATGGGAAGCTGTGCAGAATTGCCCTTCAAATTGTGATTCTTGAAACTTCAAGAGTGCTACACTAGATTTATCTGGGCTTTTTTTTAAACATGTATCCTGTTTATCTTGGGACTGATCACTTTCTCTCTCTTCCATTTACACATTTCTCCCCAATACCCAAGCCTCAGGGTCCTTTTCTGCTGTGTATTCCTTGCTTCTGCCTTCAGGGTAACTATCTATTTATATTCCCTGGGTTCTTTAGAGGAATTTTCTCCCGCAGGGTTTCAACCCGAACTATTCAGCTTCAGACTGAATCCTCTGGAGATGCTGAACTCCCAACACACACTTGATTCCTAGTTTCTGTGCTAAGAGTCTGCCGTCCTAGCCTCATCTAAGCTCTGGGCAAACACTATTTCATTATGTGCCTCTGAACTGGAAACCCCTCCATTTCCAGCAGCACATTCTGGGTTTTCCTTGGTACCTTACTGAGTTTGCTTTTGCAGATTTTCAAGGAATGAGTACTCCAGCCTTTTCAACAGAGTTCAATGATCCCACTGACTCTAGCATTTTCTCTAGATTCTAAGATGCTTTGTAATACACTGTCTCAATTCTACTTTTGGCTGAAATCTTCAAGGCATTCCATTCTTTAATTTTTTTAATGTTTATTTATTTTTGAGAGAGAGAGACAGAGTGTGAGTGGGGGAGAGACAGAGGGAGACAAAGAATCTGAGCTGTCAGCATAGAACCTGACACGGGGCTCGAACCCGTGAACCATGAGATCACGAGCCGAGTCAAAGTTGGAGGCTCAACCTAGTAAGCCACCCAGGTGCCCCAAGGCATTCCATTTCTAATCAGCCTTTACCATCTTGAAGAGGAATAACAAACACAGCCTTTTTCAACTTCTACTTGCCAAGTATCTAGAAACTTTGAAGACAAAAAAAAAAGTAGCTTTAGACTTGTTGAAAATCAAGTTGACCAGAAACTAGTGTTGAACAGATAGGAAAAATTAAATGGCAGTAACAGAAAATAGAGGGAGGAGTCATTATTTGAGTTAGTGTAAATTATTTGGGGAGATAATAAGATAACAATCTAGTTGAGATGGAATGGAAACTAGAGCTACAGATGAATTAATGGAAATACTGACTGTAGATGGAAACATAAATTGGAGAGGATAGAAAAATGTGTGAAGAGGGGAAGACATCTTTAAATTAGGAGTAAGAAAGGATTTGCTTCGAAATTGAAAATAGGACATCTGATAAGAAAAACTTTCCCCCCCCCCCAGAAAAAGATTCTCATGATATATAAAGGAAGAAGACTTCTTTAGATATTTTATCTCAGTGAAGCGTCACCCATGTGGAAAAAAAACAAAAACAAAAACAAAAACAAAACAATACTTAACCTTTCCTACACCATGAACAAATCATATAATACAAAGCAGACACACACGCACACTTGTTCTCACTGTATCCTGAGATGAACAATGAGAACAACACAAGAGTGGCCTCCTACCTCCAATCACTAAAAATAAAGCACAGCTCTTCAAGGGGACTGGCTAGCCTGTGCACGATTTACTAACAAGAACCACTTCATTCCTGGCTTTTGCAATCCTGATGCCTGAAGGTGCATGAAGACTTGTGGACATAGGATACCATGCAGAAATCAGCTGTGTCTCCACCACAAAGAGACTAACTGTAGCCTTGACAACCTTGTAATCTTTAAAGGACACATCAGATTTTTGTTTGTTTTACTGGCAAGTAAGCATCCCAAACTCAAAATTCTCCTGCAAAGCTTCTTGCAATGAAATTAGCATTCTTTTCTACAAGATGTTCTCCTTCTCTGGGTCTTCCTTTGTTGTGATGGTAGATATTCCACCTTTGACACAGATGCAGAAACTAAGGCTTATGGAAGTGAGCTAGCTTAATCACAAACAAACAACTGAAAAGCCATTGGAACCAGGATTTACATAAAATGTCTAAATCTGAATTATCAATTCTTGTTGAGTAGCAAATTATCCCAAAACTCAGGCATTTAAAATAAGAAATATTGGGGCGTCTGAGTGGCTCAGTCGGGTAAGCATCCAACTTCAGCTCAGGTCGTGATCTGGTGGTTCTTTGGGTTCGAGCCCCATGTCAGGCTGTGCTGACAGCTCTCAAAGCCTGGAACCTGGTTCGGATTCTGTGTCTCTTTCTCTCTGTCCCTCCCCGGCTCCTGTTCATTTGTTCGTTCATTTTTTTCATTCTCTTTCTCAAAAATAAACATATAAAATTTTTAATGAGAAATATTTATTATTTCACAGTATTTGTGGGTTAGGAAAACAGCATGAATTAGCCAGGTGGCTGAAATCAAGGTGTTGGCTAGGACTACAGCATTTCCAGGCTTGGAGGGGCATCCACTTTTAAGCCCACTCACTAAGCTATTAGCAGGCTGCTACCACTGACATTACTGTTTGCCACAGACATTACCTCCCTGCCACATGGGACTCTCCACAGGGCTTTCCAGAGCATGACATTTTGCCTCACTCTGAGGAAGAAGGCTCGAGGGGATCAGAGGATTGGGAGAAAGAGATGCCGGAGTATTTCTATAACCTATTGTCAAAAGAGGTATATCCCATTTTGTCTGGCACATTATATTCTCTAAAAGTGAGTCATTAAATCCAGCCCACATTCAAGGTGAAAGGATTATCCGAGGATGCATGTCAAGGGGAGATCATTGGGGACCATCTATTAGAAGCTGACTACCACATGCTCCACATGGCAGACCCAAACTCACTTTCTTCTTCTTAAATTATAAAGCAATTATAGATACATTCATGCCAGAATATTTCCTTCAAAGAATTCTGGTTAAACTTAACCAAAGAAAACTCAACAATTAGTTTGAATCCAACAATAAACTTAAATGTCTTTTTTTCATCACAGACCGTATTATAAATACACATTTAAATATGTTAGTGCAGCTACAGGTACAACCTTTTAGGTTATGGAAGAATAATGATACTTACGCAAAAAGTTAAGTGAATAAAAGTCCTATGTTTAAATGCAGGAGAGATCTATGGAAGCAATGAATATTAGAGCAAAATTCCATGCAGGGGAATATTTCTACAAGAAGATAAACATGTTCAGTCATTTCCCTCTCTTTGGGGCATATGCCCATTCAAGATACAAGCTGAATTAGATTGCTCTAAATAAACCAAAGGTAAAGAGAAAGCAGCCAAGCTTTTAAGAGTAGTACAGAGCTGAAGGGACAAACTAAAAACTTGAGGAGACTCAAGTGTATGCCTCAAATTTGCTGAAATCTGGTGCTGTGTGTAGACTGTGGAGCTAGGTGGAAAACATCAAAAATAAAGAAAGAAAATCTCCCATAGTCTCATGATGCCTAGGAATCAAAGACCTGCCTGGAAGGGGGCAGTGTTACATCTGTACAACATGAGACAATGAGGAGAAAGTGTAGAACATCTAAAGAGCAGAGCTGTATTTCCTGCAACTTTTTCTTTTTTAAGATTTATTTATTTATGAGAAAGAGAATGCAAGTGGGAAAGGGCCAGAGAGAGAGAGGAGGACAGAAGATCCGAAGCAGGCTCTGTGCTGATGGTAGTGAGCCTGATGTGGGGCTTGAACTCACCAACTGTGAGATCATGACCAGGGCCAAAGTCGGTTGCTCAACTGACTGAGCCACCCAGGTGCCCCTATTTCCCACACCATGTTAAAGCAAAGAGAAAGACTTTCATCAGACTCTCAGTCAAAGCTTGGAAATATATTAAAAAAAAAATACAGAGGACAAGAGTTTTTAAAGTAAACTGGAGAATGAAGTATTTCAACCAGAAATCCTCATTTAGAAAGGGAATTAAAGAGACATAGTAGAATTGTAAAGTATGGAATCTGACAGGAGGAATTTTTTGCATGGGCTTAACCTCAGGCTGACATGGGCAAAAGGAAGAATTAGGGATCTCGCAGCTAGGTAAATAGAAAATACACAAAGTATATAAATTGGGAAAGGATGAAGTAGGAGACGACCGTGTAAAAGATGTATATATCTAATATTCTTATAATTTACAGAAGGAAAGAAGGCAATAGGGAAGAACCAAATATTCAGACATATGAATGAGAATTTTCCAAAACTTATGAGAGGTATCAATTTATAGGTTCATGAGTTCAATGAACCTTAAATAGAATAAATACACACACGTGTGTGTGCTTGTGCACCCACATAGACCCCTCACACACAAAACCTACACAAAGAACATACTGATATCCAAGACAAAGACAAAGACAAACAAATAAAAACAAGTAAAATAACCTTCAAAGCAGGAAGAGAGAAAAAAATGCACATTGTCATCAAAGGATCAAGAATAAGACTGACAGCTGATTTCTCAATGCAAATGTTGGAGACCAGAAGACAATGATTGCAATGACGATACTTACAAGCTGTAACTAGACCTCTAAATCTGGGTGAAATCGTCTTCAAAACTGCAGTTGAAATCAAAATGGTTCATTTCAGACAAATCAACACTATAGGAATTAATCTCAGCACACCTACACGAAAATTAGCACTAAAAAGCTTCTTTAGATAGAAAAACTGTAATCCTAAATAGAAACATAAAAACAAAGTAAAACAAAAGGAATGACGACACTAGAAGTAGTAAGTATATGAGTAAATTTGCATATTAACTGTATGAGCAACAATTGTATGTCTGAGAAAATTTAGATTATATCTAGACATAAAATGTATCAAAACAAGATTGCAAAAGCACAAAAACATAATAAATTTTAAATTTTGTAAGGTTTTAGCACTAGGGATAGTGACTTATCTCTAGGGGTAATGATTTTAGTGGACTATCATAAGTCAATGATTCATGTTCTAAATTCTAAGATACCACACTAAAAGTGCAAAAAGAGAACATACAAATAAGTTAATAGAATACCAAATAAATGTCTGATTAGGCTAAAATAAGGTAAGAAAAGAAGAAAAAGAAACATGAACAAGGGAAACCAAATATACCTCAAATAGCAAGATGGCAGACAGAAATATAACTACATCTGAGAAATCAAATGAAATTAATTGTAAACAGACAAAATCTTTCATGGGAAAGACTAAGATTAGCAGAAGAAAATAACAAAAACTAAATACTGTACACAAGCAACTCATTTTAAACAAAGATATGAAAGTTTGCAAGTAATAGAATGGGGAGAGATATACCACCAAAACATCAAAATGAAATTTCTACAACTATACCAATCACAAGGTAGATTTTAGAGGAAGAAAGATAAACTTTTTGTAATGCAAAAGTGATATCAATACACAAAAACATATCTAACAATAAACCTTATGACCTAAGTGAGGTTCAAAATATGTAAAGCAAAAATAGATTGGAAGGAATAAAAGAAGATCTAGATAAACCCAGAATAGTATTTTGCATGCCTCTCTCCATAAATAACAAAATGACTAAAAAACAAAAAAAACAAAAAAAAACCCCAAAAAACAAAAAAACAAAAATAAAAACAAAACAATAAAAATTTGAACACATTTAACAAACTTGATCTGAAATAAGTGGAATATCTCACCCAATAAGGACAGAATTCATGCCTATTTCAAATATACTTAAAATATCTTACAAAAAATAACCAGATGCTTGGATATAAAGTAAATCCTCAACAAATTTGAAATGTTTGATATTAATCAGAATAGGCTATCTGGTCACAAAGAAAAATTAAGCAAGAAACCAATATGAAGAAAACAAGTAGAGAAATCCAGCTGTATAAAGTTTAATAATATTTCTAAATAATACATGGATCAAATGAGATATATTAACAAAAGGTCAAAGTGAATGATAATAAAACATTCAATACTAAAAGTTAAAGCTCCTTAGAAGGGAATTTATAGTTTTAAATGCTTATGTTAGAAAAAAAGAAGGACTTTAAATGAATGGTCTGTGTTTCCTCCTTAAGTAGCTAGGGGGAAAAATAGCTACTGAAACCCAAAATAAGAAGACAGACAACAATCAGTAAAGGAATTGGAAGAAAAAAATTTAAAAAATATAAAACTCAACAAACACAAATATTTTTAGGATTCATCAAAATAGTAAACTTTTAAAACCTCTAAGGAAAAAAAAGATAAACAAGATTAACACCAGAAATAAAAATGAGAGGAATATAGGAAAAAATTTATGCCAATAAATTTAACATTCTCTATGAAATTGAGAAATTCATCCAACTATCCAATATAACAGACCTTGCATAAGAAGAAATTAAAAAAAAATCTAAATAGTTCTGTACACCCTAAAGAAAAGAAGTTATCATCTAAGAATCTTTCCACAAAGAAAATATGAAGCCAAGAAGTTTGTTTTCATGAGTATTCTAAACATATAAGGATGAAATAATACCAAACTTGGTAAACTTACCAACCTTTTTCGTAGACAAAAAGCAACCAAAAAACAAAGGAACAAAAACGAAACACTGTTATGAGACCAGCATATCCTTGATGTAGAAATCCAACAGTAGCATTACAAGAAAGTAAACTATGTGCTAAACATAGACGGTGAAGTCCTTTACCTGAATACCAGCAAACCAAAGTTTATGATACATGTATATATACCTGGAATATATACCAAGTGTTTGTCGAAAGTACGGAGGGATCTGGACTTGACACATTGCTGCTCTAGGTGTAAATTGGTAAAACTATTTTGGAAAATGGCATGGCAGTATCCACAAAAGGAGGACATATGCTTACTGTGTGATCCAGCAGTTCCACACTTCGTAAATACACCCCCCAAAAATGCATACATACGCGCACCCAAAGTTATATACTAGGATGTTTGTAGCAGCACTACTTACAACAACCTCATACTGACAACTATCCAAATGTCCTTCAACCGACGAAGTAAGGATAAGATTCTCACTCACTCAATACACACACACACACACACACACACACACACACACACACACACACAAGTGAATGATGGAATCTAGGCACAAAACAGTAAATACTACTGATTTCATGACGGAAAGTACCAAGTTAGATGAAATAAACCAAACTATCAGAAATCACGAGTGGGCACCTTTTGGAAGAGGGGAGTGACAAGAAGACAGACAGGAGAGAGGTGGCTTCTGGGGCACTGCTAAGGCTCTGATTGGCTGGTGATTTGAGTAAGTTCATGCAAATGAAAATGTAATCAACTACATATTTACAATCTTTGTTTTTCTTTAGGCAAACTTTACTTCAACATAGAAAAATAAAGTGCAAAAATTATACTGTATGTCAGGGGTGCCTGGGTGGCTCACAAGGTCGAACTTCTGATTTTGGCTCAGGTCATGACCTCATGCCCTGTGAGTTCCAGCCCCGTGTAAGGCTCTGTGCTAACAGCTCAGAGCCGGAAGCCTGCTTTGGTTTCTGGGTCTCCATCTCTGTCTCTCCCTCCCCTGCTAATGCTGTCCCGCTGTCTGTCTGTCTGTCTCTCTCCTCTCAAAAGTAAATATTTAAAAAATTATTCTGCATATGTACACAAAATACAACGTACTCTATCTAAAAGTATTGAACAAAAACTGTGGGTTGGTGTGCAAAATTCTTCGCTCTGCTTGTTTCCTCAAGGCAGAAAGCACCCAATACAATAAAGGCTAGGATGATTTTTTTTTAAAGTGGAAAGTTTCAAACAGTGATCAGATAATATAGAATTTTATACTGTTATTGTCTATGGAGGAAACAGGAATAGTAGTGTGAGTATCATTATTGACATTACAGGTATCTCCTCTCTTTGATCCATGACAATACACACATAGAAAGGTAAATAAAAGGTCTGAGTAACCAACAAACTGATTTTATTTACTTACTAGTTAACGTGACATCTCTAATGGCCAAATTTTATACAGAGTCATTTAGGATATAAAGACGTATCCATTCAATATTAATTAACTCCTTCTTAAAGCAATGACAGTATTTCAATGGAACATTAAAGCATTAATGAAAATATATGCAAGATTCACAGGTGTAATACATTAATTCATTCAGATCGGTGCTAACACAAAATAAATTCATTAAGTTGCATATCTGAAATGCGTTGCTGCCCAGGCATATTTTGTAAACATAAAATAATTTCCATCCTTTAAAAGCACTTTGTTTTTATATTTAGCTGTCACGCATTTAGTTAGAAAAAAACAAGATTAATGCACCCGTTCTACAAGAGGGACCTGCTTCATAGCGAGCTATGTTGTATCCCTATGGATATTTAGAAAAAAAAAAGATTAACTTACTGTTAATTGGCATAGTACATATATAGCCCCAGTCTCCTACTTCAAATACAATAAAAAAGAGTAAAGATAAGATCTTGTATTAAGTTTAAATATTCTAATCCTGTTTTCAAGTATTACTTTAATTTGCCTCATGGTTCTTTCCTTCTGATTCACTGGCAGTTCTCTCTAATATTAAAACATATACCCACACATTTTAATATTTCAGGGCAAGGGTCTGCATGTGAGAAGGACTCAGGCTAGATGATAATTAGTATGGAATTTTCAAACCATCGAAATAATTTAACTCTGAAATAGGATTGTACAGACAATTAAAACCTTTCTCTACTAGTAATAGAGGGAAATCCTATTTTATTCTCATCAAAAATATGAAAAATACATATTCTATATTTTTTATTATGTGTGTGGGGATATGGATGAATAGTATGTGAAAATTCAAACAATATAGTTTATAGAGCCATGTTAATTGTAAGAAAACACTAAAACGATGGTTTTCTCCCTAAAATTCAACCATAGGCTAAAAGAATTCCTGAAATACCAAAGGTAAGTTTTTTATTTGTTAATGTTGTATATGCTGCAGTTATTCTCAGAAATAATCTCCATTTTATAGCTGAGAACACTGATATTCAGAAAGCTTAAGTGAATGGCCTAAGATTAGGGTGTCTGATATCTATGCCTACATTCTAGCTACTCTCAAAGGTAATTTTCATTCTAACAATTAAAATTTAGTGTGTGTAAACACACATATATGTACAAACACACACACACACACACACACACACATTTTATTTTAGAGAGAGAGTGTGAATGGGAGAGAGGGACAGAAGGAGAAAGAGAATTTTAAGAAGGTTCCAGGCTAAGCCCAGAGCCTCATGTGGGACTTGATCCCATGACCCTGGGATCATGACCTAAGCCAAAATCAAGAGTTGGATCCTCAACCAACTGAGCCACCCAGGTGTCCCCCAAATTTAGTATATTCAAGCTAAAAATCAAATAGAACAAATGAAACCTATAGAAACCATAAAAATAAACATTTATAATAGATATAACAAATACATATATATAATAAAGATTTCCTATATTAAGGAATCTTCATAAATAATAAAGTATGTTACTTAGGTCATGCAAAGTTGAAAGTCTATTATGTGCTTATTTTTTTAAGGGCTTGATACATACCTCAAATGCTTTTAAATAGTGAGGCAAGGTATAAGTATTTAAACAAACTGACATATTATTTATTCATTCTAGTAAATGATATGCAGTTATTTTTTTAAGTTTATTTATTTATTTTGAGAGAGACAAAGAGCCACGGAAGGGCAAAGAGAGAGGGAGAGAGAGAGAATCCCAAGCAGGCTCCATGCTGTCAGTGCAGAGCCCGGTGTGGGGCTCAAACTCATAAACTGTGAGATATTGACTTGAGCCAAAATCAGGAGCCAGATGCTTCACTGACTGAGCCACCCAGGCACCCCTAA
The DNA here is from genome assembly GCA_028646485.1 of Cryptoprocta ferox. Classification (NCBI taxonomy): domain Eukaryota; kingdom Metazoa; phylum Chordata; class Mammalia; order Carnivora; family Eupleridae; genus Cryptoprocta; species Cryptoprocta ferox. Next base: position 10,945,308 of record CM053567.1, on the reverse strand, counting down.
GTGAGATGTATTTAAAGGGGATTAGAATATGCCACCCCAAAACATTTTGGCATAAGCGTTATTCAGAAGTAAAGGTATGATAGGAAAACATAGGATAAAATAGGCGGAGAGGGAAAGATTAAGACCTGAGTTAGCAGGGTGGGGAAAAACACCTAGTTTCAAACAATGCCGTGAGTGTCTGACCACAGCAAACACCTTAGGTGTGAGGTTCCTCTTAAGAATGCAACAGACACCACCTACTCCCCCACAGCCTCCCCCTCAGGTGTCCCCCAGGAATTTGACAAAAGATCTAACTAAAGGAGAAGACCATAAAGGAATGGTATGGCCACAGACCACCCCTCATACAATGGAATCCAGCTAATCAGGAATGGATAACCCAGCACCTAGAGCTGTCTAGCCTATAAGGGTAGTAGGACCTGAGAAGAAAGGGGGGTGGGGGAAGGGAGAGCTGACCAGAACCTTCTAACACAAAGATCCTTGCCTATAGTCACTGGCATTCACTTTCGAATGCCCCCTCTCTGTAAAGAGAACTTTCATACTGTCCTTTCTTTCTGATCTTCTATTCTAATCAGCTTTTGCCTGCTGCTCATTTTGTGTCCACCTTTTCATTCTTCAAAGAGGCGAGACAACAAACTCCAGGTATTGAGATAATAAATCTGGCAACAAAGGCAACTGAGAAAAGGCAGACATAGGAGGAACTCTCTGTCCTTCCCCTATCTGCCTAAAAGCAGGACATAAATTTCCCTTGTGAAGGTGCCCCCTCCCTTACCAAAAAGAGAACTACTCTGATCACTGGGAGAGGTGATGTGTAGACAAGGATGCATAAACAAACCTCACTACATAATCCTACCTAACATTAGTTTCCTCCACCTATATTCTAGTCATCTTCCCCTAATTTATTACCCCTAGATGCTCAAATCCCTTTATCTACTCACTTCCCACAGTTTATTCCTCTTTATTAAAATGGGATATAAGGCCCGGACTCTGTGTCTTGGGGTTTTTCACTTTTTTTTCTATGAAGCCCCTATGAACACAAAATCCAAAATACAAATAAGATGTGTAAACCTTTTCTCCCGTTGTCTTTTTTCTTTTTTTTTAAGATTTTATTTTTAAATAATCTTTACACCCAAACGTGGGCCTCCAATCTATAACCCTGGGATCAAGAGGTGCATGCTCTCCCACTGACCCGACCAGTGTCTCCTAGTGTCTTTAGTCACTTTAATTCAAAGTTCTAAGAAAAAGAATTTAAGTGGATAGAGGGATAGTTTTTTCCTTCCCCCCACATATATAACTGTAGAGAAGAGTACCTATGTTAAATTTTTAGAAATAACATGATTAAAATAAGAAAGTGAACCAAAGGGCAAACTACTCAAAAGAAACTATTTGGAGTTTTTATTTGGACTATGATTTAGAAGAAAAATTCTACCTAAAGAATGATTACAATCCTTAAATATCCAAATCTAATTAAACTATCAAAGCTTCCAATGTAAAGCATAAAACAAAGACTTAGTTGTTAATGAATCTGCTCTTAATGGGAGTCTGTTAAAAAACAAGTTCTCACTTCATTATACCCGAATGTTCTAGTATCAACTTGTAGAATTATACTGTGAGGCAAAAAAAATACTTTCACACAATTTTTCTAAGTTCATAAAGATGACTTTTCATCTGGAAGAATACCTATTATTAGCTGAATTTTTTTTAACAGATAATGGTAATATTGATGTTTCTGGGAAATAGTACATTCCTCTAGTAATCTAAATTCTGAATACCTGCATGGTAAGGTAACACTACAAAATGTGTTCTGAGATCTAAACCAACTCTAGATATAATATCTACAACTACACTACTTATCCCAGTGTTTTCGTCAACATTTATAAGTAAAATAAAGAGAAGTTGAGATTCTGGTCCAAACCCCGACAGAAGATTTAGAATTCTTGGCACATATTAGCATTTGTTATTTGTTCTTATCCTTTTTGATAATATTTTTACATAAAGCTGAGATAAATTATGAGCTTCCTTCTCTAATTGTATTTCTACTTTACTGCAAGGAAAACCCACTGTTATTCAAATCAATCTTTACTCCCCAAATGGTTGCTAGTGACACCCTGAAATTAGCATGTAACAGCCTCATCAATTCCAGATGACAAAGAAGGAAGTGCCCCTATTGTATGATGAGAAGTTAGTTTCAAATCCAAACAATAGTCTGGATTAATTCCAGCCTATTTTGAATCTTAAAAAAGGTCACGTCTTAAAAAAAAAAAAAAGACAATTGTAAGACAATTTTTAAATAAATATCTGAAATAGATGCAACCTTTGCAGTTATATCTGAAAAATTGGTTTTGATATCTACGATTGTATTATACTTCCTATAACATTCAGATTTGGAGAATGATTATTATTTTTGCTATTATAAACCTCTTCGGTATCTAAAATACATAACTTTTTTAAAAGGTTTTTAGCTTTTTACTACTATTAGAAGCTTGATTAAAAATTTTCAGGTCAAGGGGCATATGAGTGGCTCAGTCAGTTAAGTGTCAGACTTATGATCTCCCAGTTTGTGAATTTGAGCCCCGCATTGGGCACTCTGCTGTCAGCACAGAGCCTGCTTTGTCTCCCTCTGTCTACCTCTCTCTGCCTCTCCCCTGCTTGCTCGCTCTGTCTCTTAAAAAAATAATTTTCCTTTGATCAAAACCAGAGCTTTGTTTCACATACACAAAGTCGTCTTCTCTGAATATCCCTCCCCATGCTAGAGAACACCAAACTGTTCTTTTCTGCTGCCGCTCAAGTTAAAACAGGCCCAGGAGATTTCCAAAAGACATTAATGCACACATCCCGCCCTCCACCGGTGAGGTTCTTTAAAGGGATGTGTACTCTTCCATTTTCTTAGAATGTAGTTGTAAATAGAAAAACAGAAGGGAACAGTCAAGAAAAAAATACGGTTACGATTCTAATTCATGGTAGGGTCTCTTATTCAAGTTAGTGCACGGATGGAAATGTGAACCTGGAGACCGTACAGTTAGGCTGTATATTTTTAAAAAGTTAATCCTGGGGGTGCCTGAGTGGCTCAGTTGGTTGGGCGTCCGACTTCAGCTCAGGTCATGATCTCATAGTCTGGGGGTTTGAGCCCTACGTTGGGCTCTGTGCTGACAGCTAGCTCAGAGCCTGGAGTCTGTCTTGGGATCCTGTGTCTCCCTCTCTCTCTGACCCTCCCCTGCTCGCACTGTCTCTCTCTGCCTCTCAGAAAAAAAAAAAAAAAGAATAAAACATTAAAAAAAAAAGTTAATCCTGGTGAGCACTAGGTCAGCTTTATTGGAGAATTATTTTCACCATCTCTTTTCTTTGGAAGGCCACATTTCCAGAGAGGTATCCTTGAATTAACTGTCTTGGTGGCAGGCAAATTAGCTGTTCTAGATTTCAACAAAACTATGGAAAGCAGTGAGGAGAGTTTGGAGCGGAAGGTCATGAGGATATTCTCCTTCTAAGATCACCTCCTAGTCCAATCTTGGGAAACTGAAGCTAAAGTTGCAAAGACAGTGTTGGAGACTATATCGTGGCCCTTCCCTTCCCCACCATAATTCATACGTCAGATCCTTTGCCCTCAATGTTACTATATTTGGAGACAGGGTTTTTGAAATGGTAATTAAGCCTAAGGATGTGGCTCAAATCCAATGGGTCTGGAGTTCATATGAGCAGAGGAAGAGACACCAGGGGTATGAGTTCACAAAGGAAAGACCATGTGAGGACACAATGAGACGGCAGCTGTCAGCAAGCCAGGGAGGTCCCACCAAAGACCAATCCTGATATCCCAACCATTCATCATGCATTCCTGGCCTCCAGAACTGGAGGAAAATAAGGTTCTACTGCTGAAGCCACCCACTCAGTGCTATTTTTGGTTATGGCATCCTGAGCAAGCTAAGATAGATAGTTGGGATTTAATCTTTAGAAGGGGATAGGCAACAGATCCACATACTGATACAGGTGACAAAATATGGGGGTTTTAAGAACTGAACCCTTTAATCCAGCTCCAATGACTAACCACCTTCATCATTACGGCGTTTTATCTTTGACTCTTTCTTCCCTAAATGTAATGCTCTTACTTTGCCTGGCGAGATCATCCCTGATTCACTTTGTCCATCAAATCCTGCACATGTTTTAAAGTCCTCCCTCCGTCCATGAATTTAATCTGTCAGTACACATTGATTATCACCACTTAAACATTCTTGGTGCTGTTATTATCTCTGCCTCCTTTTGGCTATCATTTTGTGGTACAGTTTGGTTATGCCAGCGTCTTAATGAGACTGGAATTTCCTGCAGTACAGTGAGCACAAATTTCCTACTATTCTCAATGGCTTAATAAACATTGGTAGGTTGGTTAATTTCCCATTTGACCTATTATCTCACTTGATAAAAGACAGGATTATTCTTAGAGACTTCAAAGCTTCTCTTGATTCTATACCCTTCCTCTTTTTATATATCAATATTGTAATGAGAGAAAAGAGCTTCTGAAATACTTTATTTCATGTCTTTGACACTGTGTGGGAATTTTACAAGGTTTCTCTAAATTTTGTTCTACCTGAATATTCATTTTTGTCAATTAAACCAAAATTATGGGGGCACTTGGGTGGTTCAGTCGGTTCAGTGTCCGACTCTTGATCTGAGCTCAGGTCGTGATCTCATAGTTCCTGAGTCTGAGCCCCACATTGGGCTCTGTGTTCATGGCCATAGCCTACTTGGGATTCTGTCTCTTACTTCTCTCTGTCCCTCCCCTGCTTGTATGTGTGCTCATGCACTCTGCCTCAAAATGAATAAACTTAAAAAAATTGTTAAAACCAAAATTATTACAAAGAAAATTTCAGGTGGTACTTGATAAAAAATTAATGCCAAAGAAAAATTACCTTCCTTTTTCATAAAATTACTACACACACATACATACATACACACACACACATTAATATATATGTATATGGTTTATTTATTATCTGCTAGAATCATTTTACTTGCATTTATGTTTCATATATTTTAAATAACAGTTTATAAGTTGAATAATGAACCAATTAAATAGGAGTCCTTGAAATCCATTCAAATAAGACATAATGTTTTTTTTTTTTGCTAGGTAGGAAGAATAAACATGCTCCACCCCTGAGGTGAAATCGGCATGTTCTGTTTGGCAGTAAGTCTGGTTTTAGTTACTTGGAGACCCTTCATCTATAGTGGCTGCAGGGTTCTGTTGTCAACATAACCCCTGGAGCCAACTTGGATGAGATAAATTCCTGAAGATGTAGGGTGAAGATGGAAGGTAGCTATGCGGTTGGCAGAAAACACTCTGCGACCTAGTGAAGCTTCCTCGAACGGGGGTGGACATCCAGATGTTCCCATCTCAACCTGCCTTCCCTGTTGCAAAACAGAAGGACATTTTGATCCTAGTGTCTTTTCTATGGAAAAATCTGAGAGGCAATTCTGTTGGTTTCCTTGGGAGATTATGTGAAGAAGAATATAAAGTAGAGACCACAATATCATTCCAAATTCCCCAGCTAGGGCCTGAATTTCTTGTGGCCATTTCCCTTGGTAAAGATACAGAAGGAAAACAGATGTGAAAGTTTATAGAATGATTTTTAAGTTGATGTTGTTTGTCTTCTATTCCTCAGATAATCAACAATCAGAGACCCATCAACATCTCTAGCAAATACACGTGTCTTTAATTCAATAGTTTGGAGAAAATGTTAGGTTGAAAAATTTCTCTAGTACTTTCCAATCACTGTCAAAATTGCTTGCATTTTTCTTAAAGAATAATTTTGTACATATTTATATCAGGTGTGTTACCTAAGACTAATCTTGCAATCATAGGTATTTCTTGGTTGATGTGAATTACAAATCAATACTTCTCTAAAAAATATGCCATTCTTGTTAAAGATGTTTTAAATAAACTTCAATAAGTAAGAATTTAAACTTTTGTGCTAATTCTCAGGTTTCTAATAACAGAGTATTTGAACCTTATAAATCTTGGAAATCTAATTAGACAATGTTAAGTTCTTTCTAGTTGAAGCCACAGATGTTTCACACTGGGAAAATCAGCAAGCCCCAGGGTTTGTTTGGTCTAGAGGAGTGTCAAATTTTCATGGATAATTTAATAGCTAATAACTCTAATTCTTTCCCGTAAACCAAGAGATGATAAATAATGATTGCACTAAAATTATAAAATTAACCCTCTAGGCTAATGAAAATTTTCAGGAACCGTTGAGGAAATTAATTTCTGGTATTTAATGTTTCTTTATTGCCAATCTTATAGAGTTGTATTATACCTCATAATATGACAGGGAAGGCACATAAACACAGTGAAAAGACAATTCAAAAATTATCTATCAGGGTAGCTTCAAGTATCCTTCATTTCTTATTCCCAGTGACTCAATCCACTATGAAAAAAAATTCTTCAATTTGAGACACTGAGTGGCATTTTTTTTTTTTGTAATTTTTGATTTGTGCAGCATCAAATAATGAGTCTCCATAAAGAAAAGAATACACCCTTATGAAAAATGAATAACTTGCATCAGAAGTACATGCCAATTTGAGTACTCTGATGTGACATGTTTTATTAACTATATATATATATATATAATTGGTCACACCAACTTATTAATACAAAATTAATTTTTGAAACTTTATATAGAGTATTGGGGTTTCTAGGACTTAATAGACATAATTAAAATGACTACAAACTATTCCAGTTTCCTTTATCCTCACTATTGATTCTAAACTGTAATATTTTAATCTTTTAGAAATGCTGGATCAATCATAATCAAACAACTTTGTTTGTAGTCTCTAAAGGAACAGTTATCAAAACCTACAAGTAGAAGTTAAGAGACCACAGGCTTGTTCATGAAGCATAACCCAACCACAGAAGTTTGCATCATGTGGTTTATTCTCAGTCCGACCTTCAAGCGACCTTGATGTATTCTAGCTTGAAGACAAAAGCCTTGCTGCCCAAAAGGAACTAGGAAACAGCATACTTTTAAATCATGCATTAGCACTTAGCATCTGGAAATCCCAGTTGCAATGACCAGAGTTAAATCAGTACCCCCCCCTTTTTTTTAATAGCTGAGAGCACCCAAACACAGGGAAGCAAGTAGGCCCTTGGGTAAGTAGAATATCATCCCAGGCCCAACATTTCTCACAATTAATGGAACACCTACAGTGTTCAACAATAGTGTTTCCCACTAAGATTTATGACTAGAATTACCTCATTGAAAATTGGCCTGTAAATGGCAGACACTCTCTGGAGCCACGACTCTGGCCTCTCCTATAGTGAGAGAGGAGAGCACGGAGGGATTTCTCTAGACACCAATTTAAATTCTGTCTATCTGAGTTCCTGCTATTGATTTTTCATAAATGTTGAGATGAAAAATTTCATCATAACTCCAATATAGTAAGCCACGCCATGGATTAGGACAATAAAATGAATGAAAGAGAAAGATACTTTAGATATTTTCTGGATTATGGTTTGCAAAATTTACTCTGGCTGGATGGGGTTAGATCCATGGCTAAATCTAGAGCACACAGATTTACCGGAAAATGAGTTTTTATTGTATGCAAAGTCCTATTTTCTAATGTTCTTTGCCAAAACACATTAGATATAATAAAGCAAATGAAACCTAAATAAGACTAATAGTTGTTTAAGTCACATAAGCACAGAGATTACTTCATAATTTACTATACGTGGCTATCAATAAGATTTTGAAGATTTTGTTTTTTAATCATATAGTTTCAGTAAAATATATTTCTCAGTATTTACATCAACATGTAATTGCCTATTTTCTGTTTATCCATATATACCCTGAATGTATCATTACTTTTAAAAACTCTAAACATACGGTCCTTTTTCTCTTTGTGTTGGGAAATGTCAAATCATATGAACAACATAAACTCTTTTTTCCAAAGCTTGGTGGGCACTTAAACACAGCATCACACAAAAAACCAGGCAGCCAAACTTACTTATGCCTGAGTGAGGGTGATTTCTCAGATTTTCTACTAGACTTTGAACAGTCTGGCTTCTGTAGCATGGGTGAAGTGATGTATCCATTGAGGTATATGCTTGGGAGAAAAGGAGATGCCTTTTAAATGCCCTCTGAGGATAAAGGAATTGGACTTCATATTGACTCTGATTCTCCAGTAGGATGATTTATAATCTAAAGAGGATTTCTGGATAAAATTAAAAAGCTTCAGCAAGAGACTTACAGGGACAACCAATGTGGAGAAGAGCAAGAATTCTTTCTCAATATATTGGCATCTCGTAGACTTGCTTGAGAAATTTAATAGGTCAGCTGGGGTTCCGTCTACCCAGTTCCGACATTGATTCTCTTCCTCCCCAAGCGACATCCACCCTCCTGTCAGCCCTAGAAAGGGACAGCCCTTACACCTTTGCTCATTCTTGGTCTTGTCTTCATGGTCAGCTTCTTCTGAAATGACTCTCATTGTCGACACCAGCCCTCCGTCCTCCTCCACGACCAAGATTCCTAAACCTGCACGTTCTGCTGCTACTGCTTTAAAGCACATATATGCTTAAAATATACTATCTCCTTCCCCCAAACAGGCTCCTCTCCTTATATCATTCACCACAAAAGTGAATTTGTAAACCTATCGGAGGCAGGAGAGGAAATGTTAGCCCTTGTTCTATACACTGAAATGCCAGTAGATGCTCGTGTTGAGTCAACTTACAGTTTAGGGAAGGGTATTTACCAGTGGTAGGGAAGTTCCTTTGAGTCTGTGAAACAAATCCACCAAGTTCTGTAACTCTCCAGCCAGAGAGACCAAACCAAGTTTCTGCACATCTAAAGGGTGGCGATGCAGACAGGTTCTAGGGCTTTCTACCACATGACTCATTTGACTATACAGTGACGTAAATCTTCTGCAGCATACTTTTCTCTGACTGTATTTTCTTTTCATTGTTTTACCTTAAACACACGCAAAGAGCACGGGAACATCACACTACATAGCAAAATATATTAAGTTTGCTCCTTTCATGTAGGTATACCCCAGAAATAGGAGCTATTTAACATTAAAAGAATCATCTATCTAACAGAGAACACTGCACTTTTAGATACCTCTTATGAGATATCTGACCCTATAAATTTTATTTTTCTTTCAGAACTTGTTAGAAACTCATGCTGATATAAACAGATTGGCCCAGAGTTTCACAGGCTAAGGACACAAAAATGCAGGCAAACAGAAACTAAAAATACCTGCTGGTGAGAAAATCAAGTTTTAATAGGATTGGGTAAGTACCTTTCTTTCTTTTTAAAATTTTTTAATGTTCATTTATTTTTGAGAGAGAGGGACACAGAGTGTGAGCGGGGGAGGGTCAGAGAGAGAGAGGGAAACACAGAAACAGAAGCAGGCTCCAGGCTCTGAGCTGTCAGCAAAGAGCCCAACACAGGGCTCAAACTCACGAACCATGAGATCATGAACTGAGCTGAAGTAGGCCGCTTAACCGAGGAAGCCACCTCGGTGCCCCTGGGTAATTACCTTTCATGGGGTCAATTCTTACAAGTAACAGTGTCAAAAAGAAAAAAAAATATATATATATAGCTTTAAAATAATTATATAAAATTTTGATATAATAAGATAATTTAGTAAACAGAAATGACTATGTCATATGGACTATATATATAAAATTTTAACATATATTACATGTACACAGTATATTTGAATTTTCAAAGCTTACAGTCATAACGTTCTAATATAAGCAAATATATGATCAAATATTACTATATTATATTTATTAAAAGTAATATTATTTATATTCCATTAAAATGAATTAAACACTCTATGCATACAGACCTGATTTCAAACGTTATAAAACTTCCATGGAAAATAACTTTGTTCTACTGGTAGCCAAAGATTAAGGAAGAACTATTTCCTGAATACATTCATTACAGTTTTACATAATTAACATTATTAAAATTATTATTCAGTACACTCTTTTTAAATTTGCCTACCTGTACTATACAAATGCTGCTCTGTGTTCAGAGCTTGAGTGAAATGGTTTCTCTTCTAAGTGATAACCGGTCACATTTTATTGACCCGAAGCCTTCTATTCTTGCTAAATATTTTCAGGTTCTTGAGAGGCTGAGGTCTCTCATCACTCTGGTTACCCTCCACTGCCACATGCTGTCATCCTGACTATTTCTTTGAAAAGACAGATCCAGGAAATTAACATGATGTGAACCAATTCTCGACAATGGAGTACCTGGTCCCGCCTCTTTCATTGTTTTCATCCCAAAGTGAGGAGAAAAGTGGTTTACCTCCAACATAAAATCATTCTAAATCACAACATAAATCTCAGGGAAGATGTTTCTTGCATCTTCCCTACATTAAGGGAAAATCTTCCTTAGAATTTACTTTGAATATTCTACTCTGTCTAGGGTTAGTGATGGAAGGAATTTTAGTTTATGCTGGGATTTTTCTAAAAGATTTTTTTTGGGAAAAAAGTTTCTTCTTTTTCTTTTTCAATTTAATTCCTCTCAATATAGGTAGATAACACATCTATTACCTTTGTCTTTGTCTTTGTTTTTCTGATTTTTAGAGATTAATTATATTACTATCTCTAAACAAAGGGAAATAGTCTAAAGGCTTCACATGGGATTACTGAAAGTTGGAAAAGAAATAACAACTTGAATAATGACCATATAGATCTTATTGAAGATTCTTACTCTTCTCGGCAAGGAGGACATGTCAAAGTTTTAAGAGTTTGAACTTTTGTGTACAGGACAGATGTTTTGCCAAAGCCTATGGCACTTTGGCAGTATGATGTTTCCCCCCTCCATGATGGAAAGAAAAAAAAATTGACAGCATAGAGAAAGTTCCTCTGAGACATCACTGTTAAGAACCAGTACTGAATTTGCCAGTTCAAATAGGCAGAGAATTCTGAATAAAGCATGAATGTCCTTAGGATAATGAAATCCGATTCTGTAGAGGAAAGGAAAGTTTCTTTAAACAACAACAACAAATAGCGCAGATATCTGAACCGAACCGATCCTCCTCTTCTCTTTAATCCATCTCAATATGATGATTAGATGAACAAAATTGCCTTATAAAATATTCATACAATACAATTTAGAGGCAGCTTAATGAGGTACCTACAATTCTTGCTGGGAAGAGTGACTAGAGAAATTCCCTTAAATTGCAAACAGAGAGTTGAATGGAGTGGGGGTTGTCTTGTAGTTTTTCAAAACAAACTTCTTTCTTCTGACATTCTACTGAGTTTTCCCTACAAAGCCTAATGATGTATTCATTCCACTCTCTGCTTTCTTTGGTTCTACTCTCATTCGGCCAAACTCCTTTGCAGAAACACAGATAACCACAGAGCTCTAACTCAGTATGTATCAGTTTTGCCCTTGGTGTTGCTTGGGATCTGCACCTAAGCACCTTTGTTCTCCCAGAACTCTGCTGAGCAGTAATTCTACGTTAACATGCTGCTTCCTGGACCAGTTCAATAATTATTCATGGAGAACCAGCATCGGACCAGTTGCTTGGCCCTGAAGTAAAACAATGACTAAAAAACATCTGGTCTTCCAAGGGATTGCAGAGGCACAGTGTAAACCGTGAAAGTTGTCATGAGTCCTGAGAATCCTCTGCCCTTCATCTTTCCTGATCTTTATTTCAACAACTGGATCTAGTTTCCAATGCCCCATGTTTAAAGATGGCTGCCTGTGTGCAAATGAAAGGCTGTCCCTAACTGACCTACAGGAATCTGTGAGGGGGACTTTAATGTGTGTGTATACACACACACACACACACACACACACACACACACATTTGTTCCATTCAGTCGATTAATCAATTGATACAGTGTGTCAACTGAAAAAATACAGACTTTGCTAAATCGTTGTATTCTTTCTTTTGGAGTTTGTGTCCAATTCCTCACTTTTCATCTTTAGCTCAACTTTTCCACATAAGAAGATACATTGTTCTGGTGTCCTCTGTTATTATTTCATTTTTTTTTCCTAAAACCATTACTCCTTAGGTAGCCTTACAGGCTTACCACTTTTCTGTCATTCTGATTTCTTCTGTTCTCTATCCTGACACTGACTGTAACATTCCATTTCCTCCACTACCATCCTAGCTGGGACCTTACTCACCTCACACGTTCCTTAGGTTCCTTAACATACAATACACCTGGAAACCCTTGCTTTCACAAAATCCATTTTATGTGCACTCCATGAGAAACTTAACATATTAAAAAAGAAAAAAAAAACCTTTTTAGCATATTGCTCTTCTCCTGCACCATCTCCTAGATGATACTCTCCCATTTCATCAAATGTAAAGTTCATATTAAGAAAAAAATCCATAGGGGTGCCTGGGTGGCTCAGTCAGTTAAGCCTCTGACTCTCAGTTTCAGCTCAGGTCATGATCTTGTGGTTTCATGAGTTTGAGACCCACGCTGACAGTGCAGAGTCTGCTTGAGATTCTCATTCTCATTCTCTCTCTCATTCTCTCTCTCTCTCTCTCTCCACCCCCCGTCCCCTCTGCTTACACTGTCTCTGTCTAAATAAATAAAACTTAAAATATTTTTAGGGGTGCCTGGGTGGCTCAGTCGGTTAAGTGTCCGACTTCAACTCAGGTCATGATCTCACAGTGCGTGGGTTCGAGCCCCGCATCGGGCTCTGTGCTGACAGCTCAGAGCCTAGAGCCTGGAGCCTGCTTCAGATTCTGTGTCTCCCTCCCTCTTTGCCCCTCCCCTGCTCACTCTCTGTCTCTGTCTCTCAAAATAAAATAAAGACCAAAAAAAAATAAAAAAAAATTTTTTTTTAATCCATTAGTACCTCTCACCAAAATACCTCAGCATTGTTGCTGTCACTGTCCACAAACACAGACTCGCCCCTAGGTCAGAGCCATTAATTTATATTCTCCAAAATAACCCCCTGGCAGCTAGATTTCCATCCATATCTGAACGTTTCATTGCCTCCTCCCTTTTTGTAATGCATCTTTCTCCACTCTACAGACATATAGCAATTAGTTCTAAGCCCATTCAAAGCTCTGTTTTCTAATACCTTCCGGTAGACTCCAACACCCTGTCCTTTTGGGGGCTTACTCTACACACCCACATGCGCACACACACACTTTCTTAGTTAATGTATATCAGTGATTATATAACCATATATTAGCAACTGAATGTACCATCATTACTTATATATAAATCATTTATACATACACACACATATATAATCAATAGTAATAATGACAGCAATAATATTTTACAGCATTTATGATAACCTAGTTACTGTACCAAACGCCTTCCACTATCTGATAAGTATAAGGATAAATATAAATTAAAATGAAGAGGATTAAATTTTCTTAGTGAAAATAAGGAGATGGACTCCTCCCTCCTCTTACACAGAGAATTTACTTGAAGAAATTTGCAATTTTAAGTCCTTTGCCTCCTTGGTTGAAGTATGTATAAGTCTTTTTAGAAGCTAAATAAGCCTCCTTCCTGTATTAGAGGGGTCAGGGAGATCTTTTTTCAAGGACTTGAGAATTATCCATCTGAAATGTATTCCTCAAGGAAGACGGTCCCCCTGTCTGCCAGTTTCAGGGGGAGGGCAGGAGCCTGATTTCAGCCGGCACCCGGGTCCAAGCTGCACAACTACCCCCATCGAAGAAATCTAAGAAGTTTATTTTTCCTTTAGGGAAAGGCAATTAACTAACACAAACAGTAACCGCAATCATGAGGTAAAGTTAGGGGGGACCACGTGTGAACAAGGGTGCTGTCAGGTTCCCTTAGATCGATCCTGACAACATGCAAGTATGAGTCCCATCTGTTTGGCTACGTAAACGGGTGTGCTGTCTTTCCGTCTCTGTAGGCAGCCCTGTAAAGACCTCACAATGTGCATCACATTCTACTTTAAAACTGCTCATTCAGTAATAAAACTTTTCTTTCTCTTCTGCTTTTGTGAGGAGGTTTTCTGGGTTGGCCAGTTATTATTATTATTATTATTTGTTTGTATTTCACAACAGACGCTGGTGTTATTACTATACCTATGTTACAGATGAGGAGACTGATCAGAGAGACATACTGCCGGTATGAAGTATGTGAAGGATCAGGGGATTCGATTCAGACAGTCTGGCCCTGAAAGCCATCATTTCCCCCTGCCACCTAAGGCTTGGTGGTGTCTCATGCACATACCTCATTTGAGCTTCATGTGACCAAGAGTCATGCTTTACTCCCCCACCCTTTTAACTCCACCACTGACAATGTGCCCCTAGTCACACCGTGGACACACAATGAACAATTACTAATGCACTCACTTCTTTCACAACGACACTCATTCCAGTGGGGTTTATGGGAAGAACGTGTTCCTTTTCCAATATGGTAAAATTCTTTTCCTCCTAGTGTTCCACGTCTCTCAAGAGTTTCTGCTCATTCTCTTTTGGAACTTTGCACACATCCCTCTTTGTGACAAAGTTAACATGAAACAGCTGTTCTTATTCAGGGTCTATTCAAATCAAGTTGAAGGGAAACCTGTCTTCCTCCGAAAGCACAATAAATATGTCAAATCTAAATTCAAAGAAAACTAAAGCATATTTTCTTCATTCTAACAGTATTCAAAAGTCATTATCAATGAGACAAATTCTGCCTATCTTTTTTTTGTCATTACGTTTTTCTGCACATTGAATTTTTGCATTGATTCATGAGAACATGCTGTATTGTAGAAGTTAAAATATAGGCTCTGAAAGAAAAAAAAAATAGCTAGCTAGCTCTTGGTTCTAGCCCAGCTTACTTTTTACCAACTTTGTGATTCGGGGAGATTTCTTTAATTTTCTTATTTCCATGAGGAGTAGGGTTGCCTGATCTAGGAGATCTAGCAAATAAAAATGTAACACTGAGGCTTAGGCATGGTGGATGCAGCAAGTGACACAAAAACAGAATGTCACACATCCAATAACCACTAATAAACCGTGGCTGTTGGTGTCATTACTACATTATCTGAAAACTCTTCTCACTGCCTGAGCTCCGTCCTCTCCCAGGTCCAGTGTAATGAGGGTTACAAAGTTAAAAGTTATATGGAATTTCCAGAGCGCCTGGGTGGTTCAGTTGGTTCAGTGCATCAGCGCATCCAACTTCAGCTCAGGTCATGATCTCACAGTTCAGTTTGTGAGTTCGAGCCCGACATGGGCTCACTGGTGTTGCCTGGAGCCTACCTCAGATTTTCTGTCCTCCTCTCTCTCTCTCTCTGCACCTCCCTCATTCATGTTCTCTCTTTTGACAATAAATGTAACCATTAAAAAAATTCTATGGAATTGCCTACACAGTCCCCACAACATCCCTAAATCTCTCAAGTTATAAAATACTATATTTCAAATCATTTTCAAATAAATGCACAGTGAAGAGCCTAATAGGCCTTGAATGCCTTCATTAAATATAGGTGATTCTGAAATATAACAGAGAAAAAGTATGAAATACCCCTATCTCACTGTTTATATTTTAAGTCTTTTTGAAAGGTATATGTTGCTTAGCAAATTCTCACCGCTGCCACCTGAACGAGACCAGCACTCTGTTTTCTCTGGCTTTTCCATCTGAGCAGCCTAGTTGAAATTTTCAGGCTCAATTATGGTGAATAAAGAATGAACAATTCCTCTTCATTTTCCAGAGGACATTCAGTTTCTAGTCCACAGTAGCAGAATAAAAGCAAATGTGGTACAGGAACATTTCACAGACTCTTTTCTTACTTGCCCCACTAACAGTAACTATTTTACAAAAACAGTTTTCAAATTACTTTCTCCTCAGTTTGTGTCCTTAATAATGTGCTTACTTTCATTTCCTTCCTGATAATAAAAAATACAGAGTTCCTCCTGGGCGGTGGGGGGGGGGGTTCTTTTCTTTCTATTTTGAAAAAAAAAAATTTGAAGGGGAGGGAAGGACAGAGAGAGAAAGAAGGAGGAATAATCCCAGGAATCTCTGCACTGACAGCACAGAGCCAGACGTGGGGCTCAAACTCATGAACCGTAAGACATCATGACCTGAGCTGAGATCAAGAGTGAGATCATGACCTGAGCCCAAGCCAAGATGTTTAACCGACTAAGCCACCTCAACACCTCCTCCCCAGGGTGTTTTCAACCGGAATACACTTGGGTTGCTCCCACAACACTACAAAGAAGGGAAGTGAATGTGTTCATGGTTTATACCTGTTTCTCCCCAGGCTGGACCCATTCTGTGGGAAATAAAGAGCAAGATGACACACACACACACTTGGTCATCCAAAAGAAGTTCAAGGGCCTGAGAACACAGGCTCTACCCTAAAACACAAACATCTAAAGCAGTATCTTTACTTCAGCAACTGGCCCGGATGTTTAAGACAACTGTGATGGGGAAACTACTACCAGAACATGGCTTTCTATAAAGGCAACTCCTCTATGAACTTTTCACTCACCTGAAATGCCTAATGTGGTTGATTAATTTTGTTCATGCCCCACATCTGATAGTCTGGACTTCCTTTTGGCTTTATAGGTATTCCTGATTATTAGTTATTTTATCCCAAGAATCAAAATATCTTATTTCTCTATTTCCCTCTGAGGATTTCCTTATTTCTTTGGATGCATATATTATTTTTGCCCAAGACCATGATGTACATTTGAGGGAGAAGATGATATGAGGACAGATGTAGGGAAAAGTTCCCTTCAAGCAGGAGAAAATCATGTTCCTCTCATGGATTAGGTCATCCATTCCTCTGGTCTGGGAATTATCTTCCACAATTTCACGACTACATAAAATCCCCACATAATCAAAATGTCCTGTTATTAGTCTATTACGCTTCTATCTTCATGAATGCATTTCATTGCTTTAGGAACTGATGCAACCTGAGAGAAGAGCCCAAATCTTCCACATACAACCCTCAGAGACTCTTTGTCAACTGCTTCTCTCCCTCCTACCTCATGCAGAATCCTTCATAGGCTTTTTATTGCTACTGAAATAAAATATGTCTTCATTCTGCCTTTTGAGTCAGTTCACAGTATGAAAAAAGCAATGGACTGTCAAGTCAGTGAATTCACATTCAAGTCTGGGCTCATTCTAACTATGTATCTTTGAGCCAACCACCGACTCTGGGAACACTGCAGTTCTCTGAAAGGTAGGTGATCAGAAGCAATGGCCATATAAGTCCTACTTTCTACAACATTCCAACCTTCTAGCCACCCATTTAGGTCTGGACAAGCCATACCTAAAACTATACTGCTCTTCCTGGCATGATCACTTTACTAAACACTGTCTGATCACTGCTCAAATTATCTCCCCCTTACTCATCCTTACTCATCCACGCACCCATTGTCTCCATTTTTTCTCTGTTTCACTTACTCCTTCCTTATAATGCAGTCCCCTGTCAATTTTCTAATCCATTTCACACAGTGTAATCTTCTTAAGAAACTGCTCCTTTTTCATACAATTCTAAATTTTATGTTGCAGATATATACCATGCATTATGTACTTTCTGGATTCACAATGTATCTCAAGATTTTTAATTATGTAATTCTAAGACTTTTATTTGAGAAATATCAATATATCCTAGAAAATACTAGAATATGAATTTGCGTATACTTTGATATTTTCCTACTTTTCTCTTTTGATTTTTATAAAGCATTCTCCAAGTTGATCATGTTCTACAAGAAACTCATAATTCTTTACCTTTCTCAGGATAGGTCAAGGTCATTCATCCTATTTCTAAGAGTACTGGCATTTTGATTACTGTGCATGGCCACAAATAGAGCCTCATTTAAATATGGTCCTTCCTAATTGAACAAGGATATATAATAATAATAAAATAGTCTGCAACCCAGACTAGGTCTAGCTTTCTTACAAATCATGTGTACTGCCTTCTATCCATGGCTATTCCTGGTCAATGTATGTATCAAAAAGACCTATACTTACTCTCTTGGAGTCAACAATGGTACCTTATACCTACAAGGTATATTCTGTGGCTTCTCATCTCAAAAAGTCTTTCTTCTCTTCCTTGCCACAGCACATTTTTAAATAGTTACTCAAAAGATGTAGAATATGCCTATGTCATTTACCAATTCTTAAAATCAACACCACAATATTCATTCAAGTAAAAGGCAACATCGCTTTCTTTCCATTTCTCCAAATATATTCCTGAAAATGTAACAAGACATGGTAAATTTCAAATCCACTGTGTTCTCTCACATTATGCACCATTTTTAAAACCTCAAGAGATCCTTGGAACAAGATTTATGTTTGTCTTATTTAAGAACTTCCGAGGGCCAAACCTATTTCCTGAAATTGGAGAAGCAAAACAAATGACTTCAGTTTTCAATTGTGTGAAAGTGTTCAAGGTTTCCCTGTGAGTTACCACTTCCCTGTTGGGTTCATATCGCCTGTGTTCAGTTGTCTAGTTGATATTCAGAAGTGAAACTTCATTCCCTAACTAAAGCATACCTTGAGAACACAGGAAATAATGTAAAGCAAACCCTTTAACATACGACACAAGATAATTAAAAGAATAAAAATAATAATAAAAAAAGGTCTCATTGTGGAGTTTTCATTTTTTCTGGGTTTGGCCCAAAATATAATGATTGAAAATGTTGCTATAGTATAAAGTAGCATGATTCATCATAAGGGCATGCTAGTATGGCAAAGCATGCCTCCAGGCATATGCTCCTAGGCTGGGTTGGAATTGTGCCACCACCACACTGGCTGTGGGCTTCTCTCTTCTTGGCCTCACATTTTACACACCCAGTACATGGCACGTTCCCAACACAACACACACACCCTGTTGTGTCTTACTGCTTAATTATGGCTCATATTCCCAGCATATGCTTCATACTGTCAACAAAAGAAAAAAGCCTACTTTGATTTGGACCAAATTTAGTGTCTTTAAAATATTCAAATATGCTATTTTACAATAACATATGGCCATGAACAATGTTTTTCATTTTTTTCTAACAGTATCTCTCTTTAAGGATAAATCATGTATTCCAAGATTAAATTAAATGGGTCCTGCTGTTAGAGAAAAATGTTTTTTTTTTTTTTTTTGTGCTTCTGCTTGGCTTTCTGTATTAGTGTTTATTAAATCTTTAAAAACTTAAATAACCCTATGAAAGAATTCAGGAATATGAAAAATTGCATGTGTGTACATTATAATGGATTTTAGCATATTAAAAGGTACCGATAAACCAAATGATTTTATAAACTAGAACAAGAGAGCTAAGCTTTAGGGGCACCAAATAGTGCAAACTGCATTATTGAAGTTCTTAGATTTGCTGCGATTTCCTGATTCCTATCCCATCCTCATTCCTACCCTAACTGTAGACTAAGGTTGGTCATATGCATATAGTCTTCTGAAGAATGGAGAAGGAAAACCACCTTTCTGCTCCCTCATAAATATTCAGAGCATTGTACATATATATCTCGTTTTCAACTATGACCTCAGAGTAATCTTCTAACAAGCTTGAGAGGGAAATTGATCAGATATTATCAGATGTCATGGTTTTGAATCTCACTGTTCTCTGCACTTACGTGTTTCCACTGGATATTGTCCTGAGCCAAAGTCTGAAATGCATCAACCCTCTTCATTATCTCTCATAGCAGCAAATTTATTTCCTTCAGGGCACCAGTGGCGATGTGTAATGATCTTATTTAAATATTCATATACTTGTTTATTTTCCAATCCCCTCAGCAGCGTATGAGATCTGTGAGGCCACTATGTCCTTAGAATGGTCCCTGGCTATACAGAATGGATGTTGCTAAGGAAGGGTCAGATCTTGTCGAAGGTCAGAGAATGGACTCATCTCAAAATGATAATTGGAAGAAATAACCGTGGGGACTCGTCTGGCACACTCTTCCACCATGACTTTCAAGCACAATTAGCTTGAGGACAACTAAAAACTACCCAGCAGACCCTCATCGTCTCTGCCGTACTAAAGACCACCTATAGAAATATCAGCTCCAATACAGGAATGCTTTGCCAAAGGCCTGAATAGGTCATAAAAAATGTCAATTTCAGATAAGTGACTGTTTGGAATAAACATGTTATCTTTGTTTCAAAATGATTCCTTTGTGTTTCAATTGACCTCCCACCTCATATTAGAGGAAGCAGAAAACACGAGTTGGAAGCTACTTTGAGAAGTCATTGTATCCTTCCCCAGCCCTATTATTAGTGTCCTGCTGCGCTAAGAAAGAACAAATTGGAAACAAACATTAACACTAGTCTATCTTTCTGCATATTTAAACACGAATTCCATCTCTATGCTATAGAATACATCATATACTATTTATGACAAATTACTCACTGCAGCAATTATGCCCTAAAGAATATCCTAACGACTGAAGGAACAAAGACATTCCAACCAAACATCTTACTTTTAGAGACTGTCGTGCTTACATAGAATGCTCTTGGAAAGCTTAATACAATTTGCTTTAAAATGCTAAGGAGTAGTTTGGCAGATGTGAAGTATTATTTACTTGTTTCTTGTCAGTGCTCTATTTTATTTCAAATAAAATGATTTGCAATATTAATTGAATAGACGATGCAGTAATTATTATTCTGCATGAATGTGTAAAGATTATACAAATTGGTGTTTTCAGAGGATTATCTTGTAAATAAATGCAATCTAATAAAATTGCTCATTTTGATATATAGCTCTCTTTATGATTATTTAAAATATAAGGCACAAAATTAGCCTAGCTTCATCAAGAAAACATTATAAATTAAAATACAATAAAAGTTTTAAGAATGAATACCAATTCATCACCTCTCTTTTTAAATAATATTTCCTCAGGCTTCTTGCCCTCTGATTAGAGGATAGATGTACATCTCATCTCTAAAAGCGCTATTTTTCCTCTGGATCCAAATGAGTCACCCTGTGCCCCTGTCCCCAGCCTTTACCCCGAATGAGACAAGTCCCCGTCATGTGAGTGAACTGTGTGAGAGGCAAGCAGGGAACAAAACTAAACACAAAATGGGCATTATGGAATCCATTAAAGATCTCTTGTTCATCTGTTATGGAAAAAAAAAGAAAGAAAATGTAAATACTGAAATAAAGTGCTGATGACCTCAAAGTAGTGAGGACAACAGGATATGGGCTCTAATGCTTGGAAAATTACAGCCCCTGTACACTTGGAGCCCAGGGACCCTGTCCGTTTGGCTAATAATTGCCATATTTCTGAACTACCAAAGCACAGAATGAGCAACGGGGAGCGTCATAAAGATGTTTTAAAAAAAATCCATTATAATGTGGCATTTGCTGACCCTACTACTTGAATTAGCACAACTACTTTTTCTTGCTGCTCTGCTCCTTTCTACCGACAAGGAAAGGGAAAGATTGATAAGGACAATTCTAAAATATTTTAAAGAGAAATATGATACTTAAACTAATTGATTTATGTAAAATCACCCTTGACACTTACGCACAGGCTTGTGGTGATTTCAACAAACCTCGAAAACCCCAAAGTGTCCTGAGACAATTTTCAGGATTTGTCTCTCTGCCTTTTATGGCATGGACATATGGAACTTTGGGAAACTGTCCTTTAACGGAGAAAGTCCCTTGTTTTACTGCATATTCATATGAAAAGAAAGCTCTCTAGGGCTCCTGATGAAAGATGTGCACCTCAGTCTTACAGAGTACCGGCTGCTGCCACGCTATCTGATCTGATTCCCTACTCCATTGCTAGTTCTGCAATTACCAAGTACAATATGCCTATAGTTTGATGTTACCTTTGATCTGAGGACCAAAGTGGGGAAAGAAAAGCTTTTGAAGAATTTATTAATGACTTTTCCTCCCAGGGATCAGAAGAGCAAAGACCTGAGATACTGCTAAAATCTTCATCTAATCGTACTGCCTCGAGTAACTCGTGTTTATTTGACTGTAGGAAGGCAGCTCCTATTTGCATAAGTACCTGGTTTCCTATATTTGCACAAGTAACACAACATGAATCCTTGTTTCAAATAACACAAGCCTTTACGTCCTCTCTTAATAAAATGTAAATAAAATGCTACAATCAATTATTCCTAGATCTCCCATAAACTTTGCATTTGTTTCTCCTGGTTCAGGGTGCATAATGGAAATCATAATTGTACTCTAGCACTATTTCCAGAATCTTGCATGGAAGGATTAGAGAGTAATAAACACAGAGCTTACCCATATAGCTCTTCCATTGGTAAACTTTAAGTATTACCTTTTTATTGCTAATAATATTTTATTAAAATGTATTTACATAAGGGTTAATCCTATCACTTAAAAGTTCTATACATTTGAGTTTTATTTTTCTTTCTCTCAGAGCTCCAATTTCCTTATCTATCAATTGAACTGGAGAGAATATATAATGGAGAAAACTGAAACATATTTAAGATATTGTTTACCTTTATTAATATAAAAGTCTCAAGAGTGAAGTTAGAATACAGAATATCTTTACCCTCCATGGAGAAGACAATAAGTCCCCTTTTTTCAAGGCTAATTATTTTTTTCAGCAATACGAAGTTTTCAAACACCAGCATGATTCTAAGAAACATAGTGCAATTTTTATAATCAAGTTCTCAAAAGGTGCAAGAGAAACATAGAGAAAAAATTACCCAAATGTGTGGGAGTCATTCCTAGAAAAGATAGTGTCTGAGCTCCATCTTGGGCAAAAGGGTGGGTTGGGTTTACAGAACCAACAGCAAGAAGAGAGAAAAAGCAAGAGACAGAGAGTGTAATAGATCTTAGAAAACAGTTCCAGTTATGAATAAATCACAGGTGTGTATGGAGGACAGATAGACAAGGAAGGCATAAAAGTAGACTAGAAACTAGGTTGTAAAGACCTTGTATTTTGTGTTAAAATGTTTACTCAATATAGCAAATCTTCAATTCTTGGTTTCTCTCAATGACACTACCATTTCCCTTGCCTCTTCTGACAATGTTTTATCATCATCATTATTATTATTTCTTGGTCTACTTCACTTCTCTGCCACATGTCCGTCATGTATAACAACTCATCATGTATAGACAGAGTATGGAATCACGTGATAAGGATGGAGTCTGGAAGTAAGACTACTGTGACCAGCTTGCTGTGACTAAAGGTGAGGAACTTAACTTTCCTATGTTTTCACTTATACACGATGGGGATAGTCAGAATACTGCCTTTATAGCATTACTATAGGATTATATGTCCCAACAGTGGCACATAGCAAATATATAACTATTTTGTGAATTAAAAAAATACTGCACACTTTCTTCTAGGACCAGTTTAAGATAACTAAATGAATTCTTCTAATAAACCTAAACCCATTGTTTTTAATTCCTTCTGAATTAATGTTCACAGTCTATAAGACAGGCTTCTAAATTATGTATCGTGAGACCTCCTAATTGAGTGAAATCATTGTGCTTAAAATCATTCTGGTTCCTTTGCTTCACTCAGTGAATGTTTACTGGAAGTCTACAAAATGCATTGGTCTGAGAAATGGGAATAAAACAATAACAAAGACAGCCCTTGCCTTCCAGGACTAGCGAAACTGACCTTTGCATTTAGAGAGCATCTCTTTGTACTTATTAAATTGCTATTTTCAGTATGATAAAGGCAAGGGAGGAGTATATTATCATTTTCATATATAGATAAGGGAACGGAACTTTAAAAAAATAGTGCTTGTCTTCAACTTCACACATCTATCCAGAAATTGTAGGCAAAGTACAGATGTGAGGACAGATGGGCACTCGCATGTGGTACACACTCAGTCTTTTCTAACAATGACTGCTTTCCATGAGCAGTGTTGGTGGAAGTGAGGATATTGGGCAGGGGGGGGGACACTTGAGATGATGGATATATGAACAGCATCAGTAACATAATGTATCTGAAATCAATGTGTAGTTACTAAAAAACCAAAATATGCACTGCATTACATTGATTGCTCTTTTACTGACACAGCAGGACACCCGCATTTATGAACACATAATATAGTCAATATTAATTGATAATTACATAGCATCTCATTCATTACTCACTACAAGCTTATGAGGTTGGAATTATTATCCCTACTTCCCCCAAGAGGTTAAGCACCCTAGACCTTATAGCCAGGTGGCTGACTTCTCCAGTACAATCACATTTCATCAAAATCATTACTGTGAATACCTATATATAAAGCAGCATCAAATAGGTAAAAATATGTAGTCTCCATATTGCAAAAAAACCTAAAGGAAAATGTTACAATTTACTGTTTTAAGAGTTACCAAGTATAAACTATATTAATCAAATATATTTCTTGAGTGCCATGTATTTAGTACAGCCCTCAGGGAGGATAGAGCTGTTTTGTCTTTAGTGCTATGCCACTGCTGGAAATCCAAAGATCGTTCACATTTCTGGATGTATTAGTGGACTGGGTCAAATAATAACAAGCAGCAGTGAAAAGAGCCCAGCAGATTTGCTCATCTGGACTTTAAAATCCCCAAATGCTTGCTTTTTCCATATCACCATCATGTTGACATTTGTTTCAGTGATTGTAGAAAGAGAAATTGGAAACAGCATCTAAACCAGGAAAGGAACCTTGAAACAGCTGCTAGCTATTGAGCTGCTGATGAACAAAGATCTCAAAGTATTGTCCGTGTCTACCCTCATCGGCAGATGCCGTTCCTTGAAATAGCAAATAATTGCAAAGGGCATGACGATATCTTAGCGGCTGGGGCATAACACATCACTGCTAGCAGCGCATGGTCTCAGGGAAAGGGAGCGAAATAATACCAAGTGTCCTGACACACACTTCGACATCTTTGAGAAAAGGCTGACAGCTATCTTTGGTAACAGTTGGCAATGACGTAGATGCTAATCTGATTTATATCCTAAAAGAAGGGGCACATGCTACTTTCTTTTCTGACCGGCACCAAAGCAGCTAGTGGTGTAATGAAGCTAATCACAGGAAGCTAGTTTGGCTTTGTGTGAGGCTGCTAATGCGTTAGACGGCAAATTTTCCATAAAGAGTTATTTACATCTCACTAACCACTAGGTTCACACCTGGGGTTGGCAACACCTGGCAGTGTTCTTAATGAGTTCACCACTGTTTCCGAAGAAAATGCTGACATTAATAATTGTAATGTTACATTTATTGCAAGAAAAGTACAAACATCAGTGCAATGGATTAGTAAAGGTCACTGCAATCTAACTCGTTTTGGTGCTAATGTAGCTGGACAGTATTTGCAAGCCAGGAAGGAGACAGAGAAAAAGCCTCCTGTGATAACTAGATCTTTCATGGCGCTGCCTGATTGCATAAAGGCACCTGCTTAGGTGATTTTGCCCTCAACGATGCTTTTGGCATTTTCCAAAATGGCACCTGAGTTTCTGTCATATTCCATCCAGTCTGTCACAAAATTCAGCTGAAGCTTTTCTCCATATTTCTCAAGTCAGTCCCTTAATTTCCATTTTCATGGTCTGCCAGAGTCCTGGTCTGACCCGACTGAATTAATTACAACTGCATTCAGTAAAGTCGAGTAAAGAAGACAAAGTGACCATCTTCCCATGATGTTGTGAGTAATCCTGAAATCCACAAATAATTATCGAATGCCTGTTAGGTGCCCAGCCGAGGGCTTTGGTGTCTTGGGAGCTGGCAAAGAATAGCAGACAGTCTCTGCTCCCCAAAAGCTTATGATTTAATTAAGGAGACAAAAAGTCAAATATTATTAATGAGGAAAGGCAGTTCTTGGAAGGTACGAAATAAATCTCTTAGATGATGCACAGCATATGAATTTAGGGGAGAGGTCATTGCTGAGTTTTTAATTGACTCTCCAATTTCTTAAATTTCTTAGTCTTGAATTTCACTGTTTTTGCTCCAATAAAGGAAACCTACTTTACATTTCCACATAGAATTCATTCTCTCACATCCTGGGAGAATACACACTGCATTGTAATGCATCCTTCTTTGAATACTGTGTCTATTTCTTGCTAAATCTCCCTCTTCTCCATCATTATCTTTCACATTGGCTTCTCTTTGTCTGTGGGGATGCTCAGTTGCCCTTACCTGGTGACATGCTTTTAGATTCACTCCAGTAATGTTGTGCATTTTATATTGTGGTCACTCTAGGTTTACGCCTATTTCTAGACAGCTATGAAACTTCTGAATTATTTTTACTAATAAAGATAAGTTTGCTGTTACAAAGTGTGAGCGTACAACTTTCTTTGTGCATTAAGTTGCACAGCAATGTGGACAGAAAAACCTCCATAAATCACTTCCCCCGGTACCTGATACGGCCTTGTCCTCTCACCATGAAGTTCACACTCCGGACGGCTGGCTGCCTAAATGTTGATTCAATAGGGCTGATGTTAAATGAGCGCCTGTTGCTGCAATTTAAACACGAGTGTGTGTGTGTGTGTGTGTGTGTGTGTGTGTGTGTGTGTGTGGCCACATCCCCTTTGGCAAAGCATTTCTTGAACAAGGTCTTTTTGGACTAACCCAGATCAGTAGTGCTCGAGGGTTTCACATTTTGTGCCGAAGAATGCATGGACCTTTGACCCGAGAGAGGCCCCAACTCCTTCTCAATGTGCTCTCAGCATTAGGCCACCGGCCATCGCAGCTTCTCTTCATGGCAGATTAGTGGTCAAATTCTCAGACTGGTCTCCTTACATGCTCCGACAGTAGACACAAGTTGAGAGGTTGTAACCTGCCTTCCTTCTTCTGTTGAGCAGGTTGGACTCACATCTCTCTCCAATGGCATCTGCATTTTCATCTGTCTCACATATCTTTGGTATGTGATGGATCTTCAAGGCCTAAACTGAAACTCCCAATCTAGTAGCCTGGCACCCTAGCTGTATTAAAATGATTGTTGAAACACCATTCGCCATGCAACAGGGAGCCACTGAGAAAAGTTAAGCAAGAATTTAACTTTACAAGGTATGGCCTGAGATAAGGATATTGAATGGTTTTAACACAAATGATGGATGAGTTTTACAAAGTGTTATACACACACATAAATACATCATGGGGCGTGTTTGAAGGGCTGGCACACATCTTATGCAGCCTAGACCAGTAATTCAGTCCCTCCTGTTTTCTGGGATACCTGTAATCCCAGTGTTGGCTCAGAGCAGACCCAGGGTATCTGCAAGATACCCCTTGTTGCTCAAATGCCACGCTTTTCTCCCCCAAAGTTCAAGAGAATGTGTGGCAGTTCCAAATTAAAAACTTCCCTTACAGGGGCACCTGGAGGGAAGTGGCTCAGTTGATTGAGCATCTGACTTCAGCTCAGGTCATGATCTCATGGTTCGTGGGTTCGAGCCCCGCGTCGGGCTCTGTGCTGACAGCTCAGAGCCTGGAGCCTGCTTCGGATTCTGTGTCTCCCTCTCTCTCTGTTCCTCCCCCACTCACATGTTCTCTCTTTCTCTCCCAAAAAATAAAATAAAAGCATGATAAAAATTTAAAAAAATCAAAACAAAACACCTCTCCACAAAGCTGCAGGGTGAGACTACAAACTTTACTCTCTCCTTACACCGAAGTGCAGTTTGGAGTTTGTGTTCGAGTGTAAATGATTTAAATTTAATTTCCTCAAAATAGTACTTCAGAAAGAAACCAAAGTTTGGCAACTATTGATTTGGAATTTAGGACTCAGAGAAAATGAATCTTAGTGTGTTTGGTATTTTGTGGAGTAAATTACTAGCACTGAATAAATATCATTAGCTTTAATAACCCAACAATCCCTACAAACTACTTCAAAGCTTACAAATTTTGCCATAATTGGTTTATAGAATACATGTATGAGGTTAATTCACTCTTTTAATAATTTGTTTCAAGCCATTATAGAATAGCCATAACCTCTGGGCATTAATTTTTAACGAGGTATCTATAGTCACCTAGTTATCATGTATAACATGGATGGCAAAAGCGTTATCAAACATTTATTAAGCATTTATAAATAATTTTATCCTACTTCCAGCATGTGTTATAAATATATTATTAATTCTTTCTAAATTATTGATAAGAAATCCTTGAAACTGAATATGAGAGTAACATTTATTATGGAAATGACATTTTGTCACCCTTGAAATCCCCATCCTAGGCTAGCTATATGAATATGAGTGGAAACCATAGGCAGGCGCGAGGAAATGGTATTTCTTGTGGAAAATATTTAAGTTAGCATTTGACAAGGCAGATGAATCTAATATAAATTTTGGTGAACCATAATTTTCCAAGGTGAAAATTCTATCAATTGACCAGGCGCTTTGGGAAGTAACTGGATGCTTTCCAATCTCTAAATACTACTGAAGAAGGCAATAGAGGACAGTTTAATGGACAATGTTGCTTATTTGCTTATAGGTTACATATCCCATATTCTCACACAAGAGAAAATGTTCATTGCACTGAATGGGATAATGCATTTGCATCTTCCAAGCCATACGATCCAATCAAAGACATAAAAGAGTCAACACACCTGGAGGACATTACCTGAAATACCTAAGAAATCTGGGAGAACTGACTCAGCATTTCGTCTCTGGTTACAGAATACATACCGTGATGGCCATATGAAAACTCTGAGTTAGGATGCTATCTGAGAAAATGAGATTGGAGAAACACAGCCACCAAGTTCCCAAACACCAATGTAACAGTTATCAGAACTGGAGTTAAATTCATTGAATTCTAGGATGACTTCATGGTTTTTAACCACTTGGAGCAGTGTGACTGCTTTTTCTTGCCAGACATCTGCACACGGAGTCAGAAAAAGTCTACCTCCCCAAAACAAGACAAACCAAGCCAAGGCTCTAAAGATTTGAGAACCTTACACAAGACAAACCAAGCCAAGGCTCTAAAGATTTGAGAACCTTACACAAGACAAACCAAGCCAAGGCTCTAAAGATTTGAAACCTTACACTGAAGGTTTATACCAAAGCAAAAATGATTCATTATCTGATTCAAAATTCATTTTAAAAGGATGCGTTTATTTTCAAGCCTTTCAAGAAGAGTGATTTCTCTAGAAATTTAAATATTTGTTTTCTAATGGTTGCTGACTTACTTCTGCAAACAATACACTTTACCTTCTCATTGTTGGTATTCATTATGGTCTTAATTTTATAGAAAAGCTCTAAGGAAAATTAAGTAAAAATATCCCATATGGTGCAAATATGATTAGACAAACCAACATGAAGACCTCAAAAGTCACCAGTTAATCTGCAGATTGAATAATGCTCAGATGCTTGTAAATTTTAGAAATACAACTATCTGAAAAACTAACTCCACAAAAGTTGTTCTCTGATTCCAGGTTAGAGACCTGCAATAAGACACTACCATAGTGGTCCTGCTCCTTGGTTTCTCTCAGGTTCCCTGTAAATTTTCATTCTTTTGACTTGTTTGTTCTGATGTGGGGTAAGGCTACAGGAGATGACAAAGTAATGAAGACTTCCCCTTCTTCACCTCGCACACAGAGAACAAGCTGCTTCATGGTATCATCACTGCTTGATGAATACTAGATAATATTTAATAAGTAAATTAAGATCATGCAAAGAAGGTGGCAAACACTTGTATTTCATAAACTTCTACAATATGTATGCTGCCCACTGGCAATGCCTTGTACCCTAAATTCACTACAGTCACATTTAAGCAGCACCGAGAATGAAATGTTATGTTGTATGTACCAGTGAGTTCTTGGTACAGTAAATCTAGATTGACAAATGATAAATATGAAACAGTTTCCTTCTACTCAGAAGACACCTTGTGCTTCTTCGGGAAAGACAACTTGACTTTGGCTGGGTGGTGTCACTGAAACAGATGGTCAGCTGCAGTGTTTTGCAAAACAGTACTGATGCAAACACATGTCCAAACATACCTATCTCGTGATCTGTAAGATATGTGCTTGGCCTTCCTTTACCTGTTCTTTGCAAGGGGACTAACTTCCAGTACATGTGGATAGTTCCAGGGGTAAGGAAAGTGGAAGACGATCAAACACAATGAAAACAGGAGACATTGAAGAAGATGGAGAACTGGAGATTGAGGTAAGTACCTTGGAGGTTTTCCACACCAGGGTAGATGTTTCGGGTGATACCAGATCTGGGTAGCTATAGCATTGCACTTTCTTTCTTTCTTTCTTTCTTTCTTTCTTTTTAATGTCTTTATTTTATTTTGAGAGAGAGAGGCAGAGAGTGAGCGGGGGAGGGGCAGAGAGAGAGGGAGACACAGAATCCGAAGCAGCTCCAGGCTCTGAGCTGTCATCACAGAGACCGATGCGAGGCTCGAACCCATAGACTGTGAAATCATGACCTGAGCTGAGGTGCCCCACATTGCGCTTTCTCATTCTGGCCAATGGCAACCTTGTAAATTAGATGAAGATCATTCTAAGTGGGTTTCTTTCTCTCCAGTGTTACCAATAATGTCACTCTAAGCTCTGAGTACTCAGTCCTTTTGTTTTTGCCAAAGCCTCTGCTCACATGCTCCCATTCAGCTCTGCCCATCCTGGGTCACCAGGTACTAGAAATTCAACTCTCTATATCCCACCAAAATGTTCCATCCATGTCCCAAACTTTTGGCTACAAATTGATAAATAAGTCAAAACAAACAAACAAGCTGATTCTGCTTTGTAGTATTAAGTCTTTTAACAGAGTGCTCGTTAATAGGCAAAACCTTTAGCAGGCCAAAAAAAATTAAAAAAAATTAAAAATTAAGAAAAATGAAAAAAAACCCACAAAAACTCTCAAGGCTCTTGGTGAGCTAAACTCTCTTTAGAGCCAAAATTTAATGCCTAGAAACAAACTTAACCTAGTATGTGGCAGTTTTATGATAGGATGTTAGATTTTGCAAACATACATATTATTTTAGGTTTTAGAGAGCTAGCCATAGTGCATTTGAAAAAATGCCTTCCTCACTGAGTCCACAGCTAATGTTGACTCTGACTTGTAAGCCTGTGGACAGCTGCACTGCCGTAGGAGCAATGTTTTAATAGTGTCCCACGCAAAAGAACAAAAGAAGTGTTTCGATCTGTAATTCTTAAAAATACTATAATTGGTTATTCACAAGTTAAAGTTGGATATAATATTGCATTGAAACATAATAGCCCTGTGTAAAGGGAGGTCGCGTTACAATTTTGCTAAACTGTGGTACCATATTCTTATTTAAAAAAAAATTTTAATGTTTATTTATTTCTGAGAGACAGAGAGAGATAGGGCATGAGCAGGGGAGGAGCAGAGAGACAGAGACACAGAATCAGAGGCAGCTCCAGGCTCTCAGTTGTCAGCACAGAGCCCGACATGGAGCTTGAACACATGAACCATGAGATCATGACCTGTTAAGTGGACACTTAACCAGCTGAGCCACCTAGGCGCCTCTCCGGTCCCATATTCTTGAGGA
The DNA here is from genome assembly GCA_028646485.1 of Cryptoprocta ferox. Lineage (NCBI taxonomy): Eukaryota > Metazoa > Chordata > Mammalia > Carnivora > Eupleridae > Cryptoprocta > Cryptoprocta ferox. Next base: position 10,914,028 of record CM053567.1, on the reverse strand, counting down.
TGAAGGGGTGGTCCTAGAGACACATAGACGTAAAGTCCACTTCAACTCCAAATGGTGCATTAACTGTTGACCTCCATGCCTGGGCATGGCACAAAGTCAATGAATCTTCAAAAACTTTTGGTAAAGTGTGTGAAGATTCATGCATCAACACTTATTCCAAACATCCTGACAAATCTCCCTAGACTTATTGCGTTCACACTTTGCAATTTCCTACTTGTTGAGTAGGCAGTTTTCTTTCGGTACTTGAAGGGTATATATTTTACATAATAATGAATATGTCTTTAGGATTCTTCCTTGTATATTCTGGAAAATTCTAGATAGTTCAAAAGATAGCTTTAGTACTCTGAAACCCTGCATTGAACTGAGAAAATAAAAATTATTTGAAGCTATGTTATAGTTTCTTTATTCCAGAGCCAGAAAAAAATCTAGAAAATTTCCATTTCAATCACCTTTACATAGCATTCTTTACGTTTTTCTATGTATTGTTTGATATGTTGTAATTGACATTTACACAATTTTCAGCATTATAAGAGTAAGCACACCTTGAAAGAAATGTAATACATTTTAGTTACCTAAAATTAGAACACTTTTATTTGGTTGTGCAATAAAGGATAATCTTCCTATTTTACAAAGAAAACACAGCCTTGAAATGAGTCAGAGCAGGTGCAGAAGGAAAGGAAGCACAATCATAAATATATGACAAGAGGCCAATAATACTAATTAATTTGGGGAAGAATGCAGCCAGATTATATGTATGGAAGACTTAAATCTTCTAAAGGCTGGCAAATAGATGGCAAAGGTCACCCAATCAATGTAGATAAATAATGAACGTCTTTAGAAAAAGCCAGAATGTGACAAGTGAAAGCGTGGTCATGTCATTCAATTTGGGGAATTTAAATATTGAAAAGTCAATTGTTTGGGCATTAAATTTAAATGACAAGAGTAATGAAACATGGAGATGAAAGAAAATCTATGTGTCCCCCCCCCCCGTGTTGCATACCAGGATCCCCAGGCCCTGAAATGGTCTCTAGGGAAAAATTACGCATTCTGGTTTGTACATCATCTCTGACACACCTTTACAAACCTAGCAACAACATCACAAAGAAGGAAGAGCTGTAGCAGTATCTCCTTCAATGCCCTGCCTCTCAGACATGATAACTGGGCCAGTGGTTGTCAACAGGGAACCCCAGTGCCACATATCAGAGACTCGGCAGCCTCCAAATGGTCTTTACCACCCTAATGCCTGGCCTAACACTTGATGTAGGAGTCCAAGAATTAATCTTATTGTTTATAGACATACAAAAGATGGGGGGGCCTGGGTGGCACAGTCGGTTACGCATCCAACTCCCCTCAGGTCATGATCTCACGGTCTGTGGGTTCGAGCCCCTTGTTGGGCTCTGTGCTGACTGCTCAGAGCCTGGAGCCTGCTTCAGATTCTGTGTCTCCCTTTCTCTCTGTCCCTCCCCAAGCTCCGTCGTTCAAAAATAAGTAAATGTTATCAAAAATTTAAAAAAAACACACAAAAATGACCTGATGAAACCCACCTCAGAAAAAGAAAAAAAAATGGGTAAAAACATTAAAAGAGGTCATTATGCAGATTAGCTGTAGAGCAAATCCCAGACCTTTCTCTACTACCACCAGGGGGCACTGTGAGCACAGATGAAGCCAAGGGCCCCAGAACACCTAACAGAGATCAAACTTCCCATAGGGATTTATGATACCCCTTTTCTTCCTAAACTACCATGACCCACCTAGAAAAGGAATAAATAGATAAAAATATGGGAAGATAAAAAGTGAGGTCTAAGAATTTATAAAGCCTAGAAGATCAATACTTTAAAGAGGGTCAATCAAGGAGAAGCTGCATTTTACTTGATTTACCAATTTGTTACACACTCCTATTACCTGATTACCAAGTTCTAGTAGTCACCCACTGTTGACACATATGTAGCCCTAAACATCTGCTAGTCGGCCCACAAAATAAACAACCTTCTGGCTTTCGCCCACTGTCTCCCTTCAGATACACGCTTTCCTCATGGAACAGAACAGAGCACTCCCTCGACCTTCCAGAATAAAGTCAGCCTGCGGCACGGCCCACACTAAGAATTCCTCGGTGAGGAGGTGTGTAGGGCCCGAGGGGAAGGCAGTTCATGTGGGGTCATGTCTCAGTAAGAAGCTGCAAATGTTGATTCCCCAATTTAAGCACACAGAGGAGCACGGAGCCCTTCTCCAAGGGTCTTCTCTACACCAGCTTTTCTACAAAGTTATCAGAGTAAGAGCACCCAAAAATGCCAAATAAAGAAACAAGTTTAGATTCGGCATATGTGAGAAAAGTCTAGTCACATGTTTACCTATTTGGGGGTGAGTTTTAGTACAAGGAAAGTGGTGAAAAGGAAGAATGAATTTTATTGATTTTTTTTTTCTTCTCAAAACTGCAGATACTGCACCTTGTATGTCAAAGAAGGTGATAAAGACAGCCTGGAACATGGAAGCCTGCCAGAAGTATACGAAATGGGATGCTACAAAGTCCTCTACATAGGAATACAAGAGACTACCCCAATTATTAATAAAGTGGGATATTTCTAGAAAAGACTTTATCGTAGTCTACATAAATTGTCCTAAACCATACCAAAAACTAACTAAATAAATAACAGTATAAAATACATCCTTCTAAACATAACTATTTCTGTAAATGCTAATGTAAAAATATTTTAAATAAATACGTTAAATAATTCACACAGATTGGCCCCTGTCAGCACTCCAAAGATTCAAGTCCTATATGCTCATTTAGTCTTTAAAAAAAAAAAAAAAAAAACTCACGGCAGATTTAAGCTTTGTGATTTTTTTGTGTGTTAAGAACATTTTTTTTTTAAAAATAACACCTCTCGAGTTTTTGTAAATATCCTCCATAAACACACTTCCATAGGGAACCTTTTGTATAAAACAATAATTAGTTGAAGAACCGCTTGGTAACATGAACTCCTTACTGCGCTGAAAATGTATTCAAGTGTTTTCTTCGAAAATAAAAGCAAACGCAAGTGAAACTTTCAGAGTTAGATGTACAGAGTAAGTCGTTTAGTACAGATATGGCTGTCCTTTCGATAAAGGGAACATGAATATCAGGACGCAGGAAGTTCATGGAAACGGAAGGTGAAGACAGTTCTGTTTAAGGGCGGGCACATGAATAACCATAAGTATGTGCCTCTACTGCCACCTAGTGGTGCGAAGAATCAGCCTTCTAATAAAGATGGATGACTTCCAGGTCAGAGGCAATTTTATAAGTGAACGTTTCGGTTGCAAAACTAAAAACAAATTTTATACCAGATGGCTGAAAAGGCCTAATAAGAGCCCTTATCTCCTTCTATGTATTCCTTTGCCAAAGCCTCTTGATTCTCATTGATAAAAACCTCAGCTGTCGGCACAAAGGCTCTGCAAACAGCACCCCAGGCAGGGATGGATGAAAACAAGCTTCATGGGTCTTAGAATAGAAATATTGATATTTCTTACTGCTTTAAAGCAGCGCCTCTTTTACAAAGTCAGCTTCTGATTTAAATCCTTCTTTCCCTTTTCTTGTTGGAAACCACCACAACAAAAAACACATTCCTTAGACAATGTTTCAAGAGCATCTTCCTTGCCCTCAACGGCCAGCCTTCTAGGAATGAAATCCTCTAACTTGTGATCAATCCAGGATGCAAACTGTTGAAAGGCATGCCTTCTAACACTGACATCTCTATTACAGGCAGCGTTGATGCCCGATTGTGTCCGCAGATTAAGGTCATTTTAAAGGCCTGGGGAAGAAGAAAATGTCTCGCAAGGCATCAAATTCTTCTTTGAGAGAAGATTAAAGGAACCATTGCTATTTACTCATTGTAGACTTGGTTTTGGGGGCATTGTTATTACAGCTGGCACCAAACCAGAGTGGGGAGAAAGGCTGCAAATAAAATTTCAAGCTAATAGCCACAATAAAAAACACACGGCAGACACAGAGTTCACAATGCATGATACGAACTTTGGAACGAGTTCACACATCCCACTTCCTGAATATGTTTTAAGGAGACACAAAGGCTATTCTTTTCTCCTGCAGCAAAGAAAATCTTCCCTATAGTAGCATTTGTCAGATTGGCTGAGAATATAACTTTAATTTTCAAGCTCAGGAAAAGGCTAATGTGTTAATATTTAAGGGCAAAAAATGTCTAATCCAAAAGAATATTTCAAAAACTTTTCCTAGCTAGTATGGCACATATTTCGATGGTACTGTTTCAATGAGAGAGGCATCCATCTTAACTCCTCTACCTCCTCTTGCTTCTCCCATGAAGACACTCAGCTGAAAAGTGCATTTATGATTACTTATGGCGATCCCTAACTTGACTGATGCAGTCATAGGACCTCAGAAGTTAAGGTAGGGCGGGTAGACAGGGACGGGCTAGGGGTCAATTCTCTTACTCCCTGTTAACCCGATTCTCACGACATCCTATAATCTGCCCAGTAGAGGAGAGGTGTGATGTATGTTACAGGTTTCCAAGGAGTAGCTATAATCTCAACAGCCTGAAATTAACACCATGCCTTGTAGTAGAGGTGGCATTTTAAAGTGCATGGAAGGTTCAGTATTCACTATTATACTATGCTATTTTAATAAATACAAAAGGAATGTTTATTCACTTTAAAGTCATGACATCTATGAAGTTAAAGGTTTTCACAGCAATGAGCAATTAGTTAAATATCACACATGGAAGCAAAACAGCAATTTGTAGACTTCTGTTGCTCAGTGCCTTAATTACTTATATTGCAACTTGTTTCAGACCACTAAAGACAGGGCTATGTAAAATCCCCAGGCAATTAAGGACAAAGCGTGCTCAAACATGAATAGCTCTTGAAGAAATTAATTGAAAGACCAGGTTTTATCTATAATGTTATTAGGTAGATAAATCACTGAGAAGAATAACCCAGTGGAAACAAAAATAAAGCACAATATAAGATTAGTCCTTTAAAAAATCTCCTCGGAGATTATGCAATTTTCCCCACGAAATCAATATCATTTCAATGGAAGACAAATTACAAGAGAAATCAAATGCGGACACTTCATGAACAAGTAGTAATAGTATGGTTTCCCTTCATTACATAGTAAGATCCGATCACAAAGCAGCAGTGGAGGAAGAGGGGATGGTTTTTATTTGCTGGCTGTTTTCTCATGAAATGATATTTGCCTTGTGAGGACGCTATTGTCAGAATGCCTTGTTGGTACTGGATTGAAGGTTTTGTTTGTTTTATTTTTGTTTTGTTTATTTTATGTTTTTTCAACAAATTTCTTGATTTGTCATAACTAAAAAGAGAATTGGTTTTTGATATGTTCTATTTTCTCCAGTGGAAATACTCAGATCATATATTATTCATATTGAACATTTATAGAACTTTCAAAAGTTATCAGTGGATGCCTAGAGAAAACATAAAAATGAATAAAATATTCAATTTCCTTTTCATTGTAAAAATATATTTTATTTTAAAAACCCATCAAACCAATAATAACCCTATCTACCAAAGAAATGGCCACTATGCACATGAGTGCATTAACACACCTACATAATACATCCATTGCTTGTAAGTGGAAATAAACCAAACCAAGATTTAGGTCATACAGACTTTAATAAACTATTATGATAAAACCACAACTTACTGTGTAACACTAGCTTAATTGGTCTTTAATACGGCTTCTTCTAGGCAATATATGACACATGTCTTGTTATTGTTACAGTTTGTTAAAGGCATCCTTCTAAATAAGTCTTAGTGACATGGTATTTTTTCCCCAAGCATTAAAAGAGAGCTACAAAGCACATATTTACTGGAACAATGAAAATCACTTATATAGAGTTTGGCTGCATGTGTTTTTCAATTATAAAGAACCTACCAAAGGTTTAGAAATGAGCATGCCCAGGAAATTGGAAAAGATCTATGGAGCTGTCATAATGATTTTTTTTCCTATGTGTGTTTAATACATGTGACATAAAAGCATACAAAGTTAGTCCTAGAAGTGGCCCTGGACTCTGTGTAATCATCATGTGAGGAAACAGAGGCATAGGGAACATTTTCAATAACATTTCTGCAGAAGTTCAGAAACGCCTTGATGGACCCCTTGGCTTCAAAGCCTGAAACAAGGTTCTATGTGGATGGACTGTGAACCTGTAAAACTAAGTCAAGGGCAAAATTCTTAAACAACTTTTGAATTCTTTAGTGCTGAAGAGTAGTCTGATCATATTGCTAGAAGGTGTCACACAGGGATTTGACAAAGAGTACTCACCTCATCTACACTATGAATCTTTTTCTTTTTTAACATTAGCTAATTCTTAAGGGTTTCCGAATGGAAAAATGAATATATAAGCACACAGCTGGGTTGAGACACAAGGGCATCAAGCACACCTAGGATAGGACTTCTGATTCTCAATCTTATAAGAGTGATCCTATTATTTTTATATAAATGTTTATTTTTGAGAGAGAGAGAGAGAGAGAGAGAGAGAGCAAGCGAGCATGAGCACAGCAGGGCGAGGTGCAGAGAGACAGGGACAGAGGACCTGAAGTGGGGCTCGGACTCACAAACCAAGAGATCATGATCTGATGTTAAGTCAGCAAGAGCCATCTGGGTTCTCCCAAAGTGGTCCTATTCTTGGAAGGAATGAATGGATGTACTGAAGAGGAACTTTTCACGCTACACTTCTCAGTGTGGAGGGTGGACGGCTTTTCTTGATGCATATCGGTGACTTGCAGTTGAGAGCCAGTATATTCCATAGGTAGGAACAAGTATATACACACACAGAATGGAATACTGATTAATACAATTTCCCCATCATTTTTACTACTACATAATTTAAGCAATTACATGCTGATATTTATTATTTCCTTCTTATAATCCATATAGGCCATTAGGTCATTATTTTACAGGCATCCACCAGATACACAACACACTCGAAGAGTATAGTCTTACAACAAATGAAAGTCATAGATGGGAAAAAAAAAGGGCAAAGGTTTAAATGGGGGGTTTATGTATATGTGCAAGGAGGTACAAGCAAAAAAAATCATTAGTGGTATTTTTCTAGGGCGACCTTTTTTTTAGATCCTTTGTAGGAATACAAGAGAAATATTACCAGCAAATGTCTTTTTTGGTGAAAAGCAAAATATAGCACGTTGATTAACAGTCAAATATTGAAATTTTAAGCACTTGAAAGACATAAAATATACAGAATCAGGAAGTGGGAAATGCCTTTCAGGGACAGAGAAATAGATTTGGTGTTTTTATTAGAGTGAATCACCTTTGAACAAGGATAGAAAAAGAATACGGACCGTAAAGAAGAGGGAAGGCAAATTAGAATGGTTTCAAGTCTTAAAATGATATTAAAGCTTGATGTTCATGGAAATTTCCAGAATTGGAGAACTAGAGCACTATGCGATACAACTGAACAAGACATACATCTTCCTTCCAAACACTGCACATATCCTGTATCAGACCTTTTAAGCTTTCTGACTGCACTCAGGAAATGCTTCTTAGCATAAGGCAACTAAAAGTTTTGGTCTGATTTTCTAATCTAATGAATTCCCCACAGGAAAGATCTCTAAGTAATTGCAATCCAGTTGGGACCCTATTCATCTGATTTGAAATTACTTTATAAATGCTTCTGAGAAGAAATAGGATACCACTAAACCTGAGAAACCAAAGACCGATGTCCAAGTGTGTGTAGGAAAGGCTAACAATCTTCCATGAAGACCTACTGTCATTGAGGCACAGCAGCAGCACTAATTAAATCATCACTATTCAGTTGCTCAGGAATCTGGGACTCATGCTAATCCCTTCTTTCATGACCTTCGTCTCTTCAATTGTTATGTCCTGTTAACTGTTCCACTTTACCATCTGTGGATTCTGCCCACCTTGCACCAGTGCCTTAGCCAGTCGACATCAGGCCTTGCATTGACTTGCATATCAGCCTCCTAACTAGTTGTTTCAAATTTCCTCTCATCTTTACACCACACTCAGAAGGATTTATTTAAAATACAGATATTCTCATTACCGTTTCACCCCCCTAAGATCACTGTCTTTGGCCTCTTAGGAAATAACTCCTAACTCCTTTATCGGACCCACTAGACTTTGTCTGATTTGGCTCTTGCTTATCTCCCCACCAACATCTAAGCCAATTTTCTGCTCTCCTTTCAACACCTCTGGCCTTATTTTTATTCCCCGAGACATCACAAGCAAGTTCCTACCCCACAGATTTAGTTCATATTGCTCATTCTCATTTTCTTTTTCTCAAATATTGACTTCTTTTTAATCACTTCTCTAGGAAAGTTAATAATTTGCCCTGGAGCAACCTTCTTTGACCCCAAAATCTAGATCAGTTCCTGCAGGCACAGGGAAAACATTCTATACTCCTTCATGGCCTTCATAATGCTTGTAATGGTTCAAATCTATATTCTCTCCCTCCTCAGACTCCACTGGGGCAGAGTACAAGTCTGTGTTGTTACCCCCAAGTCTCCACCCTTAGCATAGTCCCTGGTCCAGATAAGGTACTTCATACTGGTCTTCTAAACTCACAAAATTATTATCATATGTAACAATGAAAACATAATAAAACATTTTAAAGTGATGCTTGTCTCATGTCCACTTCCTCATAAATGAGAACAAGCCAGAAAAAAGACTGGGGATTGAAGCCTAAAGTTTATGGACTTTGGCAGGATTACCTACATAACTAGTTCTCTGGTATGCCCACAGTATAAGGTAATACGACATTACAGTAGTGAACAATATTGACAATACTTCGCACCATCGATGCGATGCTACAATAGATATCACAGTTCACACTGGCAGTTTTCAGTGTTGCTGGATGACCTCTAACACCCATGAGAATATTAATTTGCACTGGAGATTGCTGAGTGGATTAACGACACAACATATAGCCAGCTCCTAGGACTATGAATCAGTGCAACCAGTGTTGTCAGCCCCTTGTGTGTTGGAGAAGATCACTTAATTATTGAGTGAACCCAGTCAGTATGACGACCATCATATGCATCCCAATCGTAACTTGAGTCTTCACAAGGGTGTTGACAATTCTGTTCAAATATCAAGAATGTAATTACAGTGGGAGAAGAAATGAAGTGATTGATATCAACGAAACTCAAACTCCCTTACCCCATTATTCTAGGACTCTGTTTTGTATATCTTCATAGTATCTAATATTCATTTTCTTCCATTGTCTATCACCCCAATAAGGTAATTTTATTGAGAGCTTATTTAAGTGCCTTGAAAAGTGCTTGCACAAAAGAGGTGCTGAATAAAGGCCAATGAATGAATCTATGAATGGACGTGTTTAATAAAAGAATCAACAGAACATGTGTGGACCCTCCATGTTTCAGTTCTTCCGAAAGTGGGCTGAGGTATTTCAAAGGATGTTTTAATAGCTGATGCATGGCAGGAAAGATTCAGGATTGCGAAGAGCATAGTGTTTATGATACACATACTCTGCTCCTATACTCTAAATCATACCTGTGCCCTCCGGAGGTAGGATCTAGGAGAAGAAGAGTGATTTACATGAAGCCACATGATCAAGAAAGATCCAGACTTGCCACCTCACTATCTCTAAGGAAACCCACTCCATTGGTGAACACTGAACTCTCTGGTGGAACCTGTGTGTGTGTGTGTGTGTGTGTGTGTGTGTGTGTGTGTGTGTGTGTGTCTGGTAAGGAATCAAGGTTATTTTTTTTCCCAGTGGGACTGGCACTAGGAAAAAGGAGTGAAACACTTGCCTTAAATACAAAACATAAGGAGGTACACTCACACACACCCTTAGTAAACAGGATAAATTATATTTTAAGACAGTATTTTAAAATTCAAAATGAATGTAATTTTTTAAATTTTGATTAGAGATGTCGTGAATTTTTAGAAAATTTAAGATACTGCATTAAAATGTTATTTATCTCAATAACTGAAATTTTTATTTGTGTGGTCTCCTTCAATTGTGCACATCATTCACCTCACTCCCTGCTCCGTCTTGTGTCTTAACTCCTGAAGTTGGTGACCAGCAGATTGTGCAGTACAACTTTGTTGAAGGTCTACCTCTGCTTCCCAGAAGGGGTCTGGAATAGTATCTCTGGTCAGAGCACAGGAAGGAGCTCCTTCTCAGAGTCCACAGCCCACACAATACAGAATTCAATCAGCCACTACCTACCTCAGTACTCAGGTGATGGTTATAAATGAGGACATGATGCCATTATCAAGAGACTCACTCAGAATAAATCCATTGTGCACTCACAATTACATTAAAAAGTTAAATGAAATTTTACAACTTGTAGCTTCCGCTTTACACAATCCTTTGTGAAAAAAGTGAACACCTAACATTCTGTGTGATGGCCAAGATCTTGTGGAGGGACTCCTTTTTATGAAATAATAGCCTTAGGTTAGCTTATAAACTATGTACTTTCCATCTTATTATTGTGTTTTGATAACCTTAGGTAGGCTTCTGGATGTTTGACGTGGCACCTTCTTTTCAAATCAAAAACAAGCAACAACTCTGCCATTTTACTATTTCTTTTATACACACCCCATTTGGCCACATAATCAGTAGGTTTTTCTTCCTTTCATGGAAAGTCAAGTAACGATTCTGTCACAGAACATGTGCATGTGGGAGAAAGAGGATTATGCATATCAACTCCTCTTAGGTGCTCTGGAGTTGAACCCAAGAGGCAGATGTCCATTTATACAACTTGGTCATGGAAGATGACTGTCGTTAATAATTCATTAAGAACTATTCCTTTCTCTTTCGGCAAACTTACCACTTCAACCATTCTCATCAAGCTTTATAATTGGATGTGGAGAAAGGGCATGCATGATTTTATGAGCAATAACAACTAACATTTGTACAGCATTTTACAATTTGCAAAGCAGTTTCCATAGACATAATTCCATCCCTCACAGCCACAGGAGTAGTTAGATGTTATTAAGATCATCTACAATTTACTAATGAGGAATGCAAGTTGGCAAGATTATACATTTGCAATATGGCTGTGTCAGGAAACTCAACTAAAATGTCTGAGCGCACTGAGACCTACTGTTTACATAGTAAGTTGTCCAAGGTTAGGCAGTGGCTGGTGCTGGTTCACCAGTTCAGTGGTATCAGCACCGAGGTCTCACAAATGATTTTGCTTTATGGCCACAGAATGGCTACATTCCAGCCATTAAGAAGGTCAAAGAGGAAGAAAGGGGAGTGAGGTTGCATCAGAAAAACAAACACCTCCCAGAACCACGTGGTACACTGTGGCCAGTCTTATTTACAGACTGAGTACAATAGTGACCCTTCTGGAACAGCTAGGGAAAGGGGATAATAAAAGAAACTGGGTAAGCCAACTGCCAGCTCTCCTAGAGTAGAATAAAGAAATTTAAATTTCTTTTGTCTCACTCCAGAGCTCATTCCCCTCTATCAGACAACAAGTGGGGAGGGAGTGTGTCCATGTGGTTTGTACCTATGCCTACGTGTTTGAAAATAATTGAAATGCATGATATATGGAGAAGATAAGGAATTCACTGAGAGTAAAAAGCATTTACATACCAGGTTTTGAAAAATGAGTCGTTGTTTACCTGTAACCTACTTTTATTCCTAAACACTCATGTCTTTGAAGACCCATTTGTACTCAAGAGTCAGTACAATGGCTCCAGAGTTACCTAGTTATCACTCAACCATGCCTAATCTTGATCTTTTAACTCTACTGGATTCCAAAATTCCAACTGGTTGTAGAAAGTTTCCAAGTGAATTGTTCATAATCCCAAATTCAACACATCTGAAACTGCGCCCCGTGCTGCCAAGTTCATCTCCAAACTTCTTATACCTGCTCCATGATGCCATTATTCTCATAGACCCGGATCCAAAAGTAAAGTCACATTTGCTGCTTCAGTATACTTCATTCTTAATGTTCAATCTGGTCTTTTGCCAGTATATTCACAGGTCATGCGCCAGGCAGTGTGATAGGTGCTGTAACTACTATGAAAGCTGGCTTAACACATCACAGAGCCAATATGTTGCCTCTCTTCAGGTCCTCACTTCAACAAACCTGTATTATTGCAGAATGTTTCACTTCCTTTTATCCACTCCACATACTAATAAGAACCAACTTTCTAAAAGACTGCATCTATTATGCCTGTCTCGATTTCAATGCAATACAGAGTGTCATAGTACCAACTGCTTTGACATGACATTGCTATGCCATCCTGTGTAATGAAAAATTAGCTTCAGTTAGAGAGAGGTCTGGCCTTTGTCCTCAGCTCCTGGCAGGTGATCAGTAAGCTCCTGGAACATCCCGCCTCACAGGAGAGTCTCTGATGCCTGGCAGCTGTGACCATAGGGCAGTTTAGCAATGCGGCTTTGAGACATGACATGTAGGTTCCAACTCCATAGGAACTGGGGACTAAATGTATTAGCTCCAACCTCCAAGAAGGGCTGGAAGCCAAAGATCAGCCATGTGATCAGCATATGATAGAATACCACTAAAAACTCTAGACACCAAAGACTTGGGTAAGTTTCCCTGATTGGCAATTTTCTATGGGTACTGTCACTTGTAGAGGCTTGGGAGAACACAACGCTACCCACGACCTCACTAAAGGGAGGACAACTAGAAGCTGCATGTTTGGATGGATCCCTCTTTACTTTGCTCTACACCTCTCTTCCTTTGACTAGTGGTGATCTATAACCTTTCCCTGTAGTAAATGTAACTGTGGATATAATAGCTTTTTAAGGGGTTTTGTGAGTCTTTATAGTGAATTATTCAACCTAAGAGTAGCCATGGAGACCCCTGAATTTGTAGCTAGCTGGTTGGAAGTGAGCGTTGTCCTAGGGACTTTTCAACTTGAGACGGTTGTCTGAACGGAAGGTAGTCTTATGCCGACTATTTTCTCTGGCTGTGTGATTTGCCCAACTAATTGTACATCCTTTCTGCAAACTCATGGTTTTCCAACCCAGGCTCCTCTGCTCTATACTTTACTCTTGATGTTTCCCTCTTACCCCAGTTATTTCTGACTTTCTCCCTCTCTCTCTCCAAATCTTTCAAATCTTCAAGGTGAATATCAAATATGGCCTCTTTCATGAAGCCTTTTTTACCCCCCACCAGACTAAAATGTACATGTATGCCTTTGCAACTAGCAGGTGAGTTTTTCATCTCATAGATTGTGCTTTGCTTTTCGTGAATTGTAATTTGACTCCATTAGAATATAAGCCTCCTAAGACAAAGGGACTTCTTTATCAGATACAGAACCATCCTCCCCAACCCCCTACAACAATAGGTAGGTTTCTTATCAGTAATGATTACTTGACTCCACATCTGTAAGTACCCAGTGAAGCATGCCTAACTTCTGTCCAAAACCAGAATGTGTCTACTCAGGCAGATAGAAATGATTCTTGTTAATAAGCTAGATTTAATAGAAGAAAAATATTCCCTTGCATCACCCTCCATGACCCCGGAAAAGAGTTACAGGGTTCTTTTAATTTTTCTTCTAAAGATTACTGTAAGCGAACTAAAGAAAACTACCTAACCAAGTTTCCTGTTATAAAATCTACTACATATTGGCTTCATTGCAAGCAAAGCCTGCGGAAGAACAAGGCTAGCACTGACTGATCAGCTCTCCTATCTCTCAGGCTTTGCCTTTTCCCCAGAAGACACTATTCTAAGCGCTTCATATAGGGCTGTGTGTGTGTGTGTGTGTGTGCGCGCACGCATGTGTGTGTGCATGAATTTAACTTCTTACCAACATCTATATGGGAAGGGTTAACATTATCCCCATCTTCCAAATGGGGAAACCAAGCAGAGAGAGTTTAAATAACTTGCCTGTGGTCAGCCAGCTAGTAAATAGAACGGAGATTCTAACCCAGAGAGTCTGGGGACATCACCCATGGTGCAACTGCTGCCACTTCCTAACCTGTGTGTCTGTTTGGAGGACAGCTGCACCCTGTTCATGCAGAATCGTACGAACGTGTTGAATCCCTTCACCATAGAGCGGTAACCCTTCAAAATGAAAGTTTACAACTTGTAAACACTTACGTTTCCTGTGTGGAGGTGTCACAGTAGGACTTGTCATTAATGGAAGTGCTATTCACCGAGTGTCAGATGAGATACGGAAAAGCAAGCAACAGATGATCTCATTCCATGCCAGTTGGAAGAAAGAGGGTGAAAAAGTAAAAATAGGAAGAGAGACATAATAGAATGAGTAGACTCTGTTGGAACCGAAGTGTAATCTTTTTTATATGGTATATCATTTAAAGCTTCTGTTAATGCTACTCATACTGTCACGTGGACCGATGTTACAAATGGCAGGAATACTTTTTTTTTTTTTGCTTTTGGTGAAAAAAATGTCTATTTAGATTTAGCCAGCTAGACTCAGTTTAGATGATCCCAATTTTGCGGGCAACATCCAAAGCATTACAGTCAGGAGACAGCTGAGCATATGCCCTCTTCAGTCCATCGGGCCTGATAAGAGTGTTGACCTTGCCCACGTCAATGTCACAGAGCCTTTGCACAGCCTGTCTGATCTGATGCTTGCTGGCCTTGACATCCACAATGCACACAAGTGTGCTGTTGTCTTCTACTTTATTCACAGTTGACTCTGTAGTCAGGGGGATCATGACGACGGCTTAGTGCCCAAGCTGCCTTTTCCTGGGGACACTCTCTTGAGGATATGGGGGCTGCCTTCGGAGACGCACTGTCTTGGGTTGTGGGAAGGTAGGTGATGTCCAGATCTTTTTTGTGTGTGACGGTGAATGCCTTTCAGCCCCTCTTTCTTGGCTTTGCTTTGGCTTCCACATTGGGAGGGGCACGGGCTCGCTGCTTCCCCTTTGCCACCCACTTGTCACAGGGCAAGTGTGAGTATTTCACCACTTTTTGCATGTATAAATGTACACGTATGTGTGCTCCCAGGTTTCTTTGCTGCGTATGTTTCCTATATCAGTTTCTAGTAATTAAAACAGAATAATTTAACAAGAACGTTGTCCATTTTTATGTTAGTCTGGTTAGATAAGGCCAATTTTTTTTAAATACAACTTTTCCAAATTAACTTGAGAGATCTACAAAATTAATGTTTTAAAACATACACACATAAGATGCGCTAATTTTTAGAGGTCTGATCTTTTAATTACTAGTAAATTATTCCTTACAATGCTCTCCAGATTCAGCTTTTTTTAAACATTTTTTTAAATGTTTTATTTATTTTTGAGAGAGAGAGAGAGAGAGAGAGAGAGAGAGAGACGGCTTGAGCAGGGGAGGGTCAGAGAGAGAGGGGGAGACACAGAATCCGAAGACAGGCTCCAGGCTCTGAGCTGTCAGCACAGAGCCCGACGCGGGGCTCGAACCTACTAACCGAGAGATCATGTCCTGAGCCAAAGCCAGACGCTCAACTGACTGAGTCACCCAGGCGCCCCAAGATTCAGCTTTATAATGAGTATGGAACACCAAAGTTTTGTATATGTCTGTAATTCACATATTCAGAGATGCAAAAAAAAAAATCTCATCAGTATCTGGTGGATGAGGCCATTCAACAGAATTTTGAATGTTGCCGTTACAGGCCATACCTCAGAGATAGTGTGTGTTCCCTTTCAGACCACCATAATAACGTGAATATTGCAACAAAGCCAGTCAATTTCTGTTTAGTTCCCAGAGCCTATGGAAGTTATGTTGGTCGGCTACGTGGGCAATACCATTTCATCCAAAAAAACAATATTCCAACTTTAATTTTAAAAATATACTTTGCTGCTAAAAAAGGTTAAAACCATCATCTGAGCACTCATCTAGCCCTAATCACTGACCAAAGATCACCATAACGATATAATGATAAAGTTTGAAATATTGTGAGAATTCTAAAAATGTTAACACAGAGACATGAAGTGAGCAAAAGCTGTTGGAAACATGGTGATGGTGCTGACAGACCCTCTCACCCCAGGACTGCCACTAACCATAAACTTTCTAGAACATGCAGCATCCTCAATGCAACCAATCAAAGCACAACCCAGTGAGATATGTCTCTATCTGCCTAAAATGTGTTGTGTCTGTACTATCTCCTTGTGTTACCAAAGTCCCAAAGACATCAACAGAAAGCTATAAAATCTCTCTCTTCCAGAACATATTTTTCACAGAAGAAAGAAGGGGATTGATAGATGTTGGTTTCAAACCAACCAACTATGGAAGTCAAAATTATGATTTTTTTCCTCCTTTAGAAAAGATACCTAATGGCATACTTACACTCAAAGGGAAATCACAATCACACTCTATTGCCCAATAAGTGGTTTTAGAGAGTAAGTTATAGAGCTAGGTACACGAGAAGGTATTGAGTTAAATAAATAAAGAGAAGCCTTATGTGCTATAATTCAAAAGATTTGGGTTAAAATTTTACATCCCACATTGAAACCCAAACAAAAACTAAATTAATTATCTTTCACAACAGAAATCCTTTTTTTTTTTTTTTAAATAAATACATCCCTTTGCATTAAGGAAACTCTTTCTTCGTGGTGGTGTTGTTCTTGATAAAAAGGGACAGAAGAGTCTGTCACAGTTTTATCCTTTTTTAAACTTTTATTTTAGAGAGAGAGAGAGAATGCCAGTGCACAGGGGCAGAGAGAGAGAGAGAGAGGGAGAGAGAGAGAGAGAGAGCAGGATCTGTGGGAGCCCAATGAGGGGCTCGGTGTGGAGCTGGAGCCTGGGCTGAATGCCACCACCCCGGGATCCCATGACCTGAGCTGAAATCGAGTCACACACTCCCCCAACTAAGCCGCCCAGGTGCCCCATTTTTACCCTCCGTTTTTGGGAGTTAAATGCAGATGTGATGTCTGGAACTATAGCAGACATCTTGTAACCATGAGGTAACAAGCCAACACTAAGAATGAGTGGGTAGAAAAGAAAGAGCAAGCTTGTCTACATTAAGCATTATCCTGGGCTGCAGATGTATAACAACATTTGTTACAGAGAAAAATAAAGCTCGACTTGTTTAAGCAAAACAGAATATATCATTTCAAAACAAAATTGTTCCCGAGGTCTGTAGTAAGTTATTTGCTACTCGACAGTAATGAATTTACTATCTCACTCTTTTGTGGAATCGGACGGGCCGGGTACCAGAGGAGTGCTTCAGTGCCTTAGTCACCGAAAGTGAGCTGCCTCTATAGGGGAACCTTTATCCCCCTCAAAGCCGTGCCTGGATTTGGCTACCCTCAATGGCCTGGTGGCATTGCCGATGTCTCAATTCTGTGATGATACAGTTGGTGTCAAAATCCCATTTTGACACACACGAATACTTTTCTATGATTTACTCTGAACCCAAAGTCAGGAATTTGATTTCCAGTGAGGGCTGCTGACACATGGGAGGAAGACGGATTATAGGGCTCATGGAGATATAGGCACTGTCACCTCCAGAGACAAAAGAGACAAAGTGGGAACAGCAGGCTCAGTTATAGGAAATGGAAACAGATATTCAGGGGACATTAGAGCCTCTGCCCTGTGGCCTATTCAGAAATACCTGTGATAAATGTTTTGGTATAGCTTTGGCAATTACGGGCAGCAAGCCAAGTGTCATCTAAATATGTATCCTTTATTGGCTCAGTAGACTGTTTACAGCGTAAGTATTTTCAACATTCTAAAATATTTTGCAAATCTTAACTCCACTCTATGATTGCTATTGCTTTCAGCAGCATGTTTTACTTTAATTTTTAAAAAGAGAGACCATTTAAGTCAGGGAAATACTTTGTGTGTATAAGATTTTGCCAAACAATGACAGTTATCATTATTGCTGTTCAAATAACATTAGTTATAAAAACATTTGACCATAGAAGTTATTGTGTTTCCTGTGAAAGTATAAAAGAAAAACCCTTATTTACTTGGAAACAAATCAAAAACACCTTTGAATTGAAGGCCCTGAATAAACCACCCAGATCATCCGTACTCAATGATTTGCTACTGAAAGCTGTATATCTCTTTAATAAAATAGTTGAAGATCAAGTGGAATGTTAGTACAATAGATTTGATTCACAGCCTCTAAGAAATCTAAGGCTTGTGTTCCTTGATCTAAAAAAATACGTATAATTCCTGACTTAATTTTAAATTATTTGTGAATATTTTACAATTGGATTCCAAATGCCAAGCAATTTTTTGCCAAGCAATTTTTGAAAAACAAAAAAAAGCACACACGATATCCAAACATACCATCTCTAGAATGATGACAAAAGTGGAAGTCACTTACTCAGGAAGTAGACTATAATAGCAAAATTGTAGGTTTCCTACTTATTAGCTAAATCTTGAAATTCACATTGAATATTGACTTGGAAACTGTTCCACTGACTAATATTTATCATCTGTTGGTACATGTTGTTCTCTATATTCTTATTTGTTTTATCTGTGTTATTTTCATGATTACTGATGGCAGAAACTTTAAAAAAATCAAGCAAAGCTGGTTCTTGAACAACACAGATTTGAACTACGCAGGTCTACTTACAAGCAGATTTTAAGGCAAATGCAGTATAACATTGCGAATGTATTTTTCTTCCTTTTTAACATTTTCTTTTCTCTAGCTTGCTTTATTATAAGAATATAGTATATAACACATATAACAGAGTATGCATTAATCAACTTGTTATCAGTAAAGCTTCTGGTCAAATAGGCTATTAGCAGCTACGTTTTGGGGGGACTCAAAAGTTACATGCAGACTGTCAACTACACAGGGTCACCATTCCTAAGCCCTGTGTGTTTAAAGGTCAACTGTACTCTGGCAATGATAAATACCAGGATAATATTGAAAAGTAGTAATAAAAGTACTGTCACCGTCCAATATTGTACAAGTACTTTGTAGCTTCTGTGGTGTTTTCACATACTTTCCCACCTAATTATCTCCACCTTATTGAGGGGAAGGCAGTTCATATATGAAAGATATACTCCCCTTCTTTTAAACAAGTGTGTGACATTTTTAAAAAGCCACTATAGTTTACAAATGCTAATTTCATGTTTGCTTTCTTCCTCAAGACCCCCTGGAAAAGAAGAAATATGCGCAGGCACATAGGAAATGTATCACCAGATTTCACTTATGAGTGGAACTCCTTCTAACACCAGACAGTATTCTAACATTTAAACAGCACTCATCAATTAATATTAAATAACAGTTAAGGTCCAAGTAAAGTAAAATTATTAAAAATGGTTCTAATCAAGCCTATCCCGTCTAATTCTACCACTATTCAAACTAATTTAGCTCCAACATAAAATAGTAAGTGCATTCGATAGGACTGCTATACAATATTTTTTTCAAATTAGTAATAATTTGAGAAATAGTAATACATTGTGTTTTAAAATGTATTAAAATGGAAGAAGAGTTACTACTTTTGAGAGGAGAAAGGCATACTTATTGGTCATATACCTTTACTCCAAAAAAGAAATTTTCTAGTGATTTTTTTAATGTTTATTTTGAGACAGAGAGACAGAGAATGAATGAATGAATATGCACGCAAGTGGGGCAGAGAGAGAGGGGGATGCAGAATCCGAATCAGGCTCCAGGCTCTGAGCCATCAGCATAGAGGCCGATGGAAGCCACAAACCAGGAGATCATGACCTGAGCTGAAGTCAGATGCTTAACTGACTGAGCCACCTAGGGGCCCCCATAGTAATTACTTAACAAAATTATTCATTTTGTTATTTTTATTGTAATATGCAAAGGCTTAATATAAACGGCAAGAAGAAACAATTTCAAAGAGCACTGCCTTTTTCCTCGTTTCTACATAACAGGTATTTGTATCAACTACATTAAAATTCTCTATGTAATTCAGTGAGGATGGCCTGACTCCTCCATCAGACCCAATAATTTATTTGAAAAGGACTTTGCATAATAAATGAAAACAATTTTATGACTTGCGCTTCATTCAGTAAAGGTAATATTCAACTTAAATAATGCAATTAAAGGTAAGAAGAGAGTAATTTTCTGTAAACTCTCCACAGTGGCTTTCTCAACGGGAGTCTTAAATCTCAAAGATCATTACAGTAGCAATTTGGACATTTATCACTCACAAGTTTTAAGATCACATTCTTTTTTTTAGTCATCAAAATAACTTAATCCAAGATCCTTTTCTGAAGCATCAGAGCCCTATGGGACAGCTATTTTTGATAAAAAGCAAAGTTAAAAGCAATATCCAGTATGTGTCAATCAAACGATTCCTTGTTTGGTGTGTGCCTATAATTAAAAAAAAAAATTGAGGAAAACTTAATACATGATTAATTAGTGTTTCCTATTCAAGATGCTTTACAAAAGTGCATGGAGACATCATTTTAATGACGATTGAGGATTATGGAGGTGCTATCAAATACAAAATAAAATGGGAATATACTGTTGGATCTTAGAAAAATTTAGTTTCAAATTGAGTAAGGGGCCTTAAAATGCAGAGTCAAAGATTCTTATGATTTATATCCAAAAACAGTGAATGATAATGATGATGATGTGTAAGTATCAAGCAGCACAGAACTTTATTCTCCCCTCATTCCACTTTCTAAGCTTTCTAAAGTAATAAAACATACAAAACTCTACTGAATATTCTAAGATGTACTGAAATACCCGTGGCTGATTAAAGGCAAATTTGCTCTAATCATGTGTCTGCACTTATCAGCATGAAGTCTGAACAATATGTGGCTTATCTTGACCAGAAAACAAACATGAAAAGCTCTACTACGCACTGTGGCAGATGATGTTTTTGGAGTGGTAATTCTGATATTTGATGTGTATTCTTTATTCTTCCTAAGTAACTTTGATTCTGCGCCAGCCAAGATAGAGCCCAGAAAAAATACTTCAAAGCACTAAAATGCGGAAAGAATCTCCAGTGTCAAGTAGAAAAGAAATTTGCGCCCATGTGCCTTACAAATAGTTTTGATTTCAATTCCATGGAAAACAAGGTGTCACAGTCCTGTGAAACTTGGGAAATGGGTAGCGTGTGGGCGGTGTCCCTTCCTTTCCATGTAAGGAAAGCACTCGATTCTTTTTCAAAACCATGTTTATGTTCAAATGGATATTAAATAAGTCACAGGAAGATTATCCATAATAATCAAATTTTAAAAAGCAATCATTAATATCGCCAGTGAAATAAAGAACTTAGGGAAGAAAGTAAGGCATCTAAGTGGTCTGGTTATATGCCACAAGTTGGTAAATTCTATGTATTTAAATGACTCTGAAAGGGACAGGAAATTGTTGACAAAACTCAAGCAAGTCAAAAAAAATTACTTCAATTTACTTAATATTTCTGGTATACCTATCTAAAAGCCTGAATCTTGTGAAGATAATAGCTGTTGATTTATACTTTGACTTAATGTGATTAATTTGAGACTGAATCTCATGTGAGTTTTACAACTGGAACTGCGGATGCTGTGTGCTATGTGTTAAATGGGGCATCAGTCATTTGACCATTTTATAATAACTGAAAACACAATGTGGGATCGTGTGTTTAGTTGAAATTCTCACAAAAGTTTTCTATCTCTTCACTGTACCCACAAAGATGTGACTGTGTTTATATGATCTGAACAATGTTCCAAGAATCCTGACAAAACAGCAGGCCATATTATAAAATACAAGTAAATGATGCTTTCTCTATGCCTTCTTGTGCTATTTGCTGATATGATCAATGTTACAATCACAGTCAGGACAGAAGGCCAAATACAGTAATTCAGTGATGCTCTTAGCGGTTAACAATTTCAACATGGTTTATGACATAGTGTAAGATTAGATGGTCAAAGATACTTGTGCTTGGAGGGTGCCACCAAAGCGGGTGGGGGTGGGAAGGACATGAATCTATTTATTAAATGGATTCAACTTGCTTTTCATGCCCTGGTTGTTGCCCAAGTTACCCAGCGACACACGGAAGTGAGAGGTACCAGGGATGAATATGTCCACAATCTCGGGTCCATAGAACAAACAAGGAGAGAACCTGGAGGATTAAACAAATACCATCTGGGCCGCCAGTGTTTCCTCACAAGGCTGTGAGCTTTCCCAGCTCCATAATTCTCTCCTTGGATAATGATAAGGAGAAATTAACTTGAAATTTAGTTTAAGGGGTTCTAGTCAAATGATTTGGGATCTCTGAGGTGATCATGTATATCCGAAGGGGCCAGTGGCAGTGGAAAAGGCAGGTGCACCTCCAAGTTTTGTGCACCTTGCTGCTGTAGTACTGAAACTTAAACCAAAAGGAGATGAGAACAACATAAACCCAGGTGCTTTCCTAGCCACAGTATTACTTGGAAACTATCACAATCTATATTTGCACGTTAACTTTGAAGAGCCGTTTGCAGCTTTCTATCTGCCTTCTCTTCCATTCCTATCTCACACTATTACAGAACTGAGGATAAGCTATATATAAAAAAAATCCTTAAAATGCGCCAGTGTTTTCAGTAGTTAGGTGCTAACACAGCCTTCAAATGTACAGCAATTCCCTTGTGTCCAGTCTCAACTGACTTTTGATTGTAAACCATTATTGCACTTAGCTAATAAATCTTCAAATGTCATTAATTTATGGTAGACTCTACAATGAAAATAACCATCCATAGCCATCCACTCTAAAACAAATGGGGACACCAATTTTTGCTAATTCTTTGAATTTCTTTGTGAGGAAAAACACAGGGAATGCACAAATAATGCATTTGGGTGATTTATTAATCCAGGTGCCTACTTTCAAAGAAGCCAAGTCAGCCAAAAAAAAAAAACAAAAACAAAAAAACAAAAAAACGAGAGAGACTTTTTTTGTGGTAATATACACTGACACAAGGGAAAAAAGGTAAAATAATTTAGATAAACATAATGCATGTATTTCTGAGATATGTAGACAGAACCTACCTGTAAGCCATTTCATACTATGTGTCACACAGATTCAGGGTTCTTTTACTTATTACTTGAAATAATCAAGTTTGGGTATTAACAATTTAACTGATAATTTGAAAATTTTAATACAGTTTTAAAATGTATTTTATATAAGCATCTACAACATTACTAAAGTAAGTCTAAAATAGTGTATTTATTTATCCTTTTACATTTATATTTGATTAACATCCAACAAGAAATCTCGTCTACTAAAATTCCTGTGATTTACAAACAGTTCAAAATCTAGTCCTGATTTTATTGTTATTGAACTCTTCTAGTCTACTATTTCTATTTATGGAGTTTTTGTTTTTTTCCAGGTTCACTTTCTTCATCGATCTATTATGCCATTACTGATGGAGTATCTGCAACCAAAAAAAAAAATTGTCCGAAACATATCAGGGCATTTTCATCCCAAAATATAGTAGTCTACAACAAAGAAATTGTGTGCCACTGTTCCCAAATGGTGAGTTCTGTAGGCATTTTGCATGGCCAATCCCATGGAATCAGACAGTCACAGATAGTTTACAAAGCTCTCATAAAATCTGGGTACAACATGCCATACCTAGGTATATTTTACAAACAGCATATATAAGTAAAAACAAAACACCTCTATTCAGCTTTTAAATACTTAACGTCTATAATTTTGCAATATTAATCAATGTAATAAATAATAAAATGGCATAGAAATCGAATAAAAGACTACAGTTTTATGTTAATTTTTGTTTCAGTTTCCAGAAATCACTAAACGTTTCTAACTATTAAGACGTTTCATACGTTCTCTAAAAATCAAGAAAGTTCCAATGGAATTCTTTAAATTAATTGCATGTATGGCTTAAGACTGCCTAAATTTGTTTTACTACATATTTATCTTAAGGTAAAAAATACTTTATCCAGAGTCTACCTTAACCAAACATTTATCTCCATGGCCTGAATAGATGATATGATTTCCAGTTACTTATAAGAGGACAGATTATTCTTCCCGACCTATATGGCACTGTAATATTAACTGATTAGTATATGTGAGAGTTTTCTGAATTCTGCAGTTAAAATGAAGGTATCTATTTCAAAAATTAGATACCTTTATTCGATCACAGCAGAGTTATTTGCTTCTACACAGATAAAATTAATTCCACTTAACAATGTGAATCAGAAGACTTGGAAATAAAACAGAATTAAAAGAAAAAGCTCAAATTATCAGATGGTGGAGTTTTCCAAATTGACACTTACTCGGGGACAATTTGAAATATACTAATATTTGGTCCAAAAGCAACAACTGATAGAGAAACTGGACGGAACAAGATGGTAAGTAGACAAAGTGAAAGTTTTACCTAAAAAACTTTTTTTTTCTTTTTACACAAGAAATGGCACCCCAGAGCTTTGAATATCTTGGCTTCTGTGTTCACAAGTCAAAAACTAACATGTAAAACATCCATTAGTGCCCAGCTAAGCAAACATCTCTCCTTCAATTTAATCTAAAACTGTGAAGCTTCTTCTAAGTACAAACTGACTTACATCATTTTAAAATTATGGATTTGTGTTTTATAATGTTATGATTATTTAAGCCATGGTTTTAAATAAAGAGGCATCATTTCTAATTTTAAGTGTAAATTATGTTATGCAAGGAAGTCCCCTATTATATTCTGGTATGAAAATTAGCAATAATTATTTGCAACTCTATAATCTCACCAAATGGTGGCACATGTACCATGTTTTCTTTAGATTGAGACTGTGAAATGCATTCCCAACAGGACCGGCTTTCACTGTCTGTGTTGCATTTCCTCGAATTTATAAAGTCATAGATTAAAGAAGTACCAGTCTGATGAATAGAGATATTGGAACTTCTCTGAAGTAATCAACATCACTTTAAATTTTAATCAATGACTGGTTATCTTTACTTGAATTTTGTAACAAATTTTGATTCTTATACAGAAGTATCTGCTCTGTATCAGCAACAACAGGATGAATGTCTTTTTCCGCAGAGTAATGAACTTGAAAAATTAGTATTTTCTCTGTTGAAATAATACAATGTAGCTCTTCATCTATTCAATATACATTCACTCATCAAAATTTATCAAATAGATAGACTGTATCCAGCAGCATGCTAGAATTTGGGGATAAAATCATAATGAAGACAGATGCAGTCACTGGTATAGGGACTTAGGGAAAGACAGACTGGATACCCTAAGGTCAAGTTTGATAAGGGGAAGAAAATTGGGTGTTGGGTTTTACTGTGAGGTAAAACCCTCATGAGGTTGGCTCATTCCTGTGACCTTGACTATGACACTTGCTCTGTATTTTGAGAAGTTTCCAGAGTCATCCTGGAATATGATCTTTCCTACTTACGAGGTTATTTACATTTCTCCCAGTTTATTTTTACACTTTCACTTTTTGGATACGTTAGAGATGAAATGATATAGCTTAGAAGGTTCTCATCGTCACTGCATCGATACCTTATATCAGTGTACAACCGTCCCATGTTCAGCCCTTTGTGTTTTTTCCTATTATGAGATTTACCCTAGAACAGGAATTGTCAAACCTGTTTAATGGATGAGAAAACAGAAACAGAAAGTGTATTATCTGCCTGAAGTGAAAGATCTCCATAAACCTAGGTATAATCACTACAAGCTTTTCTTTCCATGCCACAGAAATTATGTATTAAATCAGAGGTCATAAAATTTTAAAATCTAAGCAAAATGTACTTTTAGATAAATAAATGTTTGCCAAAGTTCTAATATGCTCAAAAATGGTGGTTGCAAATAAACTGTGTGGCTGAGCTTTACACTAATTCAATAATGTAATGGAAACATCATTAATATATACTATGAGCATGACGGTTGAGAAGCCAGCTTGCTTCCCTATCCCCGCCCTATCCATTGTGACTCCACAAAAGTTATCTGGTTTGGGTCAGCAGGGATAAGGACAGAACATGCCCTAGTCTCCCAGCTCAGAATATAATTTGCTGGAAGTTTCCTTTCTTCCCTGACCCTCTGTAACTAAGAGAACCAAAACAGAGGCTGAAGGGTGAGGGGAACTTTGGCTCCTACTCAGCCTACCTCGGCCCTCATTCTCCCAGTTTCTTTCATCTGACTTTCTTACTACTAATTGTGGGTCAACTAGCATCAGATCCATTGTCCATGGTAATGGCTAACATTTCCACATACCATTTTCAACATGTCAACAATGAAGCATGAAGTAGAGGTAAAAATAGGTTTCAGAACCACAGAGTCAGTTGGCTTTGGTCAAGTTACACAACTCTTTAGTATTCTCCTTTGTGAAATGGTACCGCAAGCCACAACTTCATAAATCGTCATGGGGACTACAACACTAATGTCATGCAAAGTAACTACTGGGGTGTATGACAAATGGCTGGCATATAATCAAAGGTAGCTGAGCAATTCCATCAAGTCAGGATGAGTCCCTTCCATCCCTTGTCCAGAACAGTGAGCATCAGACTCCCTCCATCACTCTGGGGGGCTCCTTCAAAGCTGAAAGTCACACTGGAGCACACCTGTTTCTGGAAGACAGTGTGAGGCCATCTGTGGTTACACAGGTGCAGAGTAATGAAGACTCCTCACAAGTAAGGGTAGTTTTTAAGGATTTTTTTGTTATAGTTTGTTCTGCTTTGCCTCAGGTCAACCCAAGGTGTAGGCAAGTGAGTTTGTGTCTCTGATTGTACCTCCCTGGCAACCTTTGCCTCTGTAGTAAATGAGAGGCTGGTGTTACATTTGGGTAGGTGTCAAGCACTGTTCCAGTAGGAAGGGATTCATAAACCGAATCCCTTCTCTTTGCCTTCGTTATGCTTAGGGCTTACTGCATCCATCTGAGAGGCTTGTCAGAAGTCAATGGTAGTCAAGTCAGGCAGAGTGTAGAATGCCCTCCCAGAGGAAGGACCACAGACCGGTGACCAAGGATCAGCATGCAGGGAGAAACCTGATATGGGAACTTGCGGACATATCACGCAGGCCCTCTCCAAGTGCCTTGCTCACTCTGGGAGAGCACAGAGAAATACACCGGAGTGCGTTTCTGTGACAGTTCTGTCAGTGGGGGCTGTGACACTGGCGCTCCCAGGCTCAGTGCCCTGTTAGGAACCCCCCAGAGAGCAATGGCGGGGGCATTCTTAGCAGATTCACCCACACAGTTCCTATTTCTTTTCTTTCAAATGGTAGAAAACACAACTGAACCTTTGAACTGAAGGTGTACTTTGGGGATTTGGGTGGGAGGGGAAATAATTGGGGAAGGTTGACAGTTTGGTTTGGTAACGGATTGGTGGGCTAAGTGTGACAGTTAAGATGACAAGAGAAACATTACCTAACATCACCTACTGCCTATCATCTTAGCTATTGGCTTTTGTCTGTTAAGGCTCTAACTATTTATGTTCATTTGTACAACAAAAATATAGCTTATAGTTACTGATGGGGAATCATCCAAAATATTTTTTAAGATACCTTTAATGTTTACAGTCTGTTAAGAATTCTCACTAAAGTGACAGTTGAGCCTTGAGAAAGTCTTCATTAGGATATACTGAGCACATTCCAAGAATATATATATTTATGTATGTATTCATATAACATACATAATATGTTATCTATACAGTGCATAATATAGAATGTAATATATAATATAAATACAACATAACAAATTATATACACTTTCCACAGAATACTGTGGCAACGTGAGATTTATAAATCAGAAGACTTTTTTTTTAAACACAGATTAACTTGGATTTTAAGTGGTACTGTCATTCATTTTCCACACATGATCATATGGAGTGTTGAGAGTATACTATCCAGTATCCACCATAAATAAAAGTCTGTTTTAGCCTAAAATGTCTACTCTGCCACTACTCTTAATTATCTTAAATATATTCAAATAATCAGCACAGAGAAAGATTGTTAATATTTTCACCTCAGTGTATTTCTGGGTCAAGGACCTTGCCCTTGTGTCCAGGAACTTACAGACGCCACTGGGTAATCTAAGTTATTTTTCTCATATTAAATGAGTGTCATGGGGAGGAAATAAAAGGCAATGTCCACCAGAGGGACTGATGCTAACATGTCCACAGTGTCCAGACAACACCATGATGATGGTTCCTCCCAATGCCTTCGACCTGTCTTCACAGGTCTCTCAACCCCTAACTCTTTTCAGGTCTGACCACCCTTACTAAAGACACCTTTTATTCTTTCCTTTTGGTCTTCTTACCAGCAGATTATTCTAACAGTAATCCTTTCACATATACCCTGATATCGGCAAACAGGCTTACTGAGATGAGCAGTTCTTTCCTCATCTTGAGTGAATTTCAAGCTGCAGGGTGTGTTTCCTATTGTCAATGGCCAGGGGCAGTCTTGGCTTACACAAGCTCCAAAAACCCTTTACCAAGAAGCCCATAAGTGTGGCAGGAAGTGCATGAGACCCCACACAGATGGACGTGCCCTTCAACGCAGAGTTTGCGTTGGATCAAATGCTAGGGGGTGTGGGAGGGGCCAGGGAAGGACTCTGTGGGAGAAGTCAATGAGTTCACACAAGGGTCTGTCTGTTAAGACTGCCACAACATGCTGCGTACTGAGAGGCTTATAAGTAACAGAAATCTCCAGGTTCTGGAGGTTAACAGTCTGAAATACAGTTCCAGAATGGTCACATTCTGGGGAAAGCCCTCTTCTGGGTTGCAAGTAACCATTTTTTCACAGTATCATCACATGGTAGAGAGAAGGCAAGAAGAGTTCCCTGTTGTCATTCCTGAGGGCTTCACCCTTATGACCTACTCACTTCCCAGAGGCTCTCCCTTCTGATACCATCAAACTGGTTATTAAAATAACAACATAAGTGTGTTGGAGGAACACATTCAGTCTCTTGCAGTCTACTAGACAAGATGCATCTCTGCAAATGACAGTCTACAAGCCTAAACCAGGAAATGCTGGGTCAGAACACATACTCATTCTATTCCATTTTACTTCCAGAGTATCAACTTGCTGTCTTCTAAGTCTTTGCACCATTGTCATAAGCAAACTGTCACATCCACAATCTCATGCCTTCCTTCAGTTCTGTCACAGTGCCTTTTTCAAGATAAAAGTTGTTTTATAATTCCATTATGTTAACCCACCTTAGACCCTGGAATATTTTGTCTTGTACTTGATTTAAACCATCCTTATGAAAATCTCATGTGTCTAATTTATTTCTCTATATCATGATACCTTAAAATGATAATCATTTTGTGTGAGTGCATTTGCATTCATCACTGGGCAGTTTTTATGCAGTTAAAAGACTATTTTCTCCCTCAATGCTAGAGCATTTTGTAATCCAGATATTAGGAAAGTATCTAAGGTATTAAAATTCAGGGAATTTAAAGCAAGGCTAAAAAAATAAAATCTTTTCCAATACAGCTTGAAAATGGCAAAGAAATATAGAGTTTGAAGGTAGCCTTAGTTTTGTTCTTGATAAATCTCGGTAAGCTCTCTGCTAAGCCGTGGAGAGCATTTTTCCTGAGAAGCCCTGCTGTCTCTGTCTCTGAATCATTTTGTATGTCAAGATAAACTTATCTATATATCACAAAGCCTCTCCGAAATAAAGCTTACTCAGGAAAAAAAAATGCTATCTTAATGTATTATGTTATAATTAATCACACACAGTTCAGAAAGATAAAGAGTCTTTTGCAAAACAAGGAAAATAAAGAGGGTAGGATCCAATAAAAAATTGGTACTCTCAATGAGTTTAGAGTCTGTTCCGGGGATGCTTCTTAATCTCGAAGGGTAGAGGATACTGTTGTAATCACTCAAGGAATTTTCTTCTTCCTCCTAGAGTGGTTTCTCCCAGGCAAAACAATTAGGTGATTAAAGAGGTTTACACAGTGCATCACTGTGGTCTAATAAGGATTTGTACTTGACGTTCCCAGTAAATAAAATTCACAGGGGAAAATCTGACTCATATGGACTTTTATATAAAGGCAAAACAATCAGTCAGTGGGGGTTGGTGGGGGGTAGAGAGAGAACTAGTTGTACCAGATGTTGAAAAGCCGAATTATCATCCAGCTGATGGATTTTTGCTTTGTGTTTTCCAAGGGCTACGTAACACATGCACACCCTATTGTCTGAAGAAAATGGACTTTAATCTCCTTTCCGGCAGTCCTAATCACCGCCTGGGAATCACTGCCTCCAAGGGCAGAAGCCTCCTCTGCAGTGGTTGGATATGCATTTAGACTCCTCCTAAGATTTGACTAACACTTTAGAGTCTTGAAATTGTGTGGATGTTGGCTTATTCTGCTTTTCCAAAAGCTAACATTTCCTTTCCTTAGTATCATATTTTGCTTTTCTGGAATGCAAAGGAAACAGCAGTTAAGTGTGAATGTGGTCCACCAACCCAGGCTGATATCTTTGTCTTACCTCTTGCAGACATTGCTGCTCATATTTAATCATACTCCTATATTATATCACTTGTATATGTAATAGCCATTTCTATTTCTACTTTATCTTTTATACCATAAAGTCCTCAAGGGAAGGGTTGTTTTTTTTTTTTTTTTAGAATTTTTCTAAAGTTTATTTTTGAAGGAGAGAGAGAGTGAGAGCATGGGCGGTGGTGGGGAAAGAGAGAGAAAGGCACAGAATGTGAAACAGTCTCCAGGATCTGAGCTATCAGCACAAAGCCGGACGCAGGGCTCAAACTCACAAACCAAGAGATCATGACTTGAAATGAAGTCAGACACTTAACTGACTGAGCCACTCAGGCGCCCAGGAAGGGCTGTTATGTATAAGAAACTAACCATTAGCACAGGTGCTTTTGGATACTGGGCACTATGTGCTTGTTGAAAAAAATGAATGAATGAACCAATGGCATGTAATCTAAAGACCAAAAACAGACTTCTCAGGTATGAAACACAAGTTTTCACTCAGCTGTCATCACTGACAGACTGATATGTGTTCCTTGATTCTTTTTATCTTGCTTAATTTCTAAAAGTTTCAACTGTTAAAAGGTTGTCATTCAGCATATACTTTCCAGATGATGTTTTCTAGAGAGTGTTCTATCTAAACTACAAACTCCCCCATTTGACTTTAATTTTCCGGCACATACCTTATTACCCAGTGTGCCATGTGTGCTCCTGGTTAAGTTCAATTTGTAACCTAATGACCTGAGACCAGGCCTCTTGGTGAGCCTATTAGTCATTATATGGGAAAGTAAAGAAATTCCGAGTGCATCAACTAGTTGTAAGCAAAAAAAGACTGGTAGCTATCCAACAAGTTAACTCAACTAGCTCATGTCATACGGACTCCATTTTAGGTGCACTCGAGTCAGGCACGAGAAGTCCAGTAACATTATAAAAGCTGCTGCCCTTACAAGTTACAGGATCTTCGGGGATAGTACTCTAACTAGGGAAACTTCTTAGAGTAGAAGCCTGGCTCATGGGGTCCTGCATTGTCAGGCTCCTCCTGCAGTGCCTCAGATCTCTGGACTCATCCCAAAACACGTGGGTCGACCAGGCGCACAGAGCCATTCAAATGAGTCCGCTGGTGTGTGGAAGATCAGTGAGTGCGCCTTTGAGTTTTGTTCTGCCCACCTGCCTCCTGTGGAAGGAGGAGATCACAGGCAGTGCACGATCAGTGAATAGCATCCCACATGGTGGGAAAGTCACAGCCTCCAGGAGGCTGGATGCTGGTGGAGCCAGTTAAAGATAGGCACCTGGGAAGTGGCAAAGTACAAGGGTGGGGTGCTGCTTCTGCTTTGTTGCTTCAGGAGGAATCTGGTAAAAGAAAAATCGGTTGGAAAGTTAAGAGACTGACCTAGTATGATCGAGGAAGTATTGAGAAAGAATGGGTAGAGAATATCTGGCTCAATGCTGACTGCTTGGGTTCAAATCCCAGCTCTGTCACCTGTGAGCTTGGTGGTCAAGGCAAGTTACCCCTCCCAGCTACAGTTTCGTCAACTCTAAAACAGAATTAACAGCACTGCTCATAGATCCGTTGCACAAAGTTGGTGAAAATCTAGAAATTCCACAGAACACTGTCGGGCATGCTGTAACATTTAAGTATCATGATGACCCTCACCATCATCATCATTTTTATAAGAGCAATGGAAAGAGTAGTGTTTTACAAATAAATACGCATGAAAGGTAGCAAACATTTCCAGGTTCCTAATACATAAAGAGACAGTCAAGAGTATCCCTAGGGGTTTGACTGACATGATTTTTGTACCTCCATAAAGTGATGTGACAATCTCCTAGCACTATGTGTTTATCCTGACGAGAAGGAAAAATACGTTCACTTGAGAGGGCTGGAAGAAAGAGTTTGGGCATTGATTCACAAGATTCTATTAAATAAAATCGGAATCCAAGGCAACACACTACATGCTTCCTCTTAAAGAGAGTTGTGAATTATTATCAAAGACTTCAAGGGCACATAAAGGTAGAAAGAACAACTATGAACCCCTAGGCTCCATCACCTGGTATCAATAATCATCACTCTTGTGTTCTTTCATTTATATCCCCTTCCCCTTTCTCCTAGATTACATTCAGTATCTATTCTTAAAGGAAATACTCTTTAAACTATGAACACATTACCATTAAACCATTTAAAATTAATAATTATTATCAAGTATCCAGAGACTTTTTAATTTTTAAGTGTTTATTTTTGAGAGAGAGAGAGAATGAGAATGAGAATGAGCGAGCAAGCACAGGGGAGGGACAGAGACAGAGGGAGAGAGAGAATCTCAAGCAAGCTCTGCACTATCAGCACTGAGCCTATCTCAGGGCTCAAACCCATGAACTGTGAAATCACTACCAGAGCTGAAATAAGAATCAGGCACTTAAGTGACTGAGCCAGGTGCCCCTCCAGAGACTTTTTAAAAAATATATATCTATTTTAAGTAGGAGAAGTGAGGTGACCTCTGATCCTGTGTTGCTTACCATTTACAATTTGGGCATTGGCTTCCTTAGCTCCTGCTATGTTCTACCAGCTGGAGAATATCAATATATACCAACACTAAGTATTTTAGAATGTTAACTAATGGTCTCCTTGGAAGGAACAGAGAGCACAGGTCTGAAAGGATAGAGACATGTATCAATCCAGTGGGGAGAAGAGAAAGCAAATGTAAGGGAAGGGAGAAGCCAGGGACTGTGGCTGAGCAGGGCAGTGTGCAGAGATGAGAGCCGCAGGCTGGGGCAGGAGCATCACAGCCAGATGACCTCCACAACTGAAGTAAGTCTGGCACTGGGAGAAATAGGCAGTATTTGGGGGAAAAATTATTAAGAATTTCCCTAGTCCATTGGTTCAGCGATAGACTCTTGATTTCATTCTCTCTCCCTCTCTCTCTGCCCCTCCCCTGCTCGCTTACTCTCTCACACTAAGTAAAATAATCTTAAAAAAAATCCTAAACAGGAGGGCAGATGTTTTTTTACTATTTTTAGGGAGAAAAATGACAAAAAATGATCGGTTACCACTAATTTAATATTACTTGCTTTTTTCTTTCATTAGAGGAATTATCAAGGTAGAAAATGACATTGCATTATATACAAAATGAAGATAGACAGATTCTTAATATAATTCTACATGTGTAGTTATTTATAAACATTTGCATATTTACAAATGTTTGCAAACATTTGTATATGGTATAAGCCATATATTTATATATAAACATATACATAGTTTTATTTATGTTTATAACATTTCCATCTACTATATTTTTGTTACATATTTATAAACGATGCACAGACATTTGTAAGTACACACACATACGCAGAATTAATCAGATGTGATTTGGAATCCCAGCTTCTTTAAATGCTGTATGGTCCTGAGCAAGTGATTTCCAATTTTGCTCCCGTTTCCTCAATTAAAAAGTAGGGATAGTAGTAGATTATCTACAAGATTGCTGTTGGACTAAATGAGATAACAATTTGAGTGCTTAATTCCTTGCCCAGTTCAGATAAAATAAAAAGCATTTATCAGATACCAGCAATACTATTAGAAGGGAGATATAGATGTAGTCGTACTATTAATAT
The DNA here is from genome assembly GCA_028646485.1 of Cryptoprocta ferox. Lineage (NCBI taxonomy): Eukaryota > Metazoa > Chordata > Mammalia > Carnivora > Eupleridae > Cryptoprocta > Cryptoprocta ferox. Next base: position 10,880,183 of record CM053567.1, on the reverse strand, counting down.
TTCTCTGCCTTCTAGCCAGCTTCTCTCTGGATGCCAACCTCAGAACAAAGAAATGGAGTCAAGGGCAAGGAAAAGCATAGCACGAATAATGACCAGATACTCAGAGAAAGCAGTGGGGACGGAGCCAACAGTGTAGAAGGGATAAAGGGGCAGGACAATTATGTGGGTAATGATCTTTTGCTGGTGTTGACTTAACCTCTTGCCTTTAGAGAAGAGACGAAAACTAAAATAAAACTACATGAGATTTTTCTTCTTTTAACAGAAGTCCCCATCAAGTTGATTTGAAGAAAAGTGCAGACAAAGAAACCACAGAAAGAAATTTTGTTTATATCACTCTTAGCTAAAAGTAGCCTCCAAAGATTGACTTGAAAGGAGAGGAAAAATCACCAAGTGATGGTGATTAATAAACAATTAATTGGGCATGATGTTTTATATAGGCAGACAGAAATGTACTTCAACTAAATTAAGTGAAATAATATATTTCTTGGCGCTAAAGTCTCTAAAGCATATGATACTTACTGAGTGATTTTGATAACACTTGTAAAAGGTGACCGGTTGAGGCATTTATGACCGCAGGATCAACCTAATACAGCCATTTATTTTCTCTTTGCTTATAACGCTGATCTTATTTAGAAAAGAGACTAATTTCCAAAGATCAGAAAAACGGCCCATGCAAAAGGATGCATTTTGCAGCGGGTCCATTTACAACTTGTTAAACTTTGAAAGAGACCCATTTAAAGACCAGAAAATATCATGAAGATGCCTTAATAGTTCATTAAAGCTCTGGGCCTGGTCTAGAGATCCACTTGTATGATAGTCCTCAAGATATCAAGTCCTGGAAGGGAAAAAAAAAATGCAATAACCTTGAAAAACCTCAAATAAATCGAGTCTATAAACTTTGATGCCTCTTTCATGGAGATTGCAAGGTTGTTTCCTCTTCCTCTCTTTTTAATATATGGCCTGAGTTCGAAACAAAACGGAAAAGGGCTGTTTTATCATGTTTCTGAAGGAAGGAAGGAAGATTGAATCCTTCCGTGAAAAAGGTTCAGTGTAATGCGCGGAGACTAATATTAATTACTAATTTTATGCAAAATGACACGGCAAATTAATTACTGATGAGCTATTTTAGTGGAAATATGCCAGGATTCAGATTGTTTTGGGCACAGTGTCTGGGTAATACATATTTAACACACTGTGGGATATTCTGGTTGTCCTGGTCAGCCGTTCATTTCCTTTGATCCCAGGAAACTAATTTTTGTTGCAGTCAGCTGTAACTGATTGCAGACAGTTTTTTTTTTTTTTAACCAGGCACCTAATATACATTTTCCGATTTGCTTTTCATCTGATTGTATCTTTATCGCAGAAAGCAATAAGACACAGTCCCTGTGTTTCCGTGTTTGTTGGTAGCTGGTTGCCATCTACTAATCATTAGAGGCTTTAGATTTTAATCTGATCTGCCTGAGGTTGTTAACTATTTAAAATAAAACACTTCTATCGTGAAAAATCACTTCAAATCTGGTTTAAAAGCAGTGTGATTCTATTAAAATTTTTCCCATGAATAACAAATTGTTCCATTCAAGTACAGTATTTGATAAACCAGTAACATGATTGTTTTCTGGAAGTTTTATCCTAAAAGGCTTCTTTGCTCTGAAACCTGAGATTTCAAAATAATGTAAACAGGGTACGTTATGAATTTTACTGTGAGTCAGTTTACCAGTATTCAAAATATGCATGGGTACCTAACAGTAATCTTTTATCATGGCAATTATGGGTTGAACTTTTAAATAGCAGAATGCCTAAGTTACAGTAGATTTTAAGACTAAAGAGAAAGCCATTTGATTTTTTTCCTTTTCCAAAATACTTAATTAAATCACATAATCTCTGTCCAACACAAATTCTAAATAATTTCAATAGTACTCTTAAAAATGCAGGCAAAGTGTTTAATTCTTAGGCTAAAGTAAAACAGGTCACTCTCAAAGATGGCTTGTATGGAATCTTTCAGAACTGTATTATCCAACGGTAGCCACTAGCCATGTATGGCTGTTTCAAATTAAAATTAATTACACCTTTAATTCTTCAATTGCACTGGTCATATTTAAGTAGTCAATAGCCACATGTGCTACTCATTACTGTATTGGACAGTTCAGACTTACAGAACATCTCCATCATCATAGAAAGTTCTACCTGAAAGCAGTGACCTACAACATTATCTTGTTTTTCTAACCTTTGAATTACAATGTACACTAAATCTGGTAAGTTTAACACCTACAAAGGAAAGGTACCATTTATTGAGGACCTATGTGAAAGGTACTACACTGTATGTGGTAAGAGAAAGCCAACCTAAGGATCAACTGGACATCTGAATTACAAGTTACTCCATTTTGAGAAAGACCAATAATTTTTGTTTTTCTTTCATAACCTTTAAAAAGAATTTACTTAAAAACAGAATTTTAAAGAATGTGGCAAGGCCTCTAATCAGCACTCACACCTTGCTAGAGAGAAACCAAAGTAAAGGAAGTGACAGAGCTTTTAAGTAGAATTCAATTCTTACTCATTATCCCAAAATGCACACTGGATTCAAACTTCACAAATGAAATGAATGAGAAAAGACCTTTGTTTGTATATGTTTGTGTATTTATGGATGTATGTATATATTTACTCATTGTTGTGTCAAGTGTTTATTTAAATTCTAGTTAGTTCACATATAGCGTACTTTTGGTTTCAGGAGTAGAATTCAGTGATTCCTCACTTACATATAATACCCAGTGCCCATCATAAGAAGGGCCCTCTTTAACACACATCACCTATTTAACCCATCTCCCACCACTTCCCTCCAACGACCCTCAAAAAGAGCTTTGCTCTAAATATACGCTTTATGAAACTACCCGAGTACATGAAGCTAATAAACTTTGAAGATGTAAAAATACAGAATGGTATTTAATTGAAAATCAGATGTAAATAGAGATCACAGAAATCATAGGAAAAAAAACAATTTTCAATATCAAAATAAGACTGACAAGTCTACCCAACTATAAACAAATTATGATATTCTTTTATTGGTGTATATATATTAAGTTCAAAAGCTAATAAAAATTTTATAAACCACTAGAAAAAAATAACTAGATTGAAACAATGATAAATTAATGAAAAGAATACCTTCCAAGGATTGATTACTTATACACACACACACACACACACACACACAGGATCATAATTAGATTATTTTCTACTATACAACTTTTGTTTTCGCAAACTTTGTATTTATACCTAGTTTTTTTGTATTTGAGAATTGCTGCATTAAATATTATTTTTCTTTTATAGGTCTTCACATCTTTCTCACTCTACATAACATATAAACAATAAACACACTAGTTTTTCAAAACAAATTATAAATAACACTAATTATCATAGACACTTTATTTCTCATAGTGCTATATTTAATACCTTACAATGTCTGAATAAAGTAGGTTCAATTCACAAGAATTTATTTTGAGAAAATATTTCGTATTTTAATATGCGTCTTCTAAGAATTTACTTGTGTGTATGTGCGACAAAGTTAATACCATTTAACTTAAAATATAGGTTGTACACTGCAAAAGTTTATAGTTCCTGTGAATGGCATCTCCAAGAGGTGAGCAGTACAAAACTGGGTGCAAATACTTCTGTGCCCAGCTACTGAAACTATGTCCTCCTTTGATTTTATTTATTTAACATTTTTAAGCAATATGGCACTCCCTGCACTAGGTATTAAGAACAAAATATGCTCACTAATAAGATAATACCAGCCTTTAGTTCTAAAGCTTATCATCTGTGGTAGGTACATTTCCATCCCTGAAATCCCACTGCACTTAAGTGAATATTCTGGAGAACCTAAGAGTAACCTCATTTATGTATTAATATATTCATTTAAAAAATATCCAGGCACATATTATATTCTAGATCTTGGTCTAGGAACAGAAAGAGTAAAATAATCCTTGCCTGAAGGTTCTTAGAGAATAGGAGAACAGAGATATAGAAAGAAATGATTAAAATACATTATTACAACTGCACCCAAATGGAAAGGCACAGGCTATTAAGGAAGTACACGGCAGGGCTGTCTAAGCCATTACAATGGATAATTACCTAGGTGTCAATAAAAGTTTCTTTGGGAAATGTTATCTTAGAGAAACACCAAAAACTAAGCAGTAATTAGCCACATAAAGTGGAACTAATTAAAAGCATACTAGAAAGATGTCTAAGCATAGACATAAAAGAGAAACATGGCACTGTTATTCAAGGTTACTCTAGACTACAACAAATTATGTTAATTATTAATAATTATGCCTAGCTTATTTGACAGAAAGTCCTCTCAGTACCCATTCTTCTCCTCCTTTCTTTAAAAAAATGGAATCTCGGACGACCTAAAGGAAAAGAATAAATTCCTAGGAACATACAACCTACAAAGACTAAATCATGATGAAATAGAAAATCTGAACAGATCATTTACTAGAAAGGAGATTGAATCAGTAATCAAAAACCTCCCAACAAATAGAAGTCCTGGACCAAAGAGCCTCATTGCTTAATTCTACCAAATATTCAAAGAATAACTAATACGAATCTTTCACAAACTCTTCCAAAAAAGGAGAAGAGAGGAAAATCATATAAAACTCATCTTATAAGGCCACCATTACTCTGGCACAAATATCATACAAGGATGCTAGAGGAAAATAAAACTCATAGTATCAACAAACTAAACTCAACAACATACTGAAAAGATCATATACTATAAACAAGTGGGCTTTACTTCATGGATGCAAGGATGGTTTAAGAACTGAAATCAGTATGAAATAACCACAGTAACAAAAGGTAAGAATCATATGATCACCTCAATAGATGCAGAGAAAGCAATGACAAAACTCAACATCCATTTCTGATAGAAACTTTCAACAAAGTGGATATAGAGGAAACATACCTCAACATATTAAGGTCTTTTATGACACGCCTGAAGCTAACATTATTCTCAATGGCAAAATGCTGGAAACATTCCCAAATCAGGAACAAGACATGGGTGCCTACTTTTACCACTTCTATTCAACATAGTATTGGAAGTCCCAGCCAGAGCAACTAGATAAGAAATAAAAGCCATCCAATTGCAAAGAGAGAAGTAAAATTGTCACTATTTGCAGATAACATAATACTATATTTAAAAAAGAAATCCAAAGACTCCATTAAAAAATACTGGTGGAGCTAATAAATTCTGTTGTGTTTCTGTACACAAATAATCAACTATCAAAAAAATGCAAAACTTCAATTTACAATCGCATCTAAAGTAAAATATCTACAAGTAAATTTACCCAATGAAGTGAAAACCTATGTACTGAAAACTACTTGACATTAATTAATGAATCAAGGATAACACAAATAGAAAGCTACACCATTCTCATGGGTTGAAACTATCAATATTGTTAAATTTCCCATACTGCTCAAAGAAATCTGCAGATTCGATAGAATCCTTATCAAAATTTCAATGGTATTTTCCAAAGAAATACAAAAGTAATCCTAAAATTTGTATGCAATCCACCAAAAAAACAACAACATAACTAAACCAAAAATCAAAACCCATTTTGAGAAAGAAGAACAAAGCAGATGGCATCACGTTCCCTGACTTCAAAAATGTTATACAGCTATAGTATTAAAACAGGGTGATACTGGACTAAAAACAGATACATAGATCCATGGAACAAAACAGAGAGTCCAGAAGTAAATCCATGCTGTACATTCAATTTATTTATGAGAAAGGAGCCAAGAGTATATAATGGGGAAAGGCCATTTCTTCAATACATGTTGCTGGGAAAACTGGATAGATGCATGCAAAAGAAGGAAACTCAACTACTATCTTACACCATACACAAAAATTAACTCAAAGTGGATTAAAAACTTGAATATAAGACCTGAAGCCATAAAACACCTAGAAGAACACATAGATGGTAAGCTTCCTGACATAGATCTGACATAGATGGTAGGCCTTGGTGGTGGTTTTTTTTTTTTTTTTTTAATCTGACACTAAAAGCATAAGCAACAAAAGCAAAATGAACAAGTAGGACAAGATCATACTAAAATCCTTCTGCACTGCAAAGGAGACTGTCAACAAGATGAAAAGGCAACCTACTGAATAGAATATGTATTTGCAAACCATTTGTCTGATAAGGCATTAAAATCCAAAATATATAAAGATAGCGAAACAAATATACAATCTGATGTAAAACTGGAAAGAAGATCTAAATAGACATGTTTCCAAAGATAACCTAGTATAGCCAATAAGTATGTTAAAGAAAAAAGTTCAACATTATTAATCTTCAGGCAGATGTGAAGCAAAATCACAATGAGATATCACGTATCACCTGTCAGGATGGCTCTTATCAGAAACCCAAGAACCACCAAGTGTCGGTGAGGATGTAGAAAAAGGGGAATCCTTGTGCACTGTTAGTCTGAATATAAATTAGTGTACCCATTGCTGAAAATATTATGGACGTTCCTCAAAAAATTAAAAAAAATATATATGATGCAGCAATTCCACTCTGGGGTATTTGTCCAAAGAAGACACAAACACTAACTTGAAAAGATATGGGTATCCCCCGTTAACACTGAAGCATTATTTATAACAGCTAAGATGGGGAAACAACCTAAGTGTTCACTGATGGACGAATGGATAGATTGTGGTATGTGTATATACACACACACACACACAAGTATTATTCGCCCCCCCCCAAAAAAGAATAAAATCTTGTCATTTGCAACAACATGCACTGACGTCAAGGGCATTATTCTAAGTGGAAAAAGCCAGAGAAAGGCAAATACCATACAATCTCTCTTACATGTGGAACTTACAAAAATACCTAAAAAATAAATATTTTACAAAGGTCATAGAAACAGAAAAGAGACTGTTAATCACCAGATGTGGGGGTAGGAGGCAGAAGTAATGGATGAAGAGGGTCAAAAGAAAAAGGTGCCATTGATGTAAATGAGATATGGAGATTTTGAATCGTATCTAAAATATTAACTTTATTAAAAATATACAGAAAGTGACTACTTATTTTTTTCTTTTTTAGGTTTTCTTCTTTTGGCTCAGTTTTGCTCTTCACTTTCCTTCCAAAAACATAAAATGTATTTGCACTGTCTTTTCTTTACCCTGCTCTGACCAAGAAAACCTATTGGTTTACTTCTCTTAAAAAAACAAAACAAACCAAACAGAATCTAAGATTTTCAGCTGGCCACATGGTTGAGTACAAATTTAAAACAGTAGTGTACAAACCATTGAAATCTAACACAAAGGGGCGCCTGGGTGGCTCAGTGGGTTAAGCGTCCGACTTTGGTTCAAGTCATGATCTCACAGTCTGTGGGTTCGAGCCCCGCATTGGGCTCTGTGCTGACAGCTCAGACCCTGGAGCCTGCTTCAGATTCTGTGTCTCCTTCTCTCTCTGCTCCTCCCCCACTCACTCTCTGTCTCTCAAAATAAAATAAAGACATAAGAACCATAAAAAAATGAAATCTAACATACAGTATGATAAATATAAATAATATTATAATGATGAATTACCTATAATGCTTCAATGTCAATCATATTACAATATATAAATATATCAAAGTAAAACACGATACACCTTATATTTATAAAATATAACATGCCAAATTTATCAAAAAGAAGTTTATCAAGAAAATAAATAAATAAAGACTAGATTTCCCAGTCTCCACTGCAACTAGGTAAGAACATATAATGAAGTCATGATCAGTATATATGAGAAGAAGTGAACTGGGTAATTTCTAGGCCATATCCTTCAGTAGAAAAGGCATGACTTCTCTTCCTTTTCTCTCCTTAATGCTACCTGGAATGCAGACAGGTATCTTAGAATGATTAGATTAAAAATTATTTTGAGAGAGAAAGAGCATGAGCAGAGGAAAGGGGGAGGGAGAGAGAGAGAGAGAGAGAGAAAGAGCATGAGCAGAGGAAGAGGAGGGGGAGAGGGAGAGGGAGAGGGAGAGAGGGAGGGGGGGGAGAGGGAGAGAGAGAGAGAGAGAGAGAGAGAGAGAGAGAGAGAGAGAGAAAGAATCCCAAGCAGGTTCCATGCTGTCAGCTCAGAGACTGACATGGGGCTCAATCTCACGAACGTGAGATCGTGACCTGCGCTGAAACCAAGAGTTGGACACTTAACCAACTCAACCACCCAGGTGCCCCTAAAACTCCATTTGGGGATGCCTGAACCATAAGGTGGCAGGAATCTGGGTCCTCAACACAGGACAACCACTTGGACAGCACTGAAATGCTTAACTTGGACTGTCATGTCAGAGAGAAAATGAATTCCCATCTTATTTAAGCCATTATTGAGATGTTTGCTAGAGCAAAATTCTTGATTCCTAATAGATGCAAATTATTTTTCAATACTTTAAATAGTATTTCACATTTATTTTTATATTATTCTTGTTACTGAATTAGAACTCCTATTATACCTTTGGACTAGAATCTCCATTGGAGGGAACATTGCTCTGGGGATTCTAAGATGTCCCTAAGTAAGTTTTCAGAGGCTGCCATGTCTATGTGAACTATCCGGTATACCTTTTGAACAATGTACATCAATTCTGGGGGCATAAGACAGTTAATCTTATAGGTCATTTAAAAATAAATCCACAATGTAAACTAATTTAGTGATGTAATTCAGTCATATGTTCTATTACTTATTTTTAACCTTTTCAGGATGCAGGATCTTGAAATGTATTATCGAAATATTTATAAAGGCACCATTTGAAAGAATTCTCTC
>CM053567.1:10716593-10870891 GCA_028646485.1 Cryptoprocta ferox | reverse complement strand
GTCCCAGAAATTCTAATTTAGAGGCTGAAATGAAAGATATTCTTTAAGTGATAGCTGAACACTAAGTTAAATTATTCCCTAAAACAGATTCCCAGCCAAACATACAAAATGTGATCATTTCTTCCCCAGTAATCACTCCTATTTACATCACCCTCCCCAATTTTAATGATATTTACAGTATTTTCTACATTTACATTTTCATATTTGAGAAAATATCATAGGCCTTCCCTACCACTAGCTCTAAATGCTGGACTTGCCAAAGGCATTCTATGTAGCTTAGTGGATTTTTTTTTTAAAAATCAGAATCATATTTAAAGCAAATTCAACATTAAATTACCAGCCAGAATGATCAACTCCTGCTCGTAACAAATCCACTCTTCCGGCCCATCAGCATTATGTGCTATGACACAGAAGCTTTGCAGTCAATGTATTTGAACTAGAGAGGACAGTATAATACCTAAGAGAGCATTCTGGGGGGAGCTGAGAGATGAATGTAAGACAAGGCACCAGAAGTGATATAAAGCACAAATTCAAATATGACATGGCAGAACTATGAACTATTAGCGATCGACCATGGCAGTCAGGCTACTGCTCTCTCAATTGGGGTAGAAATCTCCCAAATAGAGTCACAAATGGTTATAGGTCTTGAAATTTTGGCTGCAGTAGTGATAAGCACTGAGGAGGAGTAAAAAGAATTGTAAGGCACATTAGGTCAGCGTGACAGTGTTTCAGGAAACAGCACTTACAGATTGGGAGTCTAAAGAAAAGAGGCTGATTTCATGTATGAATATTTATTCATCACTTTAATTCTATAAACTGCTAATTATCACTAACTCTGTAACCTACTAAAATGATCAATGTGAGTTATTTCATGCTCCTTGAAAATATGATGCACGGACAGTAATTCTGTGATGGGAATTAACTTGAAATAAACATTCATGCTAGATCATATATATCCTCAGGTCATTAAAGAAAGGCACCCATTTTTTGAACCCCCCATCTTGTTTCTTAAAGAAAAACAGATGACAAATACATATACAAGTAATCCTATGGGGAAGTAATGTAATTTCACAGCAGTAATTAGTTTAGCAGTTAAAAATACAAATTGTTCAATAGAAATGGAGCATTAAGGCACGTATTTCAGGGGCGCCTGGGTGGCTCAGTCCATTAAGCATCTGAGTCCTGATTTTTGCTCAGGTCATGATCTCAAGGTTCATGAGAATGAGCTCCATGCTGACAGAGTGGGGCCTTCTTGGGATTCTCTCTCCCTCTCTCTGCCCCTCACTTGCTTGTGCATGTGTGTACACACATGTACACTCTCTCTACCAAAATAAATAAACTTTTAAAAAATTATAAGCAATATTCAATTGAATTCAGGGCTAAATTATAAGCATACCTAAGTGAACCCATGTATATTCATATTCATAATTCATAACTCTGCATATGTTCACCTAGTTGTTAAATGCTTTGCTGGATGCATGAAGAGGTAGAAAGATCATCCAGGCCTTTGAACCAAGACCTTTCTCCAGCTCCATTTATCTCCACCAAGGTTTCTATGCTTGAAATTTTAAGGAGTATCAGAAGTGATTATTGGGTCTCCAGTGTTAGAAACATGAAGAATGTTCTTAATGCTAGTTGTGAGATGAGGTGTTATTAGCAGTCCATCCTGGAGAATAAACATGAGGGACATAAAAAAATAAGAAACACAACAAACGAACAAACAACAACAGTGAGGGATCGCAAGCCAAACTAAACCCATTCTGTGACTCCCAGATCTCTTATCTTCCTTAGGTCCATTTCCTTCTTGGTTTACCTCTTCCTATTTGGAGACAGAGAGCATGATTGGAGTCCTGTTCGAAATTCTTTACCATTTGTGTGATCCTAGACAATGTACTTATTTATCTTTCTACTGTATGTTGTCTTATCTGACAACCTATTTTTTATTCTCATTTTGATATTGTGGTTGAAACTCATAGTATTCTCACTGTCAGACATCTGACTTGTTCTTGTGTTTACTTTTTTATTCATTTATTTCTGGCACACTGTGATAGCGTATTAATTTACTAAATGAATACATGAACTTAATGGGAAAAAAAAAGCCTATGAGATGCTAACAGAAGATACTTTCTTCAAAGATCGGCACAGGTATTTCAGGAAAGCATCAAGAAGATTATTAGCACATAGCAGAGACACATCTCTTGGTCTTGTAAGCCCATCCTCAAGCAAATGATGGAGAACAAAACACAACAAAACAAAGAACAGTGACCCTGTGAAAGCATAGGATAGAATTTTGAGGTGAAAATGCTTGTGATCTTCTAGAATGTCTGAGAGTCTAGCTCTTAAAAGGTGACCTGCTTTGCTTGTTTTATTCCTTACATTTACATAGTTAATGCCTTAGAAATTTTAAAACAGGTCCTTTAATTTGGGGTCCTTATGGCTTTCTAGAAGAGTAAAATAACAGAAGTCCTTATGTAGGCACAATATTCTCTTGCTGATATTAAATACAAGAAGGTTTCCTTACACAATGTTGGCAGCATTATCATGCTAAACTACAGCCAATTTTATTTCCCCAAGGTCAAAAATAGAGAATACATGGGCTCTACTATCTAATATTAATACACTATGCTATTTTTTGGATCACGCATTGCCACACATCTACTTTCAGCTCAAAATAAAAGCTTAAGTTAAAAGTTATACATATATATATACATATATGATTAAAATTATTTGTATGACTTACTTGGAAAGAGATATAGAAGGAATAGAAGGATTATTTCTTTACAATTATCTATGAATTTCTCAGCTAAGAGACAATGACTACTGAGGGCAAGAGTTTGCCTTATTCATTTTTTGTGTTCCCAGTACTCAACATATAGTATGAAACTTAAAATATATTTAATATCTACTTATTTGTATATATCCTAAAAAGTATATTAAAATATATCTGTTGTATATAGGCACCTGGGTGTCTAAGTTGGTTGAGCATCCAACTTTTGATTTCGGATCAGGTCATGATCCTTGGGTTGAGTGATCGAACCCTATGTCAGGCTCTGTGCTGTGCATGGAGCATGTTTAGGATTCCTTCTGTTTTCTTTCTTTCTTTCTCACTCTGCCCCCTCCCCCACTCATGCTATCAATCAATCAATCAATAAATAAATAACACATCTGTTGTATGAATAAACCAGTGAATGTAAAATATAACATGTTTCATGATGAAAAGAAACCGTGGAGATTGCAAAAAACATGAAACCCCAGAGACAGGTGTGGACTTTAACTTCACCTGAGAACCAGGTTTCGTTCTGTGTCATGCCTCGTATCCAACCTTCAATACACTCTCGGGATTGCCCACATTATTTGCTCACTGTGCTAAGGCACTGAAAACACAAGTCAAACATCGCTGGTGGTAGCACCCAAGCCATCATTGGCTGTTAGAAATGTAGTCCTCCAAAGTTAGTGAATTCATGTCAAAATGAACAAGTGATAACCAAAGGACGTGCTTGGCAGCACTTTATCATTCACCAATTACTTAACGCGGCTTATACTAATTCTCGAGACAGTGATAACTGCTCTGCATTGAACTGTGTCACCATTAGAATTTCTCTGTTGAAGCCCAAACCCCCAATGTGATGGTATTTGGAGATGGGGGTCTTAACGAAATAATTAGATCATGAAGGTTCAGGTTTCCTAAAGGGATTAGTGCCCTTATAAGAAGAAACAGGAGAGGGGTGCCTAGGTGGCTCAGTCAGTTAAGCATCCGACTTTGGCTCAAGTCATGATCTCACTATATGTGGATTCGAGCCCTATATCAGGCTCTGTGCTGACAGAGCCTGGAGCCCACTTCGGATTCTGTGCCCCTCTTTCACTCTGCCCCTCCCCTGTTCATGTTCTGTCTCTCTGTCAAGAATAAATAAACATTAAAAACAAAAAGTAGAAAGAGGAGAGACTTCTCTCCCTCTGCCACGGTGAAAGACACCAAGACTGCTGTCTGCAAGCCAGGAAGAGGGCTTCACCAGAACCCAGATTGGATCTTAGACTCCCCAGCCTCCAGAACTGTGACAAATAAATGACTGTTGTTTAAGCAACCTAGTCTAAGGTATTTTGTTAGAGTAGCCCAAGCAGACTAAGATACACAATTAGCAGAACCCAGGAAGAATGACTCATTTGTTGAGGATGCAATTAGTTGAAGCCTAGGTCTTACCATATGCTTCAAAGGAGGGGGATAGAGATTATCCTAGTTGGTCTTGAGTATTCAACAATGAAAGACTGACATACAGAGAAATAGGGAGTCTCTCAAAAAATAAAAAAATATATAAAAGCAATATGATTACATATATATACCTACATACATATGTATATATACACACACCCACATACATATATATGATATCTCCTTTGATTGTTAGGAAGTGATGTTCTAGGAGGAAAAAAAACAGGTATAAAGTCAAATTATATGTCCTACACAAAAGAAAGAGTTAATAAGAATGCAAAATAGATTTGGATTAATGATATAAATACCAATATATACATACTTAAATAAAAATGACACAGGACTTCATTAATTGAACATGACAATGAAAACACACAGTAATATTTTAATTGGGAATTAGACCACCCCCTGATAAACCATCCATGTCTAGTTTTTGTTTTTCCATTTTGATGCTTTAATATTTACATTTTCTGATTTGCAAAAGATATTTGTTGTCCACAGATATTCTAAAAATAGACTTATTCTCAGGATGATAAATCTAGAGGTGTCACACTTAGAGTGGAGAATTAGGATCTTATTTTCATAGGTATTGCCAAAACTGAAAAACCATTATTTATGTTCTTTTGAACCATGGGATGTCCTATGAACTTTTTATTTTTGTAATGTTCGTTTATTATTGAGACAGTGAGAAACAGAGCATGAATGGGGGAGGGGCAGAGAGAGAGGGAGACACAGAATCCAAAGGAGGCTCCAGGCTCTGAGCTGTCATCACAGAGCCCAACGGAGGGCTTGAACCCATGAACTACGAGATCATGACCTGAGCCAAAGTCGGACGCTCAACTAACTGAGCCACCCAGGCATCCCAACTTTTTTTTTTTAAAGAATATTACCAACTTCCAAATTACACAACTTCTGTGTGAAAGAGGGGCACAGAATCCGAAAATAAGTTTCTTATTTAGAACCCTAGACCGTACAAGCAATGTGCTCATTAGTACACAGTTTCCTGAGACAGGAGAATGTGCCATATAATACTAGAGTGTTTTAACATCTGGGACATGTTTTCCTGGAAAAATGTTCTAAAAAGGAGGGGTGTGGAATCCTAGAACTTGGGGCTTTTCAGGTTCTGAAAGCCAAGAATATATATGTACTTCAAATTAAGAAGGGCTTTTCTTTTTTTAAAATCTGAAAAATTAATACCATCAATAGGAAAGCCATTAAGGAAGAAAGATTTCTAAAGAAAAGTGGTTCTAACAGTGAGAGTCTGAAGGTCAGACCTTGGAGTACTGTTAAATGCTGAAATATGAAGTTCATTTCTTCACCAAATGAAATAATACATGCAGCTCTAATTTTATTTTCAAGAATAATTGGGGTGTAAATATAGGTAACCAGAGTTGGCGACAGATTCTGCATCTTAGGGAAATGTCACTTTCACTTGGTTTGACTAATGTCCCTAGTCAAGCTAGAGAAACATTAATTTTAAACTATCACTATTAAAAAGACAGTGCAACAGTGGGGAAATAACAGTTGTTCCCAGAGTCTCTTTGGAAATGCATTTGTAATGCAGAGGGCAAGTAGGAATTCAATCCAAAGACATCAAACCTCAATGGACAGGAAAAAAATTTTATGTTTTGATTTGGTGAAAATAACATTTTTTCGCATATAAGTATATGCATATTTTTTTCAACACGGGAATTGGAAAAGTGCATTTGAAAATATTTATACAGAGTTTACTGCTTTACAGTCTGCAGTGGCAAAACTATCTTTGGGAGTGAATAAACCAGGGCATATAGATATATTTTAGATAAAATTTGAACAATTTCACACACATACACATGTGTAAGGTAAAATTCGTTTTCTAAATTTTCCATAGGAACACAGTCAAAATAGTTATAGGTGATATTTATCATTGTTGCATAGGTGTTCAACATATTTGTAAAGGAATACAACATAGTTATGTTTATCTTGGTTTCTTTAGAAAATTCTATTTCTCCATCAGCATTAATTTTTATAAAAATATGTAATAATCAACTATTAATTATTAGTTAATAATCATTTAAATAGTGTGTGGAAATGTTAGAAATATTGATGAACAAATGCTAGATAATTCTGTGAATCTTTAAAGATCCCTGACTTCTGTTTTTATACTTTAATCCATTCACTTGGAAGTTTTACATTACTAGGATGATAGTCTACTGTACAAGGTTCAATTTGGACCAATGTTGGCCTAAATCCTTTAAGAATGAGCACTTTTTCATTACTACCTGATCCCTCCATTGAGGGACTTCCAAGTAGTCATTTATAAAGCTTCTTTAATTATATCAAATTTTCTAATTGACCCCTTCTGTAAATATTATCCAAATAAGCACTACTGTTCTGCTTGCTTCTACTCATTAGGCAAAAATTCATTTAACATAACAGGGAACACAAAAACACATCTAACATATTTCAGTCTTGAAAGGGCTTTCAGATGAGTGTAAGACCACTTAGCAGGGATAAATATTTCTCCCATTTCATGGGGTGACTTTTCATTTTGGTGTTTTCTTTGCTCTGTATACATTTTTCAGGCTGATGTAGTTTCTGTTTGCTTTTGTTGACTTATTTTGAGTCCAATTAAAGAAAACTGATTGCCAAGACTTTCCAGAAGCTTACCTCTTTTTTTTTTTTTAAAGTTGGACTATATCAGGTCTTACAGTCAAGCCTTTCATCTTTTTGAGTTGGATTTTGTTAAGTTTTAATTTGTGATCTAACATATGATCTAGCCTGGAGAATGTTTCATGCGCACTTGAGAATAATGTGTATTTTGCTGCTCTTGAATGAAGTGTTCCATACCTATCTATTAGGTCCATTTGGTCTAAAGCATAGGTCAGGTCCAATGTTTCTTGGTTGATTTTCTGTCTGGATGATCTACTTATTATTGAGGTATTGAAGTCCCCTATTATTGTAATGTTTTTCTCCCTTCAAATCAGTTAAAATTTTGGATTCTATATTTTAAGTGTTTTGACACTTTGGCACATATATATTTACTACTGTTATTTCATTTTGATGGATTACCCTCTTTGTCATTATATAATCACCTTTCTGGTCTCTCATTACAGTTTGACTTAAAGTCTATTTAGTTTAAGTAGAGCTACCTTTGGTCTCTTTCAGTTTCCATTTGCATGGTGTATTTTTTTCTATCCCTTTACTTTCAGTGTGTATCTTGAAAGTTGAAGTGAATCTTTTGATGTGAGGGTGTGAGTGTATCTCCATTCATCCCTTCCGTATTTCTTGGATAATTCATTTTAATCCCTTTCCATTTAAAGAAACTATTGATAGGGAAGCCTTACTACTGCAATTTGTTCACTGTTTTCTGGGTATTTTGTAGATCCTTTCTTCTGGTCTTGAAATCTTGGTCTTTCTTTGGTATTTGCAGGTGGCCTGCAGTAAAGAAGGCTGTGGCAGCTGTGCTGGCCAGTGATTATTTTTCAGCAGCAAATGCCACTGGTGTCCTCTATTGCCCAGCATGTTGGGGTCCATGATGGAATCCTCAGTGATGAAAGCTGTGGGAGGGCCCATCATGTCCACAAGGGAAGTTGTGGTCATCACTAACAAACGCTGCTTGAGTTCTCTTGAAAGCAGTCCACTGGGACTCTTGGTCACTCTTCCATGGCTGATACTGGTAGCTTTGACCTTTTTCTTATTCCTAAAGTATCCAGATATCTCTGATAAGCTAGGCTCTAAAACTGAAGTGGGTCTATCAAGAAGTGCCCTATAAACATGGCATATCCGTTCCCTTTTTCCCAGTGAGGGGAACTTTCTTGGGCTGTGGAGTTCCTTCTTGCTTTTGACCAGCACTGGGTGGAGCATAGGATGTACAGGCAAAATGACACCGTTCATCCTACCTTTTTTGGGTATTCTCAGTTATTCTTTTGTGTTCTTCTGTGCTTCTGAAACTCCTTAAGGGGACTCCTGAGCTCACCCAGACCTACTTTTTTTTCATGGAAGACTATCTAAACATTGCTCTTCCCTGGGAGGGCTGAGGTAGGGTCTCCTACAATGTCATCTTGCAGGTGTCACTGGTGTTTGAGATTCTATTCTATTTAAATGAACTCTCAACATATGACAAAACAAGGCATCCAATAGGCAGAATTCTTATTTTTTAGTTCCTGAGAGGGATGTGAGCTGATGTCAATGAACTGAGGTGAAGTAGACTGTGTAACTTCGAAAAGAAAGAAAAATGGCAAGCTCATCATTAACGTCAAGAGTTCATTTTTAGTGTTCTTCCCAACTCGTTCCTGGTTAATTCTGGTGCTATATCAAAGTACAAGGGGTAGCCTGTTTTGCTCTCTCAAGGTTTTGCATTTCAAACTACCATAAGGGGTCACTATTTAGGATTGGCATAAGCTGGTTCCCCAAAGAAAGAGAGGCACCTAGTAAAATGTGATCTTCCTTCAGGCTGGAGGGGCTGTTTGGAAAGACTCTTTTTAGAAATGAGATTGTCCACATCTGCCTAGATCACTGGAACAGTTGGCCCTAGTTTTCTCTACTGGAGGACTGAGTTTTGGGGGAAAAAAAAGAAAGATGACATTTACATGAGGACTTTCAATCAGCAACATAAGAGCAACATAAATGGATTAGAAACGTCTTTTATGCCTTAAATCTCAGTTCCTTTCAGTCATTTTGTATTCTCATTTTAAGTGTGTGCCATTTTAATGCCATCTCATTGTGCCCTACAAAAACTCTGCTTCATTATTTCCTTCTTTTTTTCTTTTATGATAATGCGCCTGAAGACCGGAAAAGGTTCTTTTAAAAATGGTATTTAATGACATTAGTTCTCAACCTCAGTGTCTTAAAAGAAAGGGTAACATAATGCCTTTTCAGAAATGAAATAAAAGAGATAATTGCAAAGTAAAAAGATGTTTCCTGTGTGGTATACTAGTGAAAATGAAGATCGAATTTAAAAACTCATGCACTAAGAAAAGAAAGAGACAGAAATGGCACAACAAGCAGGTCCAACAGAGAGTGCAGACAACATTTTGACTCAGTGGTTCCCCTATGTCTATATGCTCATTGGCCAAGTTTCAGGAAGTAAAAGCCAACCACAACCCTACAATATTTAGAAAACACAGTGTGCGTTTCCCTCATCTTGTAACTATTTGAAGTAGCACCTTGATGGAATCCCAATAATTTTAAAACAACTAGTTACCTAGCACATTTTTCTCTATGCCCAGTCACAGGGAAGTCAATGACCACATTGACATTCAGGTCCAGAGCACCTCTGAATTCCTGATCTCTCTAAAGGAATTGTCTCAATGAGTACACGCCTTTAGAACTTTTAGTTGGATCCAACAAGATCAGATCTTGTCACTCAACCATCCTGACAACACTTGTCCAAACCATGTGTCAGACAGTAAGTATTCCACAGGGTTTACATGTGATAACCTCATTTAATCCTACTGCAACTCTGTGATAAAGGTACAAATCCTACCCCATTTTACAGATAAAAAACAACAACAAAAAAGAAAACTCCAGCAGAGAACCTAAATGAGAGGCACCAACGCTCATCAGTCTAGCCAATGGTGGAGCCACGATGCAAACTCATGCAGTCTAGCCCTATGGTCTGTGTCCTCCCCACTCCTCTCTGCTCTATTGACTAGACCAGAAGCTCCCTCTTCCAAGATACGGTCATCTTCTCCACCTGCAGCAGAATGGTGCTCAGGACTTTTTAGCTAGGTCCTTCAGAAGATTCTACATGGATTCTAATTGTCCCATTAGTTGTTATGAGGAGTGTGATGGGGAGGGGCAACAAGGACTCAAGTGGGGAGCCATGTCTTTCATTATTTAAGGAAACAGCAAAGACTGCTCCTGTCACCAATCATAACCCCTTCCCACAAATTTAAGATGTATTACAGTTCAACTTGCCTATGAAGAAAAAAACCAAAACTCATTTGTATTTTTTCTATACTTCCTTAATTGCCAAAATGTAATCTTAAAAAACTGCATACACATATACACATTGACTTTATTAAGTTTTCTCTGTTCTTCCTTTAAAATTATGTAGAACTCAGAGTATAATTTGATGAAGAGATATACTGGTATGTCTGCAACTGCAAAGAGTTTTAGCTCTTTTTTTTTAAATTAAGTTTATTTATTTTTAGAGAGAGGTGGGGAGGGGCAGAGAGAGAGGGCAAAAGAGAGAGAATGCCAAGTGGCTCTGTGCCATCAGTGCGGAGACTGATGTGGGGCTCGAATTCACAAACCACAAGATCATCCTAATCTGAGCCAAAGTGCGACACTTAACTGACTGAGCCACTCAGATGTCTCGAGAGTTTTAGCTTTTAAATGTGAAAATTATTTGCTTACACCTGTTGAATGCTGCTTTTCTAGGGATATTTGCATGGATTTATTCGTTATTCATCTATTCATTTATTTTTGTGTTTATTTCTAAACAGAGGTAGCATTCAGGGGAGAGAGGAAGAAAAGATTTCATTTGACTGTTAATGTAATAGTCTGAATACTAGCCCAGTTTTTTGTTTGTTTTGGATGCCCTCTTCACATATATTTTGCTACATGTGCAGGGAAAATAAAATATTTGGAGGCAAATAAAACAAGTTATAGTTATATTGTAGTTATATTGGAAGGACACAGTTCCAACAGCAATTAAAATATATTACCCTGAAAATGATGTTTTATATATAGGACTGATTGGATCAACTGATGATAGGCATCACAAGTTTTAAAAAGCCAGAAGACAGATTTCATTGTTGTTAACTGTCTATATGGTCAAGGCACTTGCTTAGCTAAGTACATTGACAAGATTTATAACTACAATGATTTATACAACATATCTTGATATTGTTCCCATACTACTTAATTTTGCTGCTTTTTTTACTCTGATTCAGTATCAATTCAATAAGTAACATATTAAGAAAAATTTCCCAAAAGGAAAAAAAAAAACACAGAAGCTGGTTCTTTTAGCAAGTCTGTGATAAAGCTACTGATGGTGATGGTAGCAGTAGTCATTTATTAAGTTTCACTATAGTAGTTAGCTACTTAGATACTCCCTTATTCAATCTCCCTAACAAACCCAGGGATTAGGTATAAGTATCCATTTTTTTCAGTTGAAGCAAATGACGTTTTAAAAGATTAAGTCATTAGCAATGATGGCCCTTACTAAAAGAGTGGTTCAATCAGGATTCAAATCCAGATCTTTCTAACCCTAAAGGCCTTGCTCTTTACTGTCAGAAACTACCATCCGTAATTTAAATTTTGTAATATTAATTTCTCTAAAATGTTTTTAAAATAAAAATCACTACAAATGATAAATGAAAAATATTAGGCTTTCATGGAAAATATTCTACTTTATACTGAAATTA
The DNA here is from genome assembly GCA_028646485.1 of Cryptoprocta ferox. Lineage (NCBI taxonomy): Eukaryota > Metazoa > Chordata > Mammalia > Carnivora > Eupleridae > Cryptoprocta > Cryptoprocta ferox. The sequence continues at coordinate 10,859,329 of CM053567.1, read as the reverse complement.
GGAAGTGGAGATCCAATGGTTTATCTTCAGTGGATTCAAGAATGCTTTATAAAGCTAAATAATTTTTTTTATGAATTACAGTAACAAACTCATTTGCAAGGTTAACAGATTATTTTCTACTGAACCTTGTGGTACAAATATGGTACCCAGACTGCATTCTGTCTTCCTATGTGTAATACACGTCCTGTAAAAATTCAATTTGAGATTGCAGTTTTGTACAAAACTTAAATGTTTTCCAACGTGCAAGGGATTATGGCTGCAAAGCAAAACCTACAGGCATGTCTATCCTATTTCTCTATGTGTTTTTGCTCTGACATCAATTGCTTGGAATACTCAGTTAATATATGTGAATCAATCATCTCATTAAGGTTTCATTCATTTAAAAAATCGTCTGTTGTTCAGAGACAATATATTTCTTGCAATATAATTTTTATGTTCACCAAATACAGTGGGATGGATTTAAGAGAGAGGACTTTGTTGTTATAGAGCTTAGGATGCAGAATTCTTAGACTTCACTCAAGCTTGCTGTACTTTTTAGCTGCTGGCACTGAGCCATATGCATCTTTGCAATTCAGTCAATTCTTTTCCCCCAAAAGGCATCTATAAGCAAAATATTCTAATAAATCCAAGAACTATGCAGAAAGAGGGCAATGTTAGGTTAATCAGAGCCATGTCAATGTCAGCATGCAAAATATCCATAGTTAATGGAAAAGAAAGAAATTGGCAAAAAATTGCACATTGGTTTTATCTGTGAAGGGCAACTGGGACTTTATTTTCTATGAATAATAGTGTTTAAAAAGAGGATGCAAAAATAAAGGGTCATATAATAGAAATTTCAGTCTTCGTGAAGTCTTAATTTTGAGTAGTGATTTCTGTTTCTAAAATCATTTGACCCAATCTCCATCAATATTCATGAAGAGTTTAAAATTTAAAGGATTACTTTATCTATAAACGATTTCAATAGAATACGTATTATGATAAAAACAGATTAGTATTCATCTTCTTCGCAATCTTAAGTGTTTTGTTGTTGTTGTTGTTGTTTGTTTTTTTAATTCCAGAAAGGAAATAATGACCTCGACTTACCTGAATTCTTGTTGAACCCAGGGATGTTAATCAAGGAGTACAGAATTATCTCCCTTCCTTAAAGGGAAATTTGTTTTCCATGTAGTTTAAGGAAAGGAGTTATAGCAGTTTACAAAAAGTACACAAACTTCAGCAAACTAGAAATAGGTAAGATAAATAAATTAAAATAGGGGTGATAAATTATGGCTAATAGTAAGTACTCCAAAGGTAAGAAACCCTGACTGGGGTTAATGCTGAAAAATCCATTATATTATAAATAACACAGAAATAGTTTAGAAAACTCCCATCTTTATCACAACATTCTTTCCAGAATTTCCCCTATTTGGCAACAGAGTCAAATAAAGGAAAACCTTGGTTTGTGAGTATAACTCATTCTAAAAGTGTGCTTGTAATCCAAAGCACTTGTATCTCAAAGTGAATTTCCCCCAAAGAAAGAATGGAAACTCAGATGATTCAGTCTACAACCCAAAAATACTCATAAAAAATGATTACAAAACTGTTCAAAAATACGAAATACAAAATATAAAGAAAAATAAACAAATGAACTTTGAAAACCTTCGTGGCTGATATGATGGAGACAAGAAAAAGAGTTACTGCATAGGACAACTTTCACTATCACTAACGTAATCACTGATATCTAATGGGTCAATGGAATCTTTTACTGCTTGGGGGCCACTGTATACGCTCACACAGATGTTGACTACAGTTCAGTATCAATAAACTCTTGTCATATATTGTATGTCATGTAACTGGCAATAGGCAGCAGAGGAAAGGGTCTATACCTGCAGGCAGCCTGAGCCAGAATGAAGCAAAGCATTCCTAAGCTGACTCCGGTATGGAAAAGCAAAGGACTGTCCATATGTGACCAAAAATATACTTTCACTATTGTGGGCACCTTCCAACATTCTGAAAAAACACTGGTTTCTGCCAAACACTGCAGCCTGAAACTGAACATCTGAGCATGGGAGATGATCACCCACAATCCCACAGTGGGTGAAAGAGAGAGAGAGAAAGAGAGAGAGAGAGAGAGAAAGAGCGACAACGCGAGTGCATGACAGAGCGAGAAGAACCACTGGCTCATTTGTGGTCATGTGACATTCAGCATCACATAGCACTCTTATTGCCTGACATTGCTCGTTTATCAAGGCAAAGTTTGTTACAGAGGTTTGCTGGTCTTGCAGAACACTTGCAGAACCAATTATTCACAATCCAAGGTTTTACTGTACTTCCAAGTACACAGAAAAACATTAGAACTTGATCAGATTCTCTTCGCTGATTGCTGGCCCCCCAGTCGTTAGCCTTACTGACCCATTCAGTGCCTGAGTCATGCTGCCCGACAGCCTTTCTAAAACACAACTTTAATCCTGCCACACTCTCTTGCTTAAAATCCCTCTGCCTCCTGTCTGAAGAACAAAGTTAATAACATGAACAACAAAACTTAAAGTTCTTTAGGAAAAGAAGGACACGAAAGGATTTTTTTTTTTCATTCTGCTTCTTCCTCAATTATTCCACAGCTTGGAGTAACCACACTCTCCATAACTGTTGGACACCTTTTTTTTGTTTTGTTTCTTTCATAGGGCTAACTTTTGCTACATTTTGTAATTTTATGTATTATTCCTATTGTCCATTGTTTCCATTTTCCTTTTCTCTGTCCTTAGGCCCTTTCCCACCTAGTCTCCCTGGAAGATCACCACTGCATCTTTAAAAGCCAAATGTCACCGCTCCTGAAAAGCCTTCTCTGGTTTTCCCAGGCTCTGGAAACAGAAGCTGATGCCTCTCACGCGTAACACAGGGCTCCGTTTGCAAGCATGTGAGCCTACATGGCAGGACCAGGTTCCATTCTTGTTCGTATCCCCAACACTGAGGCTAGTGCCTTACTCACTTAAGGTTTTTAAGAAAGTGATTGGTGGTTGGAGGAAAGCGGCAGGGAAGAAATGAGAGCATCCTCCCACCAAAGTACCTGCCAATAGGCGGGGCGGGGGGGGGGGGAAGTATCCACACTTACACAGGACTGGGAGCCTGCCTGGACCAACATATTGCCACAAGATAGACATGCATAGTATTTCAGTCATATTTTTAACTCCCTTCCGTACCTAAGGGATCATCTGCATCTTCTCTGAGCTTTATGAAACTCAGGAATCTGTGTCTCCCTCAGAGCAGAGATGGTGAATAAAAGTCACCTCTGCACCTTTAAGACTTAAGTCTTAAGGACACAAAATAGGCACCATTCAAAAGGTTCTACTGCTCTTTCCTGGTAAATCGTATGCAGTAATAATGACTTTTCAGACCATCTGATCAAAGCAGGGCTATCAACGAAGGAAACATGTTTCCTATGAGATGAGGAAGGAAAGGAGGAGTGTCACAACTTCTCTTAGTATCTTTTGATAATCTAATAAATAACCTCATATCATTTGTCCAGCAGAACTAGTTTCTGAAATCTGTCACTTCCAAAATCAGATATTGTTATGTGGGTGAACTAATATATTAGTTTTTATGCTTAATTTTACATTATAGTATACAATGAAAGGTGACAACATTCTGTACTTTGCATGAGGCTTATTTTCCTGCTTCTAGGTCAGAAACAAACATGTTTTAAATTCTTATTCTGGGACAAGTGAAAGAATAGGTTTTTGGGTTGTTGTTTTTGTTGTTTTTAATCTACATTTCTATCCCTAGTGGCCCCTTGCATGGATAGAGATGGTAAGTAAAAAGAAAAAAAAAATACCTTCTGGCGGTAACTGATCACAACACATGTTATTTTGGGCCCATATCTATTACTAGTTCAGTAAGTCAGAATTTGATTGTTGAACAGCAAGAGAGAAGGGGTTTTTCTGAAGTCTTTTAGAACCATAATTCCAAAAGATTTATGAAAATAAACAATGGGCTCAAATTTAGCAAAAGGCTCATCTCAGCTTGTTTTCTTTTACTGACTGCTAATAGTCTCCTGCTAGGTCCTAATGCCAATGTTCAGTTTATGTCCCAAATCCTTGCCCGCTAGTTAACTGAAGTATGGCCCAGGCGTTGGCAAAAGCTTTCCTAAGACGTTCCCAATCACATACTTAAGACACACAATGTTTCTCTTAGATTGGAGTAAGAAATTTATTTCTGCCCCAGGAGTACATTTGATATACCAGTTTGTCTCTGATGGCGTATTTCTGCCAAAATCATGTACTGACTACAATTCTTTGGATAATAATAATAAAAAAGCTAGTTGATCCCAACACTCTGATCCCTCAAGTGGAGTGAATAGCAATAGGTTGAAGCCGTAATTCACATCATAAGTTGCATAGCAGTTGTGCTATGAATAAGGTACCGTCTATACTCTGGGGAAAAGAGCTGACTTCTCATGCAGAAATACACTAGGACTTGAACACTGAAAAAGCACTTTCTGGACTACTGTGACTATTCTCAGGGAGGGAAAAAAAGGACCTGATTATTCAGGGTTTTTTTCTCAGGCAAAACCCTAATGAACTCAATGAAAAGCTTCCCTTACCAAACAGTGCCAAATTAGCTCATTTAATTTTTCTTGAGCTGTTTTATGGTTATATAATAAAGTAGAATATACATGCCTAATAAAATTTGTTAAGAGTCAGCTAAGGGATCTGTACTTATTCTTTTATTGTGTACAAATAAATACCTGAAGCACAGATCTTTATTTCCTTGATATTTATTGTTCTTTCATATCTTGACATAAGCCCTGTTCTGCAAGGGCTCTAATAAATACAGTGAAACTAAACCACCATTCAGTGTATGCCAGTAAATTTGCATCAGTGCCCTGGTGATGCTGCTGCATTTTTTGCTCTTGTGTATTTCAGAGTGGGCGTGTCACATGCATCCATAGTTGACAGTCATACTATGAAGCAGAGCCCTGGCAAAGAAAAGTGCCAAATTGATGAAACAAAAACAAAACAAAATAGAAAAGAAATGAAGCAAGTTCCAGTGAACAGGCAAACAGGACTAGTTTAGCACTGAAAAATCGGTAAGGTCAAACAGGTTCCCTCACCAGAGGAGACTGTTGAAAATCAACCTGTCCTTTGAACCCTGGGATTTCTCATCTTCATGCTACCTATACACACGGAGCCTCCGTTCTAATGGGTCTGATTAATGAAAGGAAGATAGAGTATGTTTCTTTACGAGGTTCCATTTACTCATTAACTCTTTGCCTTTTGATTTCTTTGAAAGCTTCTCAGGAGTCAGGAATGACTTTCTAGTTCTCAAAACCAAATACCTTCTTAAAGTCCACACTAGGAAGCTGAAACTCTTCCACTATGATTTCTGTGAGACTATAATCTTATTCTCCTCTCACCTGCTTAACGGGTTCTTTAAAATTGTCTACCGTAGTTGTTGTATACTAAATGTTTGTGCCTTCCCAAGCCAAAAAAGAAAGAAACAAAGAAAGAAGGAAAGAAAGAAAGAAAGAAAGAGACAAGAAAAAAAAGAAGAAAAGAAAAAATCTTTTGTTAAAATTTTAACCTCCCAGGGCGATGGTATTAGGAGGTGGAACGTTTGGGAGGTAACTAGGTCATGAGGGTAGAATGCTCAAGAACAGGATTAGTATCCCTTATAAGAGACACAAGAACTCATCCCATCTCTGCTCTCTGCCTTGCAAGGATATAGGAACACAGCCATCTGTAAACCCAAAGCAGACCCCACCCAAACATTAACTCCGATGCCATGACCTTGAACTTCCAGGCTCCAGAACTATGAGAGACAAAAGTCTGTTGCTTAAGTCACCCAGATTGTGGTTTTCTGTTATATATAGCGGCCTGAACTAAGTCAGTGCTTTTCCCCCTCACCTTTATCTGACCCAGAAATGACAGAAATGCTCAGAGCTTTTGCCCCCACCTTTCTCTCCTTCCACTCTCCCTGATTTCTTCTCTTTACTGGTCATCTAGCATGTTCAGAATTTCAACTATACATTTTAATGTTTATTTATTTTTGAAAGAGAGAGAATGTGAGTGGGGGAGGGGCAGAGAGAGAGGGAGACACAGAATCCGAAGCAGGCTCCAGGCTCTGAGCTGTCAGCACAGAGCCTGATGTGGGGTTCGAACTCACAAACCATGAGATCATGACCTGAGCCAAAGTCTGACACATAACCGACTGAGTCACCCAGGGGCTCTAATCATTTTTAGCTTTTGATTTAAAGTGAGACATGCAATTCTTCCTCTCACATGAACACTCAGAGGCCACTGTTGGCTATTGATTGGCCTAATTTCACTATCTTTGTGTCCCAGGAAATAGGGAGGCCTGAGGAGAGGGAGGGAGAGAGGGAATGGCCACTCTGTGGAGAAATCAGAACACACAAGGCATTTATCAATTAAGTTTGCTGTCTTATATGGGCACAGTTTGTGGTGCCCCCAAAAGATCACAATGGTAACATCACAGATTACTGATCTCAAACCATCATAACAAAGAAAATAATAATGAAATATTCTGAGGATTACAAAACATGACACAGAGACGTGGAGTGACCAAAAGCTGTTGGGGAAACGGTGCTGAGAGACTTGCTTGATGCCAAGTTGACACCAACCTTCAATTTCTTACAAAATAAATAAATGTATAAAAATTAAAAAAAATTAAAAAACACAACAAAAACCCATTATCTGCAAAGGCAATAAATCAAAGCACAACAAAACGAGGAAGGAAATAATGGTATGTGACAGTGCACTAGAGCAAAGACCTGGGGACGTACAATAGTTCTTCCTCGTCATCCTCTTCTCATTCCTTCCAAGAATATCACTGGTGTACCAGTCCTCCAAACCCAAAACCTCGTACTTATTCTTTATTCCTCGAATAGACAATTGCATTTACTTCCAACCTGGTTTGAATACGCCTCTTGCTTTTATAAGATTTTACTTTCAAATACAGCTCCTCTTGCAATATACCCATGACCTCATTCCTCTGACCTTTCATTTTTCGTAACACAGATTAAGGTCTATGATTGCGCACCGATGCATTTTGATACCCCTTTAACACACACTAACACTCAACTAAACTGGGTCACGTACAACTTCGAAAATTGGTCTTTCGGAGCACCTGGGCAGCTCAATCAGTTAAGCATCTGACTCTGGCTCAGGTCATGATCTCACGGTTCAGGAGTTCAAGCCTCACATGGGGCTCTCTGCTGTCAGCACAAGAGCCTGCTTCAGATCCTTTGCGCCTCCTCTCTCTACCCCTGCCCCACCTACGCTATTTCTTCCTCAAAAATAAATAAACAATAAAAATTTTAAAAAATTAGGTTCAGTTAACAATATTTTGTTTCCTCCTAAATTACTCTTGCTCCTGGTTCAGAAAAGTAAACACCCACCATTGTCAAGGTGTAGCTCGAACTCCATATGCTTTCTTCAATGAATTCCCAGACACCCTTGTTTGCCTAACTTTCAAACTTAGCATGTTCTGTGATGCACTACAGTCCCACAGGCACGCATGTTCACACACACGTATGCACACATACTTTATGAGGTGGGGAGACAGAATAGGGAAACGGCAAGGTTTTGGCATAAGATGGACCTGCCATTTACAAACTAATAGCTTGTTTGAGTTACTTAACCTCTCTGAGTCTTCATTTCCCATCCATAAAATTAAATGTGATAAATAATGTAAAGTACCTTGTAGAGTACAGGGCATATTGCAGGTACTCAATAAAAGCCGGATATCATAAGGAATACTATAAGTAGAAGCTTACTGTGGAAAAGAGTTATGCTCTTTCATTCCATTATTTTCAATGGGGTCTAACAGAGACTTTGCATGTACTTGACCCTTGATAAATACATTTTATATGAATGAATATATAAATGTGTTCTACTTCCTAACAATGTAATTTTCTCTCTCAGATCACCTTACTGCTGCCTCAGATCTCAGAATATGTTATTCACAGAACAGTTTGTACACACTTAAACTACAAACCAAAAATTTACCAGAGGCATGCTTCACCCCCCCACCATGTTTTCATTCATGTTTTTGAAAGAATTTTGGAAAATAAATATTTGTGCAAGTTTAAATAGGTACAAGATTTACCTAAAAAATGAAGCATATTAATATAACACATATTAGGGTTTTATTATTTTTTTTACAATGTTGTACACTGCCTATCATCTTGAAATGATTTAGCTTTATTTTTTATCACTAAACGCTATGTCAATATACTAACTATTTTATATGGGAAAGAATATCTTGAAATAACTATTCGAAACAAAGAGGTGGCTATTTTCTCCCATGCTTTGCAAATATATAATGATGTTTCATATTGCATTTCAAAATATTTTGGCAGGTGGGATATTTTTCTGCCTATATTCAGATAACATATATTTTTTTTCAAAAAAGACCAAATCATAACTCTCATATGACTTTTACAGGAAAAAGTGTACAATTTCTCTTCAACGTCATTATTGATGAAACTAGAAGGATGTCAAAATTGGTCCAAAGAGCATTTGAGAAATAAGGTATTCATAGGCAATGTTAGAATAGATTTTCTGGGTTAGATAGGATACTTGATAAATTTGCACAGGGCCATAAACTGTAACCTGTGGGGTTCTCTATTTCATTTCAAAGGATTATCTGCATCTCTGGCAGCCAAAAATTTACAAGTTAACTTTTCCATCTACAGAGCTATAAAACAGCTCATACAAAATAATAGTCAAGCATAGCACTATTCAGAAAGAATACTCACCAATATTTCTTCTGGTACAGGTATTTTTGATAATTAAGCAAAACACAGCATAATATATCTGCATATATTTAAAATAGATGGGCAACTCTTACTCAAAATATATGTACTCCTTTCACAGAAAGCCTCTGTATCGTCAGTCATCCATTGAGTTTGCTTTAAAGAGCTGATGGGAAGGTTCCACATCAATTCCCCTAGAAAACTCACTAGTCAAGATATTCTGGAAGATCGGTAAGAATTTAAAAAAAAAAATGAAGAGCTGAGAAGAAGAGAACACAATGGAGTATACTGGTGGAAATGAATTAAAAGGAATCAGGTGAAGAGATTTCCACACACAACCCTTTGGCACCTTCTCATCCTTATTCCTGGTACTGCTACAAACAATTCATCTGAATCTATCTATACTTATACAGATCCACACATTAAGAGCACTAAATTTTATCATTAAACCTAAAACAGCACAATTATAAAAATACTTGAAACCGGTAGCAGGTATTTTATTACACTTATTCATTATGATATAAGGCAAAGAACTACATTATCCTATTTATAAACATAGTGTCTTTTTGACTCCAATTGATTTCCTATATTTTGAACAGTTCCTGTCTTGAGGAATATCTTAATATACCCACTCAGACACTTAATAGGTACTTCAGATATAACCTGTCTAAAACATTGTTGACTTCCCCATTTTTCTCTTCCCATTGCCTCCTAAGAGGCCTCGCCCATTCACCCAGTTACACCAAAAACTAAGGGTCATCCATCCTTCAGCTTTATATGTTTTCCACCCTCAATACTGAATCCATGAGAAAGCATTTTGTCTTTCTCACGTCTCCTAACCATCCCCATGGCTACCACCACAGGGTCACTAGCCATCACGACCTCTTCCCTGAACTAGAGAAATATGCCATCCCTTACATCACTGCTTCAAGGCCCATGTCTCTAACCAGTCTCTTAGTTCAATAGAAAGAACTGTTTTCTTAAAGTCAGAGATCATTTCTGTGCTTTGTAACTTCTAATGACTTCCCAACGCGATATAAAAAAAAATTGAAACTTCACCAAGAATACAATGTTCTATGTGATCCGGTCTCTCTAGGTGGCTTTTTCACTTCACCTTGTACTGAGCAGTCCCTCAATTCAACAGGTCTTGCAGTTTCTCAAAAATGCTTATCTCCTTCCTTCTGAGAATCCTTCTTCAACATTTCTCCATTGTTTTTTTTTCACATTATATTTATATGTGAATATATAAATATATATATTTATACACAGTGTGTGTGTATATATACATATATACACATATATATACATATACATATATGCATATATATGTTTATATATATATATCTAAATAATTTTTCAGAGAAACTTTCTGACTGCCCTATCCAAAAATGCATCCTCAACATTTTCTGTACCTTTAACCTACTTTATTTCACTGTATTGCTAACCATTCAGTAAAGTTCATTGTTTACTTATAGGTCTATGTATTTATCGTCTCATTTTCCCACCAAAATTAACATTTATTTCACTTTCCCCCCTCTTTGTTCTTTGCAGTATATCCCTAGTGCTGAGAACAATATGTGGAATCTGATACTGAATATGCTGATGGAATGAATTAAAAAATGAATATGGATAAAATTGAAAAATATTAACATAAAAATTAGTTTAAAACTTTTCACCTTCTGATTCATATGTTTAAAAATGCTGAATACAAACACAATGCATATAATTTTAAGAGCAACATGCTTACTTTCTTATATTTACTTGATATAATTGCAAATCAGACATATTACCCTATTAATACAAAAAGAAAACAGTATTCACATAAATGAGCCATCCCACTTTCTGTTTAACGTTCATGAAACAATGTCTGATAGGACTTTGAGAAATACATGCAATACATTCAAAGTCATTTCTGTGTTATTTTTCAAAACATAAAGCAGAGCCCCCTTTCCTTTTCCGGATTCTACAATTATTAACACACTCTTCTAATAAAATTCTGTTAAAATTTCCTACAATTTCAATTTTATATCTCCAGGTATCAGCCAGAAACTTTTAAGGTCTTATGTATTTCTTTAAAAATTTTTTAACATTTTTTATCATTGAGAGAGAGAGAGACAGAGCATGAGTAGGGGAGGGACAGAGAGGGAGACACAGAATCCAAAGCAGGCCCCAAGCTCTGGGCTTTCAGCACAGGGTCCAATGTGGGGCTCGAACCCACAAACCACAAGATCATGACCCGAGCCAAAGTTGAGCCACTTAACCAACTGAGCCACCCAAGTGCCCCGGTCCTATGTATTTCAAAACTGACTCCCCAAGTAACTGAAGTTATCAACACATTTTAATGAGACCTATTTAAAAAATAAAATAAAATATTAGTTCTAAAGGTTAGCAATAAAATGGAACCTTAATTTTACCTTGACAAATGGAAAAATTATGTTATTGTTAAACAATTATATCTTACAATAATTAATATGCCTTATTTTGTTTTTTATTAATATCCATACATATTATAATCTTTGTTTATTCCTGATTTTGTTACTATTCCTGATAGGAAAAACTAAAAAGAACTTAAAAATTGTACTGAGCATTTTGAGAAGTGTGATCAAAATGCAGCAAAGTTTCACTAGAATGCCATGCTGTACTAACTGCTTTTCTGTTTTGATTTGACCACAAGAATAGTAATAGATTTGGCTATGAAAAAAGGAAAAGCCAGACCATATTTATTTCCAGCATACCCCCCTCATAAGAGGGGCTTGAACACTTGGGTGAGGGTGCAATTCTGGTTCATCATTTACAACAACACAATGTCCCACTTGCCACTTTTTACATTGATAAGTAAACTATAATACTAAATGTTTACAGTTAAGAGAAATGACTTGATGCAAGTCTGATAGTCTGAAGGTTATGGTCTCTACCCAAATCTTCATTTTGTCTAAATCCTATCCTGACAACTAGGAGGAACTCTGTACCTTAATTCACTGTAAAACATGCCTTTACTGAGCTACTTTCTAACAAATATCTCTTCTACAATTTCTGCAATGTGGTCTATGAACATTTTAAAAAAATATATCATCCAGTACTTTTTATATAAAATCCAATGTAATAAAACTCTTTAAAACTTAGTTTGGTGCAGTGAGACCTAACTAAAGTATTGGCATATCCTATTAAATAATTGATAGTCCTATAAGCCATTTTGTTTTAGATGCCTGAAAGTCAGTGCCAAATAAAAAATGCAGTACAAAATAAATGTTTAGCTTATGTGGTTATTATGTTTGAAATCTCCTCATTTAGCATGGATTTAAGGACTCTGTTTCCGTTTTAATTTTTTTTTGTACAATTTAATTCGATATATATTCAGTTACCTGAAGTAATTTATTTTGGAGGCACAAAGACTATTAAAGTCAATAGATTTAGACAAAAATTGCCTTACAGTAATATTGAGATGATCAAATAAGATGATGTACTATAAAATGCCTTTCCAAACCATAATCTTACCTAAAATTCTTAATTTCTTATAATAAATAGCTTCTGTCAATTATGTATATTTTATTCCAGCACTATAGTGCCTGTGGTTAATTTTTTTTTATTTTGAATTTATTATAAAACAAGAATCAAATGACCAATCCCATTTTACAAATAAGGGAATACCAACTCATGGTGGATGCCTCAACTTCCTGAACGTCATATATTTGGCAAATGAGCCAGAATTTGAATATAAGTCAAACTACACCCCTGCCTTGTATCTGCTCTACTCCTAGTGAATCTAGGGGGAGAAAAGTGTTCAGTAGGTAGTAATAGGTCTAAAAGATAAAAAGTCTTATTATGGACTAACTGAGTGTGATGAGGAACAGGACAGAAGGCACCATGGATATATTTCATCCCACTCTAATTTTCTTAAGGTTGACATGGATGTTATCGCTATCTTCTATTTGACATAGTACCTAAAATACTCTGAGAGTTTAATACCTTTATCATTGAGAGGATGTTGGGCTGCTCTGAGTCTCTACCAATAACAACAAATTCTTAGCAACATTGTCAATGAATGCCTAGGAAATGCCAGGTACTGACTTAGAACCTTTGGGATACATTAGAATATGCCCATATGTGGCTCACCGTCTAGCTGGGACAAACAAACAAAAATAAACACAGTAAATAATATATCTATGTTGGGGACTAATAATCATTACAAAAAGAACAAGGACAGAAGATGAGTAGTGCAGGGAGAAAAAAAAAGGGAGCAAGTTGTAAATTTATATAGAATTGCTGCAGAAGACTTTATGGAGAAACAGATAGTTGACAAATGGCTCTAATGAAGTGGGCAGTCATTATATGAATTCGAGAGAGAAGACTTTGGCAGGCAGAAAGAAGATCTAGAGCAAAGACTGTAAGCCCTGCATGCTTAGAACAGAAAAAATATGGAGAGTGGAGATGGGGGCAGGAGCTAACAAATCACATGAAGTCTCATCTGCCATCATAAGAACTTTGCCTTTTACTCTAAAGGAAACAGCAGCCATCAGGAGTGCTTGCACACAAAAATGACATGATTTAATAATGCCATGGTCTAATCATGTTAGAGGAATCAATATGGCTGCTGTACTGAAAATGGACTTTAAAGGAACAATGAAACAGGGAATCATGGAGACCGGTCCAGAGGGCATTGTGTGATTCCTGATGAGAAGTGATGATAGCTCAGTCTAGGGTAGCACAGGCGCATGGAGTGTTTTGGATTTCGTGTGTGTGTGTGTGTGTGTGTGTGCGCGCTCTCGTGCCAATTAGATTCCTTAACAGATGATGGTAAAAGCAGCAGGAGAACAAATCTAGGCGTGAGGTGGGATCAGAAAAAAGCAAAAGTTCAGATATGGCTGTGTGGAGTTTCAGACCCTGATAGACATCACCTCTTACCACTCCCCTGTTAGTGACAACTGTGGTACTTTTTCCTTGAACGCAAGTACAGCACAATGGCCTCCTCAATCAAGTACTCCTGGTAACCATGGCACTGGGCGAGGGAGCCATCTGCCATTACTATGAGTTGCTGGTTGTTATCTGAACCACTTGCCAAGTACATCATGAAGATGTCCCTTCCATGTATGATTTTTCTAGATATATGCATTTGAGGTACAGATTTATTTAAGACACATTACTCACATCATTTTGATAGCGGAATATGGTCGCCATGAAAGTTACATTTCCTCTGAAAGCACATTTTGTTTTTGATTGAGAATCATTAAGAACTTGGGATAGTCTGCAGGGTTTATAAGCCTTAAAGTCAAAATCAACATAATAATGTGCCTTCTGCAACTCCATGTATTTCTGCATGGCTTGTTTAGCTCAAACAAACACTAAAAGTTGACCTATTTTTGCTGCCTTTTATACTTTATGTAACATTTCTGATAAACTATAATTATGGGTCCACATTTTGTTCTAACAGCATTTGAAGGTCAATACTAACATGCATTATTTCTTTCAAACAGAGAGCTATTTCACAGAGTATTCTAACTTGATATATCTATGTTAATAGGGGGAAGAGGCCAAGTGAACCATCCAGCAGGTGATTTAGTAAATAAAGATAATGCTCATAAAGTAGAAAGTGAGAAAAGAAAATTCATCTCTGTCTGTTTTTGTTGGTGGTGTTTTAACTATCCTATTGACAATAATAACAATAATTCCACCTATAAGAAAAGAAAAATAGAACACCTAAGCACCATGACAATCAATGCAATGGATTTGGATTAGGAGTCAAAGATCTTGAGAAATGGAGTGATAAGCAGAAAGGGACAAAAATCCCTTTCAAAAGAATAAATTAAGAACTTGTATTTGTATGGGTATATAATTTTGCAAAAGGGCCCCAATATTTTCAAGGTAGGAAAAAAAATCTATACAGAGTAAAGGACAGAGCTTGGACACCTTGGGCAGGGGAGGCAAGGGGGAGGGGTATGACTGTCAATACTTAGAAAACTGTGTATGTGGCATTGGCAACTAGCATGATAATCCGCTTTCACCACTCTCCTGGTTGTAGACGTTAAACTTGATCTCTAAATCTCTTTGCTTTCACATCTAAACATTTCTTTGAGCTCAGATACTAACTGATATAATGCCAGTAAAGGGAGGTACCTAATCACTTCTCCAGGTTTTAATAACCATAAAATGCAAGGTAAATAAATATGTACAAATAAGTACATATGGCAGGTAACTTAAAAGGTAAGTTTTAATGCATCTGCTTTCTGGGTCTTATAAAATTTTTCTGATGATATCAGAATCCAATTCAGTATAAAGGCAAACAAAGGATTATATTCTTAGACAATGTTGATTAATATTTCCTTTTTGAAAGTCCTTCTATAGAAATCTTATAGTATCTGCCCTCAGGCAACAATGGGATTAAACTAGAAATCAGTGACAGAAAGATAATTAGGACATCCCAAAATTCTGGATATTAAACAAAACACTTTCAAATAGCACATGAGTCAAAGAAGACATATCAAGAGAAATTTTAATATGTTTTGAACAAAATGAAAATGAAACCACGATTTATTAGAAAATAAGAAATATCTAAAATGAGTTATCTAAATTTCCACTGTAGAAAACGAGGGGAAAAAAAAGAGTGAATTAAATCAAGGTAAGTAAAAGAAAACAAAATAACAACAACAACAACAAACAGAACAAAAATCAATGAAAAAGAAACTAGGAATAAATTAAGTCAACTGAGCCAAAATCAGGTTATTACAAAGAACAATGAAATTGATAAACCTCTAGCCAAGGTAATTAAGAATACAGGGAGAGAACACAAATTGCTAATATCAAAAATAAAAGACAGGGCATCACTACAGGGATCATGGAAATTAAAATATTTATATAGGAACAACATGAACAACTCTATGCCCACAAATGTGATAAAATAGATGATATGGATTAATTCCTTGAATGATATAATCTGCCAAAACTCACACAAGAGGAAATAGATGAGCTTTTTAGGCCTATATTAAGGAATTTGAAGTAATAATCTTTGAAAATAGAAAACACCAGGCCCAGATGGGTTTACTAGTGAATTCTAGCATTTGAGAAGAAAATCATACCAATTCTCCACAACTACGTTCAGAAGACAGAAACAAAGGGGATACTTCCTAACTCATTTTATGGAGGAACACTAGCCTAATAATAAAAACAGATGAAGATATTATAAGAAAATCACAAGCAAATATCTCTCATGAATATAGATGCAAAAATCCTCAGCAAAATATTAGCAAATCAGATCCAAAAATTACAAAAAAATATATGCAGCACAATCATGTGGGCTTCATCTCAAGTATGCAAGCTGTTTCAACATTTGAAAACTAAGTAACATAAATTCATCATATCACATGATCTTATCAATAGATAAAGCCTTGACAAAATGCAATTCCCATTTATGATAAAAAAAAATCTCAAACTAGAAATATAGAACTTTCTCAAATTGATCAAGTCTATCTACAAAACACCTACAGCTAACATCATACTTAATGGTGTGAAATTTGAAACTTCCTTAAGGATACAATCTTGAACAAGTGGAATTAATATTAAAAAACACAGTATCATTTACATTAACAGCTTTAAAATAAAACAGGTATAAATCAAACCATGTATAAGTTCTATCTGAAGAAAACCACAAAACTCATGAATGACATCAAAAAACTAATTAAATGGAGAAATAGTCTACCTTCATGGGTAGGAAAACTCAGTACTGTTAAGATGTCAGTTTGTCCCAATGTGATCTATAGAGTTAATTCAATCCCAATCAAATCCCAGAAAATTATAAATATTGATCAAACTGATTTTGAAATTTACAGAATATCAAAAGACCTACAATATGCAACACAATATTTAAAGGAGAACAAAGTTGAAGGAGCAAGACTTCCAACTGTAGTAATCAAGACAGTGTGGCAAAAAGAAGGAACAACAAGTGTTGGCGAGGATATGGATAAATAGATACCCTCATGTGCTGTTGGTTGGAATGTAAGCTGGTGCAGGCACTGTGGAAAACAGTATGGAGATTCCTTAAAACATTAAAAACAGAATGACCCTATGATCCAGCAATCACATTACTAATGATTTACCCAAAGAACACAAGAAGACTAATTCAAAGACATCATGCACTCCTAACCTTCCTGCAACATTATTTACAAGAACCAAATTATAGAAGCAGCCCAGTGTCCATCGGTAGAAGAATGGATAAAGAAGATGTCGTGTGTATACACACACACACACACACACATACACATACACAATGGTATATTATTGAGCTGTAAAAAAGAATGAAATTGTTCCATTTTGCAACAATATAGATAGAGCTAGAGAGTATAATGCTAAGTTACATAAGCCAGTCAGAGAAAGACAAATGCCATATGATTTCACTCATAGGTAAAGTTTAACAAAACAATTGAACAAAGAAAAAAAAGATAAACCAAGAAACCTTTTTCTTAAATTTTTATTTATTTTTGAGAGAGAGAGAGAGAGAATATGAATGAATGAGCAGAGGAGGAGCAGAGAGAAGGAGACAGAGAATCCCAAGCAGGCTCCAAGCTGTCAGCACAGTTCTCAGGAACTGTCAGATCATGACCTGAGCTGAAAGTAAGAGTTAGTAGCATAACCAATGGAGCCACCGAGGTGCCCAGGACAATAAATAAATAAATAAATATTTTTTAAATGTTTATTTTTGAGAGACAGACACAGAATGTGAGTGGGGGAGGGGCAGAGAGCGAGGAAGACACAGAATCCGAAGTAGGCTCCAGGCTCTGAGCTGTCAGCACAGACCCTGAAGTAGGGCTCAAAGCCCCGAACCATGAGAACATGACCTGAGCAGAAGTTGGATGCTTAAATGGCTGAGCCACCCAGGTGCCCCCAGGATATTTTAATCATGTGCATGAGTCATTATACATTTGTCCAGACCAGGACGTATAAAACACCAAGAGTGAACCCTAAGGTAAACCACGGGCCTTGAGTCACTACGATACATAGGTTCATCCTTGATAAATAATGTACTGGTGTTACTGAGCGAGGCTGATAATGGGAGAGGCCAAGCATATGGGGGGCAAGGGGTATATGGGAAAACAGTATCTTCTCTCGGTTTTGTGGTAAATCTTAAAATACATTAACAAAATAAACTCCTAAAAATCCTATCATATTTAAATAACATACAGAACAATTTTCAATAAGTATTGTTAATAACAATTAAAATTTCTCTAATGATTATTTCATAAGCGTTTTTTTGTCTTCCAAGTCAATGGCTCTCATTATTTTTCATTAAAAAATAGATTTTTAAAATATGCGTCTCTGTATGTTCTGTATTACACCTCACATTGTTTTCATTCAAAATACAAGTCATGCCTGTGTAGTCATCAGAAAGTTTAATCAGACAAGATTTACAAAACAAAACAAAGTCTCCATCTCTATGCAGCCATTGGCTACAGTTGTGTTTAAGAAACACTCCATGTGAGTCAATGCTGCAGCTAAACAGGCCAGTTACTGGATATCACAGGTAAAGTTCCTCTGGGAACATGAAAGCATTATTCCTTAGACCCCAGGAAGATTCTATCAGGTTTCTGTTGGCAGTCAAATGCAGAATTTAGCCATGGTAAGCAGTAGAATCAATTATTAGCCTTTGGCCTGCCGACCTTCTTAAAAGCCCTGCCCATACCCTGCGTGGTCTCAGCTGAATTAAAATGTGATCTCAAGAACTTCCCATGTAGAAGCAAATAGACAGTTCTGTGTGATCCCATGTCAAATTAATCATCAATATGCTAAACAACATCCACTATTCTGACAACTGATCTAGTGTGGAGATCTAAAAAGCTTACTTCACAACATTCCAATATTTCCGTGTACTGCACTGGAGAAGTGATAGATTTTTGTACAAATTTGGAATTGTTTATTCAACTGGGTCTTAAAAAATCTAAATTCACATCATTGTGGGTGCATTGGCAAAAGTGACTTCCTGAAGATAAGGTTTTATTCCTTACTGTTTCCCTAGGGTTAAAAACCTTAGAAACATAAATGTCTTCATGAAGCATAGTGTTTCTCTATTTTGTATGTGCTACTTCAACCAGGTGAGGCCTGTGTGGAAGTACTTGGTGCCACAGGCAATTTAGAGAGGAAGAGAGTCCTCATTAGGACTGGTGATGAAGTTCTCTGAAACCCTGCAGCTTTTAAAGTTCACAGAAGCCCAGCCACCAAGAGAAACTGCTTCTACAGGCTTTTTAGAAATGATCAGACACCCTCAAGTCATCAGTTTCCCTCACATCTACTCACCCACTGGGGCAGAGGAGACTGGTTGCAGATAACTCCATCCACAAGGTAGCTGCATTCTTTGAGTACAAACATTCCCACATCCTCTGAGCTATTGTTATGTACACATGGCATTAGTTACAGAGAACATTTACAACTGGTGACCTTGAACCTGCCTGGCCTACCCCTTTTCCATTCCACACCGCAAAAGAGTAGTACTTTGTAATTTTGCCATAACTGATATTGGACTGAAGCAGCTAATTTCTTCAAGATAGAAACTTCGTACACACATTCTGCTGTATGATACTTAGAAAGTGATTTTATGCAATGACTTTATCTGATATTTTCTTTTAATAAAAGTGTTTCATACCTTCAGCACAGTTGAGTATTATAAGTATTGTATATTGAGTATTAGCTTAATGCTACGTAAATATGGACATTAATAAATATTCAGTGAAAGCATAAATGGCAAGGTTGTCATGGGAACTCCAATGATTCTTTAAAGGGTATTTATTACATATGAAACATGTGTCTTACATGTGGACACACAGAATTCCATGCCTGTCTCTAATGTCAGTCTAGTCTATCATCATGATGTCACTGCTTTCCAATGACATTCTTCTACTTTTAACTTAGGGGCAATCTGTTGACATTTGCTGAAGGAATTCATCACACTATGGTCAAAAAAGTATCGTCACATGTTGTAAAAGTTAAACACACAATCAGTAAAAAAATCTCTGATGTTTACTCCCTTAGTCTATCTCAATCTCTTTTGGATGTAAGTATTATTCGGTTTTCTTTAATCTTTGATTTTAGGGGCACCTGGGTGGCTCAGTTGGTTGAGGATCCGACTTTGGCTCAGGTCATGATCTCGCGGTCCGTGAGTTCGAGCCCCACATCGGGCTCTGTGCTGACAGCTCAGAGCCTGGAGCCTGCTTCAGATTCTGTGTCTCCCTCTCTCTCTGCTCCTCTCCCACTTGTACTTTGTCTCTCTCTCTCAAAAATAAATAAACGTTAAAAAATTAATCTTTGATTTTAAATTATGTATTACAATCTCCTTACAGATCCATAGTTCATGTTCATGGTATCCTCCAGTATTCAAAGTATTCCTGAATTGCTTTTCAAATAACATGTCATCAGATTTTGAAATGCACTTTTGAGTCCAAAGGCTCCCTTTCCTGTGGATCCCAAAGCAATTTCTGGAATTTGAAGGCAAGAGGAGTTCTTTAGGGATACTCATGTTTAAAAGAGAACCTAAAAAGTCAGTATGTTAAGATCTGAGATATAACAGGTCCCTGCTTCATGTCCTGAGTGTGGATCTTAAATAAACCAAAGGAATCACATTTTAAAATTTGTTGTATCTGTGATATACACGCATCATACTTTCAAACTATTTCAAGAGTCATTTCCCTTGGGATGGCTCCCCTTTTCCCCAGGCAGAGAGAATAATTTCCTGTCTCTACTCTCTCAGAATTTTGCACTAAAATCTATTACAGCTCATATCACTTGTATCACAATTATGCATTTACAGATCTTTATCCCTCATGAGAGAGCAGGCTTATTCTGGGCAGCCGACTATCTTAGTGCATCTTCCATAAGGACTGCTGGAAAATTTCCATTCTGTAACTTACAATAACTCTAAGTGTACCTCTCCAATTTCTGGGGCTTGGGGTGTAAAGAGGTAACATCGGAACTATCTGCCTTAAATAATTAGCCCCCCTCAATGGAAAGTGAGACTTCTGTTTTTGAAATGGGCAATAAAACTTATTATGAAGGACAGAAATGACAGATTTTTGCTTTTTTCTTTACGGTTCACCTATCCTAATTCTGGAGACCACTGATCGAGCTCTCTGACTTAACATGAAAAAGATCATACAAGAACATATGGATAGGGGCAAGTGGGTGGCTCAGGCAGGTAAGCATCTGACTTCGGCTCAGGTCATGATCTCAAGCTCAGGAGTTCAAGCCCCGTGTCAAGCTCTGTGCTGACAGCTCAGAGCCTGAAGCCTGCTTTGGATTCTGCGTCTCCCTCTCTCTCTGCCCTTCCCCCACTCACATAGTCTCTCTTCTTCAAAAATAAACATTTTTTTCCAAAAAAAAAAGAAAATATGGATAAACACAATTTTTTTTCCAGATATATTTAAAAGTTTCATCTTAAAGCAGTATGTTCCAGCAAAGGAATGTCTATTTTGTGCTAGTCCCAGCACTTAATTACCCCGTGTCTAATTCCTATATAATCCTAATCATCACCATACAGGTTAGCAATTGAGGCTCCATCTGGTAGGAGCCCATGTGACTGTCCAAGCAGAAAACACATGGTTTGATTTATAAGAAAATAAATAAATCTTGTTTATGTGGGAAGAATCTCAGTTGTAAAGCATATTTTTAGGCTTTAAAATATTCCCTTGGGTTAAATACTTGTGGGATGAATATTTAAGAATTAGTCATTATTTATAGAATTATATAAGAGAAAAAAGACATTTATCCTTTATTCCAATAAATCACATTTCTTTTCCTTTTTAAGTTTATTAATTTTGAAAGCTAAAGTGAGGAGAGGGGGAGGGAGGGGAAGAGAGATGGGGGGAAGAGGTCGAGAGGGGGAAAGGGGGAGAAATAGAAGGGGAGAGAAAGAGAGGAGGGGAGGGAGAGAAACTCAAGTAAGGTCCATGTTGTCAGCAAAGAGCCTGACCAAGGGCTTGAACTCCCAAACTGTAAGATCATGACCTGAGCCAAGATCAAGAGTCAGTGGCTTAAACAACTGAGCCACCCAGGCACCCGTCTTTTTCAGATTTTAAAGTAATCTTGTGGTGCCTGGGTGGCTCAGTCGGTTAAGTGTCCGACTTCAGCTCAGGTCATGATCTCATGGTTTGTGGGTTCAAGCCCCACATCAGGCTCTGTGCTGACAGCTCAGAGCCTGGGGACTGTCTTCTGATTCTGTGTCTCCCTCTCTCTCTGTCCCTCCCCAGCTCACACTGTGTCTGTCTGTCTCTCTCTCTCTCTCAAAAAAAATAAAATAAATAAAAATAAAACACACACACACACACACACACACACACACACACACACAAGATTTTAAAGTAATCTCTACACCCAATGTGGGGCTCAAACTTATAACCCAGAGACCAAGAGTCACATGCACTATACCGAATGAGCCAACGAGGCACCCAGATTTCAATTAGGAAAACTGCACACACACTACATGCAAAACTCTGAAACTACATGTAAATCAACAGATCAAAAGTGCAAATAGTTTATATATTTAAATGATCGTATTTTTTCAGTAATCAAGATGACCAAACTTCTAAAAACTTTCAAATTGGAGTATTCATCTTTTCCTATTTCCAAGTGAAATTTTGTGAAAGCCATCACAATATGTTAGTACCATTTTAATGAAATATTTGAAATAGTTTTCAAAAAGGAAAACACGGTTCCATTTTAAACCTTAGAATTTGATGTATTTTCATAATGCATGGTTTAGGAATATTTTAGTTTATTAAAATTGAGGGCAAATATATATATTCATTCCCTGAAGATCAGGAATCACACATTCTGTCAACCGAGCCAGCAAGGCACCCCACTTCTCTCTTTAAGTCTCTACTTCAGCATCTGCAAAATGAGAAAACTAAAGGAAATGATCTCAAAGGAATATTCCATTTCTTAGCTGCATAATCATGCTGCTTGATAAACTGTTTCACAATATTTAAGTAAGAGGCTTGCTGTAGAGGAGAAAAATGACAAAACTAACTTTTGAGGCTGTTTAATTGGATAACGGGCTTCTCTCCGCCAGTGGAATTTCAGAGCCTGAACCTGCTGGTGCACTGACCCTTTATGTCGCCTGCGAATGTTGTAACTGCTTACTTTCCCATGTGCATCAGTTTCTGAGGTGATGGACATTTGTCCTGGACAGTAACGTGACTGCACAGAAGCAGAATATACCTAATTTATGAATTCAAAATTTTCACTTAAAGTATCCCTCTTGAAACAAGTCAATCTTCATTGTAATAGGCATTCCAGATTTAGCAATGAAGAAAATCAAAACATTTTCCACGCAAAATTTGAGAGATAATGACAGTTTAGCTAGAGCTTAATGACAAACTTGCCTTTTTGAACGTGTGCACAAACCCATCCGATTTCGTGGACATGTAAAATCTGTGATTTCCAATGAAGCTATTTAAAAAGAAGACTGACAGGATCAAGCCAAATGCTCTGGCAAGGGTTTTTATATCCAAAACATTTCATAAAGCACTGATAGTTTGGAAAATAGTTGCTATTAGTGGATTTAGCTTATTTCTCTTTCGGTTTATTTCAGATGATTTCTCTGTCTCCATATAGAGTTAAATGAAAACCACAACTTTGCTCTGCACGTTGGGAATCTGAGTCAAGCCCTCCTCTTTTGAGGAACAGAAGTTGTGTCCACAAAATACAGTCAAGATGCTGGGTACTGTTATCCCACTTACCACGTGTGGGCAGATTACTTACAACCTGTAAGCCACAGAGTTCTCATTTATTACATGATGAGAATAGGAGCATCTACATATTGGGTTCTTTAGTGAGTAACAGGAGGGAGTCCTTTAAAAACAGTAAGCACGGTGATACCTCGGTCATAGGTGCTCAAGACATGCTAGTTTGTTGTTGTCGTTTTCGAGTTGTAAAGCAAAGCTTCCAGCTTATAAAAACCAGCAAGGTGGTAATAATAATGGCTACTAGGGGCACCTGGGTGGCTCTGTTGATTGGGTGTCCGACTTTGGCTCAGGTCATGATCTCGAGGTTCGAGAGTTTGAGCCCCACATCCGGCTCTGTGCTGACAGCTCAGAGCCTGGAGCTTGCTTCAGATTCTGTGTCTCCTTCTCTCTGCCCCTTCCCCGCTCACATTCTGTCTCTCTCTCTCAAAATAAATAAACATTAAAAAAAAAAAAAGATAATAATAATGGCTACTACTTATGTCAATTACAGTACGTTTTTGCTCCACATTATTACCCAAAATGGACTGATCCTTTCCTTGTATACGAATCAGGCAAAGTTTCTAAAGCCCAAGGAGCAAGCCCGTCCTTTACAGGTGAGTAGTGTCTGCCCTGCCTTCTAGCCCAAAGTCAAAGAACGGCGGAGCAATGCTGTGTGCAGGGAATCCCCTGCTTACTCTGGGGGCACAGCTCACACTGTGACATTGATCCCAAACTCTCTCCTCTCCACTGTGCAAGTCCCCCTGCCACCTTCTGTCACAGAGATGGACAGGATGTAAATTTCTTACTGTGTAATAAAGAAATAACTAAAAAAAGTAAAGCAAAACGCTAGCTTTGCAAACTCCTACTGTTCTGAATTACTTTGCATTTTCCTCATTTTTTTCTCTCAGGCTTATAATTACCCAAGTAACTCATT
Source organism: Cryptoprocta ferox (assembly GCA_028646485.1). Taxonomy (NCBI): domain Eukaryota; kingdom Metazoa; phylum Chordata; class Mammalia; order Carnivora; family Eupleridae; genus Cryptoprocta; species Cryptoprocta ferox. The sequence continues at coordinate 10,834,950 of CM053567.1, read as the reverse complement.
TTCTTCTTCTTTTTCTTTCTTTTTTTTTTTTTTAATACAGCTTCTTCAGTACAATCAAGAATACTCCCAAAATGATAAAGCCTTGCTCCATTTTCAAGAAGCTCAGGGTTAAAATTAACAAGATACAGAGACATGAAACCAGAAATGATACTCTAACGTCCTTTCTGATTCTGCTGGATGGGGTTTCTGCACCACAGTCTAATTTGTAAATTCCTACAGATCAAGGATGAGGTCCCTTGCCACTCTAGTAACCACCAGAAACATCTGGCCACTTAGGTTCAAATTAATAAAAATCAAATGAAATTAAAAATTCAGTTCTCTCATCACGCCAGCAATCTCCCAAGCTCTCAACAGACACATGCAGCAAGTGGCTACCACAAATGACAGTGAACAAGAACACTTCTACCATGGTGACAGAGTTTTTAGCCCAGGGTTGAATCTACAGAACTTTGCCTCATGTCATGTTTTATGTCAAAGGTGATGCTTTATTAATTTTCCTTCAACATAATTCTTGTTGTGGAAAAACTTTCCCTGAAATAGACTAGAACGCAAACAAATCAAGTGATAATCTGAGCTGTAGATGACTCGTCTATGCCATTATAAATTCATAGGATGCATTAGTCAAAGATTGGATTGGTAATTTCTGAGTCACCCACAAAAGGGATTTTCAGGGAGAAATGCATTTGTAGAAAAAAATCATCTCATATAAAAATTATCAGCTTTAGAAATTATTCACATATCCACAGGATAATACATGGCATCTTGCAGCGTGTGCATTTGTCTATGTGGGCGTGAGAGAAAGTGAGAGCGAGCATGCGCTAACGTTTACTTGGGACATCAGAACTTTTCACCCAGAAGGATCTAACACATGTCTGTTTAAAAACAGAATAGCAACAACAAAACTAAATAACCGCACCCATCTCAACAGATTCATTTGTTTGAACACGAATCTCATGTCCGAATACAAATCAAAGGGCAAGAATGAAGAATGAAGGGAACAAAGAATCATGGAGAAATTTTCAACACATGAGTATAACGATCTAATTTTCAAAAGTTAAAAACAGAACAAAAAGCTTTGTTTCACCTCTTCTGAACTTCTGCCTCATGTTGTGAATCATAGCAGATCTTCACAGAACATATGTGTGATGCATTCTCTGATATCAAAAGGTTGCAAGCACATGACAAAATCACCACCCTTGGGTCAACCTATGCCACTACAAAGTGCCATTTTAACGTGCCAAATGTGAATAAGGTGAGTGGACAACCAAGTGAATAAAACCTGTTTAAATTCTGAGTTGGACCTGGTATTTGAGTTGCCAGAACTGAAGAAAAAACTGTAGTTTTAATTAATTATTATTATTTTTTTTTGAAAGAGAGCTTGTGCACATGGGAGAGGAAGAGAGAGAGAATCCCAAGCAGGCTCCACGCTGTCTGTGCAGGGATCAAAGTGACCAACAGCGAGATCAAGACCTCAGCCAAAATCCAGAATTGGACACTTAACCAACTGAGCCACCCAGGCGCCTCATGAAGAAAACACAATTTAAAGACTAGTCTGTGAAATGGTCATCATCCCATTCCAACTCCCCATCCACTCAGTCAGTAGGCAACCTCACCAAGTATTCTCTAAATGTTTATTATAGAATACGTCTGGCCTTCCACGGACTTTAAAGATTGCAGAACCTCTTGGTTGGAAAATACTGGCTAAGGTTCTTAAGGTTCACCTTTTGGACTTCTCTATACCCAAAACCTTTCCATGGGTCTCCATGGTCTTCCCAAGGTTGGGAGTCTTTCCTCCCAGATTGTCAGTAAATTGAAGTCACCTACACTATTACAGCTTGTTCAACTTTTATCTTTTGCTCCTAATTATTGCCAGATGCAATCTAATTAAACCCACCAGGTGTCTCCCCTCAGGTTAGAATACCTCACAGGATCCTCACTACCACTAAAATATGGAACAAGAGAATGCCAAATATGTAATGAACACTTCATGGTGAGGTTGATAGCTAAGCTTTAAAAAATTATGACTATAATAGAAGGAGTGAGAATAACTAAAAATGTGTAGGCAGTGATGTACACGATAATTCTGCCATTCTGTTGTTCACAAACATGTTCACTACTCTAATGTTTTCTTTCTTAATTTAACAAAAAATGTTATTCATTACGCTAAATATAACAATAAACCTAAAAGTACTGTGTGGGATTTTTCAAATAGACACGCTATTTTACTTTCTCAAGGATATGCACTTAATACAAGTAATATGATGAAATAAATTTACAAATTTTTTCAAACATAGACTACTACTTTTTAAACATAAGGTGGTATTTTGATGCAATATTCTGAAACCGAAGTTAAAAAAAACAATTAGTCTAAAATCATTTAATATTCTGCAGCATTTAGAAGAACATTTTGCTACTTAATAGTTTGCATATATTAGATAATTTCTGTGCTTCAGTATGTAAGGACTTAAGTCAAATAACAGAATTTGCAGTTTCTTCAATTTCAGAAAATCATTTTCAAGTAATTTGCACTCTGATTTCAATGTATCCTCCAACGTGTCACATGTCTATGTGCTTTGATTACTTTAAGCAAATTATCTTTATCAATTCATTATTAATAAGTTAATAATCTTTAAACAAAAACAGAAAATTTACTCTTTTATTTGTAACTCAACGTCAAGATTTTTCTATCCTTGGGGCACCTGGGTGGCTTAGTCGGTTAAGTGTCCGACTTCGGCTCAGGTCATGATTTCACAGTTCGTGGGTTTGAGCCCGGCATCGGGCTCTGTGCTGACAGCTAGCTCAGAGCCTGGAGCCTGTCTTCGGATCCTGTGTCTCCCTCTCTCTCTGCCCCTCCCCTGCTCATGCTGTCTCTCTCTCTCTCAAAAATAAATAAAACACAAAAAAAAATTTTTTTTTAAAGATTTTTCTATCCTTTATATTTTCAGTGAATACCTTTACAAATTATGAAGATATTAAAATCTGAAAATTCTGAATCTATCAGGCAAAGAAGACAAATACGCTTTATTGGTGAAATATTGCTGATCTTTAAATAACCCTTATTACTGACTTATTTGTTTATTCAAATATGATAATTATATACTCATCTCTGCTATTTTTATTAATGTGTTTTATAACAGTATTTTCTTAGAATCATCTGCTATTAAACATGTTTATATTTATATAAATGATGCAGTTTTGCAATTAGCAACCCAAAACAGAGTCCATAAGAGTTGTCTATATTTTTTCTCATTATTTAGTATTAACAGTTCTATTTGATTTAAAATTTTCCATCTATGTCTTTATCACTTTACTTAGCATATCTGGGTAAATTCTCAAAAGCTCAATTATGAAAGGCCATATTATACTATGGCAACTCTCAATTTTATCCTCCGTTAGATACTACCGCATCTCAAAAAATCAACATATTCCAAAATGAGCTATGAAACGAGGAATATATGGGGATGGTTTTTGCTATTCCTAGAAATTCTTAATGCTCAGGCTGGGCTGTGCTTTTGACACTTCCTTCGACTTGCTAACACACACTTCAAGGCTGCAATAACTAGATTAAAGTAATAACACACCAAGTGTAGCTCCAGGCTACGGTTTTAGCTGACACAAATCATCTTTCACTGGACACACTATATAGTCTGTAACACAAGATGACTTTGCCAGAAAAGTTAGTGTTTGCCAAGCTGGGGTTACGTTTATATACAGCCATAAATCTTCAGCTAGATAACACAAGTTTGGGACAATTTTTGATAAAATAAGTTCAATGTAGTTAACATATCTTAATTATATTTCTAAATCACATCACCTTTAACCAGTTCACCTTAGGATTGAACGCTAATCTTGTTTCTTATAGGTTTCTGAGAATTTTGGGCTGCAGGCTAAGTTAGGTTCATTTAAAATAGCACACTTGTCTTGAATTTGGAAAAAATCAAACCAGTAGTTTAAATGCAAAATAAAGAAACATTTAGCGTATCTGGCAGGGAAGTTGTAACAAAATCTACTCACATAGAATTGTCTGTACTAAGTGAATAGAAAAAATATAGTTCACATAAAAATTGGGTATTTGATTTCTACTGATGTGCTTTTGGAAACACCTATTTACAAATATTTTAACAAACAGGTTTGAATCATCAACTGCTTATTTACACATCTTTAGGAAACCCAATTTAAATTTAAAAAGTCCTGTGTGGGGGAGGGGGGAATTGGTTAGCAATGTTGGGTCTGTATATATGCTCTGAGAAGTGTCGAATCCTATGAGAGATTCTCCTATAGGTATTTTTACTTTGTGAAACATAAAACACATTTCCCTCACTTAGTAAATAAAAAACATAATTATAGAGTTATAACTAAAGGAAACCAATATACTAATACAGTTGGCCTGGTTTTTCTGAAAAGAATAGGATTAAGTCTGTATAGCAACTAAAAAAAGTTTTGTGAGAACATTCCAGTCAGAGCATTTCCCCCTCCTATACTTGAACTTACACGCCCTTTAAAATATAGAAGAATTATGTTTATGTGACTTTGAAGCACATTTTACAGATAGAACATTGAAATATATTGGAATATGTGCAGTAAGATAGGATTACCAAGAACACATTACACCACATTTTATTACTCTTTCTTTAGTCACAATGATCGACCAAAGCCAAACCAACTGTTGGCTGGTATTTTGGAGCACCATATCTGCAAAACTAAATACTGCATATTTACACAAATAGAACGGTGTAATGTATGTTTACAAAGATATTCTCAGTTTGATGGTCGTGCAGCTTCTAGTATCTCGTGTGTATAATAACAGAAGAGTGATGTGATCTCTTTGTCTTAGGAGACCCTATGAGATTTCTCAGAAGGAACTATAACTCAACAGACCAATGGTCCATATATTTGGAGGATTCACTTTGAGCATTTATTTACATTATTTGAATCTTTGGAGTAGTGCATACTAATTAGGTATAAGTTATTTTTAAATGAGCCCAGGTATAGGCAGTTATAATTATTAACCAAACACAGTATCACTAAAAAACACAGGAAGCCACTCCACAAAATGAAACAGCTATCTTTTAAATATGTTTTACAACAGGCAACAATATAGATTAGCAGATATGATCATTTCCTGAAGAAATTCTGTTTTTAATGAAAACTGAGCTATAAAATTTAAGTACTGTAATCTAGAGAAGTTTTTTCTAAGTTCCACTCCATTTGTTTCCTAAGTTACGTGGCTCTGGGTGAATTCTAATACATGATGCTAATAGAAAAACCATACAGGTCAAAGTTCTGACTGGTCATGTTACCTACCTGAAAAAATGGTCTAAAACTAGGTAAGGATTAATCATTTGCTTTTGAGGATAGGAGAAGATTAGGCTGTATTTCATGGAGACATAAAATAGGACCATTTTTCAATTCTGTTCATAAATAGAATAAAAAAGTTTATACCTAAGAATAGCTCAAGATCCAAGAGTAAAGCAGTGGAAAGATCTCTTATGTTATTTCAAACCTGACCAGGAGTTAGAAAAGTTAGAATGAAGGTCCCTGGCCATGTCTGGTGTATTAAGAGATCGAGTATTCACGATGTGTATGTACGCATGTGCGTCTGATGTATGTATGCATACACGGTGTATGTGCACGTCAGTGTGAGTGATGTGCATGTTGGTGTATGTAATGAGCAGGCTTCATGTATGTATGCAGTTAAGATGTGAGGCTTATTTTTCCTTGCATGAGGAGAGCTATTTCCTCGGGTTTGCCTTCTCACTGCAATTCTGCAAGAAAAATTAAAGACCCTGGATAAAATGTAACATACAAACTTATTTGAGCACTTGTTACCGTTCTTACAACAAAGAGATACCAGCTTTGAGACAAATGTTTTACTTAAAATTGCCTGTGTTCATGTTATGAAGTTCTATTTTTCTCTCAGCATGTTTCACTCTTCCAGATTTGCTTTGCCAGACCCCAGTTAAAACAAAACGCCTTGCATTTGCCTTCTCTTACATCAGTCTTCTCTCACCCGTCCCAGCTCTCCTTCTTGTATCGCATTTTTCCTTACCTATATTCCTAAGAATTTCCCACTCATCACATGACACATTTCTTCTTCTCTAAGGACTCTGCTAATTAAGTGCTACATGAGACTGCTCCATTACATTGGACAATACTGGGAAGCCCATGATGGTAATGACAAGGTAAATAAGAAAACCAAGGTAAACAACTGTGTTCTCCAATGACTCATGGTCAGGATCATGTGCTAATGTACCGAAAATGTGAATACACATTTCAATTTAGAACATTTTCCTTAAGAAGTCAATTAAGGCTACTGAAATAAGTTGCATAAATGCTGCTACAGTTTTCGCAAAGTTGTTTTTGTGTCATTCTAAGTCATTAGTATACTGTGATTACACTCTGAATTGGCAGGTATCTGATTTTACACGTTTCTTTTCTGCAAGTGATTTATTACTGAATTATGAATATATTTGCAATAAAATCGAACACTTGTCTTTCCCCCCTTAATTCTTTTTTTAAACTATCAAAACGAAGAATTCTAAATGATCAAAGGTCATAAATCCTAAACAATACTAAGAACTAAGAATTTCAGGGTTAATTATTAAAATGCTGTCTTTAGAATTCTTATTTACTATGTAGCCCAGAACCAAACCAAAAAAGAGCAATGACATTCCTGAAAAAAATCAAAATGGCATTTGTACCACAACATCACTAAATCACTTCTCAAGTTTTGCCCGGCTGACATTTCTTTTGGACATATCCTTAATTATAATTTCAATTTTTCACAAAGAGTATTGTGATTTAATAATATAGTACTTTTAATGGCTTTAAAAATATCAAGTTAAAAATCACCTACCCGTCTGCAGTCTTGACGATTGTCTCTTTCCCATTTCCCTCTGTGAAACTAAATTTGATCTTGCCTAAAGGTGCAAGTATACTTATATGTGCAGGACTTCAATAATTCATATTTTTGACACCCACACATTATATGACCCACTGAATATTCTTAATTAGCTGGAGAAGGAAGCATCTGTATGGATTCACAAATTATTTTAAACATGGCTTTAAATATTTTAAATTAGAGCTTCCAATTAAAATTGTACATGTCACATTGTCTCATTTAATTCCACTGTTCTTTTTAGGAGGCTCAGCCTCAGCTGAGCAAGCCTCATTGATGTGAGCTGAGCTCAATTAGTTTCTGATGTTCTGCCAAATTGCCTCATTACCTGTCATACAAACACCACTGCCACTTTTAAAGTTGAGCTCTTTGCATCCATATTATTCTCTTTAGACCAAAAATAATTATTCTCATTAGAGTAGTAAAAATAAGCAATTTGCTAATAAAGAATAAACCAATATGTTTGCAATATAAATAACAAGAAAAAAACAATGATAGGCTTATAAATCAAGTGTGTGCACACGTGTGCATACACACACACAATTTTCACATTATATAAACCACGGGTCCTTCATGAAACCCTTGCAGGTTTGTTATTATGACTGCTTTGTCCATCGGATTTTCCAAATTGCTTACAACATACAGATGATAAGAGCAACTAGGAGTTTTCCATTTCTGTATATATTTGAATTTAAAATGCACTTCACCCTCAAATCATGAAACATACATCTGAAGCATCCCTAACTGCACAGAGAGCTTAAAATGGTTTAAAATGCACTTACACTACGTTCTAGAAGAGAAAGAATACACAACCACTTCGAACAATCTTTATTTGTAAATCCTTCATTAACACTGTTTACCACTTATCAAAATATTGACCCACAGGTAAAAATTTATGTGGTTTTAACCCTTGAATCTTGAGCCACCCAAATGATTTTTCTTTCTGCCTTGCCCTTTATTCATTGCCATTTGCATAGGGAACAAGAAGGACAGAAGGTTAGAATCTAATTAAGAGATAGTTTTTCGAGGTTGGTCTATACAGATGACACGTACTGAAGCACAGACCATTTTTTTCCTGAATAGCTGGCAGAAGATCATTAATAGGGAAAATAAAAGTGCATTATATTAACAGCTTCATGATACTGTAAGCTACTGTAGGTATAAAAGTTTCTGTCCACCAGTGGCTTCTAACTGCGGCTGCATATTACAAATCACCTGAAGAGTTTTTTGGTTTGTTTTTTCTTTTTTTTAGTACCCATGCCTGAGCTCTACTGTTGACCAAAAAATCAACATCTGGGTGTTTTGCTGGAGGCAGGAGTGTTTAATTTATTTTTAATATTTATTTTTGAGATGAGGGGCAGTGCGGGGAGGAGCAGAGAGAGGAAGACACAGAATCCGAAGCAAGCTCCAGGTTCTGAGCTGTCAGCACAGAGCCCAACGCGGGGCTCAAACCCATTAACTGTGAGATTATGACCTGAGCCAAAGTCCTATGCTCAACTGACTGAGCCACACAGACGCCCCTAGAGGACTCTTTAAAATTAAAATTAACACAGTTTGGTCTGTCTTTAAATACTGTGAGTGTCATTTACCTATCATTGAGTTTATTTTGTAATGGAATTCAGATAATCTATGGAACTAGGTGTTTGTGTAACTAAAATATATATTCTTTTTTAATTTCCACTTGACAGTGAAAGGATTCTTTTTCTCTCTTCCATGCTAGGAGATTAAATGGAAGGACTCTTGCTATTATTGCCTTGGACACAAACCTGGGGGAATTATTAGGAGACTGGACCATTAGAATCTCTTTCCCACTCAAGTGTTATGTTGATCTTATTAAACATGCATTGTTATCATTGTTCTTGGAAAATCTGACTAACCTGGAGTCTGCAAATAGTGAGCAACAAGCTTTCTAGGAAAACAAATTTGCTCCTGTGCTGTGAGGTTCACACCATCAGCAAATATCACTGCACAATTTGCTTTCAGGACCCTTTCCACTTAGCAGGGGCAATCTCCAGACATCCAAGGCGATGGCCCTGCTGCCCATTACATTTCATTCAGCATGGCATGTAATACTCTCACGTCCTATGCCTCTGATTCTCAAGGTGGGTTGTTCACCAAAGTCTCTCAAAGGGGGCTAGGAGTCACATGCAGCAACGCATAAACAACACAATACTTTCCCCTAATTACTTTTACTTGGCTCACTCACACTATTTAGCTGAATTTTTAACTCATTACAGGAAGGCATAATCATTTTCTTCAGTTAAGAGCTAGGGAATAAACTCGAAGGTCCCTGCTATAAATCAGGTTTACAATTGGCTACCATCAATAGATTTCATCCAAACACTTCTTTTAGCTTCTAGGCTCTACATTCAGACTTCCCTATGAAAGCCTGGGGCCCCAAAACAGGGGATCAGGAGTTCAGGGATTCAACTCAATCAAAGCAGACCTAATATTTTCAGAGGAGTTCTGCTCATGTGGAGTAGCAGGTAAAATGTTATAACCTCGTGCCTTAAATATAAATCCTAGGCTACTTATCCTCAGTGGCCTTGACCTGGTTTAGGTTTTGCGTGAGATGGAAGGATGGAGAAGATGTAATCATTCCTTCGTTCTCAGTCTTCTCGGTGGCAAAAGGCAGATGGCATTTATGAGACGTGCTGTTACGGGGGCACGTATGGAGTGGCAGACTGTAATTTGTGTCTAGCTAAAGTTAAATGATCCAAAGAGTGAGCAAATCCAGGACTCTGACAAGATGGGAATTTTATGCTAGTCAGCCAAATAGCTTGTCCAGCCCAGAGTGCACCTCCTTTGATGGTTGTCCAACTTTAGGAACAAGTCTGGGAAATGTACAGATAATATCCAGCCTTTATAAGCCATTTTTTTAAATTTTAAATAGTTATGGTGCATGATTATCAGTGTTTGATAATTTCATATTTTGAACCTTACTGTAGGACCATGGACCATGATTTAAGAATCTCTCTGTCCCTCTGACTCTCCTCTATATATTGTCGCTTCTTTTCAGTATCACAAACAATTCTTGATACCCAGTAAACATCTAGTCTGGTACAGTGTTGTCCAAATGTCCATGTACATTACAATCCCATGGGGCTTCTGAAAATGCAGATACTCACTGTCCTTTGCTTGGGAAGATTCTGGTTCCCCAACTCAGCAGTGCTGAGTGAAGGACTGTAGACAGAGAAGGTTTTTGATTTTGCTTTTAGATCATTACAGTTGGTTCTAATTCTCTGTCCTGCTGACCAAATTTTGAGGAACTACATGGAATAAACTGCACTGGAGGCAAGACTATGTTCAAGTTCTCATTCCAAATCCATGTTCTATGTGATGTTTCAGTACATACTCAGTTTCCCCATCTGTGATGTGGAATTAAAAAGCATTTTTTTTTTTAAGTAGGCTCCACACCCAGCCCAGAGCCCAGTGTTGGGCTTGAAATCACAACCCTGAGATCAAGACCTGAACTGAGATCAAGAGTTGGATGCTTAATCGACTGAGCCAACGAGGAGCCCCAGCATTTACTCATTTGAATCAGTGCTCTTGGTCGGCTGATTTTGGAAGATTCTCTTAATTCAGAAAATCTTGACTTTGGCACTACTGACATTTGGGGAAGGATAATTCTTTCTTGAGAGGGTGGTCTTGTAAACTGTGGTAAGTCCATGGCTTCTACCCACCACATGGCAGTACCACCACTCCAGTTGTGATAATCATAAAAGTCCCCATATGTTACCAAATGTCTGGGAGGGGTGGAAGTACCAAAGTACACCATCATCTCCCATTGAGGGGACTAGTGCTCTAATTCAAGTTTCGATATTATCTTATTACTCTAAAAATACCCCATGTTTTCGTTCATAGTCAAATTATCTTCATAGTATTTCAGACAATGATACTTGGGTTGTGCAAGGAGTTTTAGGCTGGTCTGTGTCCCCTAAACACAAAGCGAACTTCATCTGTAACACTGGTCTATGAATGGATCGCTAACCACAACTTTGGTTTCCTGTGAGCCCATCCCATCTTGTCAGCTTCACCCATTTTGCCCACACCATGCTATGCTGCCAAACACGTCTCAGGACCCAGAAATGGCAAAAAAAAAAAAAAAACAAAAAACAAAAAACAAAAAACAAACAAACAAACAAACAAAAAAGATTAGATGATACACCGTAATGTTCTTCTTTGTAGGGATCCTCAGAGCAATGTCACATTAGTTGTGAAAGATGTCTCCATTTTGAAATCTGAGAATAATGGTGGCATCAGAAAATCTGTAGAGACCTTCTAATCGAGATATCCTTTTCTTGTAGGTTAGGAGACAGAGGTGGAGGTAATTGAAAGGCCTCATCAGTGTCTCTTATGACAAATCAGTGATAGAACCTAGATGGAACATTGTCAAGCCCTCTGACTCAGTCCACTTTTAATTTTATTGCAGTTTGCTGCCTTCCCTAATGCTTTGAAAACCATATAATGTGTCTTAACTATAGTGATTGTTAAAGAACGAAAACTGACAGCAAATCCCAACTTTGCAATATCTATTACTTACACGAGGCAGTTAAGATACTTTCCACAAGGCTTAGATATGTCTCTGTTGGAAATCACACATGAAAATTAGCCTTGTGAATTGTTATAGACAGAATACTGTTTACAAGCTCAATATACATTCCGATGTTTAACCGAGGTGATAGAATATTTCAAACTCCTGCTCAATCTACTACTAATAATTCAAAATTGAATTCTGTTTTGATGAAGGTGAATAATGAAATAATCATAATGGTAAAGTCATTCTTCAAACAAAACTCACATTAACACTTTGGAATTTTACAAGTCTTGCTGCTTTTTCCCCCATGAGCATCTTCAATGCAGAGCCAACCTTCAGAGTTATTATCCATTTATTAATTAACAACGGCCCTCCACATCTTCCCACCTCCATCTTATCTATTGCCCATTCCCAGAACAATTTCACTACACCTAAGCACATTTATTAGAGCAGACAGAGGAGCAGGTAGAGAAAGAAACATTCAGTGAAGTTCATTTTTCCATTCCAAAGCAGGTCCTACAAGATCTCATGGGATTTATGCTGCCTCGCACTCCATCTGTGATCGCTGAGTCCAAGTCCCTCGATAGCATCCAGTCTGCCACTTAGCCTGAAGTTAGTTTCAGCAATATTTTGTAGCAGTTTCTTTTACCTGGTAAGCAATCACCTTGCTGGGCTCCCCACCTCACGCCTTTCTTTACCTTTCTCCCACTATAGAAACACTGCACGCTTATTTATTTGACTGGGACTTTTATGACTACTGGCACCAACCATAACCCCAATCTAATGAGACCACTTGACCCAGGCCACATACTTCTTGACAACTTGCTACATCAATCGCAGGTTCATGTTGGTGTTTGTAAGTTGGATACTTTTAGCTCAGTGCACATTTTCCCAGTGAAAGAACATTTAATTGTGGCTATGCAGTTGCCTTTTTGAAAATAAAGTACTTGCAGCAAAGGTCCTTATTGGAACTATTAGGAAACCCAGGCCCAACTACAGTGAGGGCTCTTCCAGATGAGGTTCAGAATTCTGCTCCACTAATAATTCACTGTAGCCTATCAAGCATGCCACATTGTGAATAACCCAAGTTATAGGAAATGGGCATACTACCTCACTCTGCTTAATCCTAAGCCTAGAAACCCTTGCCAATAAAACCCATTAGGCCACCTAGACATTGTATTCCACAAATTCTCATAAATTAATATGTTGCAGAAATTAAATACATTAGAAAGCAATCCTTTGAATTAAATTGTTTTATGCCTCAAAATAGACATACAATACTAACAGAAGAAACTATTAAGCAATGCCTTTATGGGTATATTTGCTGATTTCCAATGGTGAAAACACCGACACCACAACCATCATCAAACTACCGTTGCCAGGTCACACAGAGTAGTCAGGGGAAGACAGACATGGAATAAGCCCTGGAGAGTAGTTAGCATCCAAGAGAAAGAGGCCTCACCGATGGCTTAGGAAGAGCTAGTCTGGACTGCTACTCAGGGAATCTCCACCAGAAGGGGACATTTAAGGTACATGCAACAAAAGTTCTCCATGGCCTTACAAATCAAGTGTTCTGGGAGGATCAACACCTTTGGCCCTGTTATGTACTGAGTGTGTCCCCCTAAATCCGATATTGAGACTCTAACCACCATAGTGTTGGTAGTTGGAAGTGGAGCCGTTAGGAGATGATTAGGTCATCAGTGTAGAGCCCTAATGGATGGGAGTCATGCCCTTGTAAGAAGACATGACAGCAGTCTGGGGTTCCTCCTGCCACGTGAGGACTCAGCAGGAAGACAACCATCTGGAGTAGGAAGAGAGTCCTCGCCAGACACAAACCTGCCAGTGCCCTGCCCTTGGACTTCTCAGCCTCTAGAAGTATGAGTGATTAATGTTTCAGTGACCCAGCTTATGGTACATTTTTATAGCAGCCTGAGTGGATAAGATATACATCATCTACAAAGTTGTTTCAATTGCAAAACCTCAAGAATTTATTTCAGACTTAATCAGAATCTGTACATTACAAGATCTCTAGATGAATCGCATCAATATTTGAGAAGCACTGGTCTACAGTATCATCTCCATTGTAACATGCCCAGAATTGCTGTGGAATGATCAGACCCATTGATACGCCCATGTTCTGCTTCAGAAACTCACCTGGCAACATACCATGGGCCTTACTGTGCCAAAAAGCATATACCCTCACCCCCTTCTCACGAAAATGAGTCTAGCCCTGCACCCGTGAATGTGCCTGTTGAACAATACAGAAATTAAGACTCAACTCTCTTACATGAGAAAATTCTCCTTTATTCATGATGCTGCAGGAAAAGAAAAGGTTCTCATTTAGTGATTTCTCCCCTCTATGTATTTCATTTGCCTTTGTAAACATCAGCCAATGTTTTTCCATAGTCGGGGATATCACGTACAGAAATACCAGACATAGCTGAAACCTGCTGCTAACTAGGCAGAGCAGATGACTATTTCTCTTAGGGGGAGGAGCCCTGACAGGGTCAGACAAGAGAAGCAGGGCAGAAATAAAGGACCTGTCACAGCAGTATGGAGAGAGGACAGAGCATGTGGGTTAGACACATTTCTCTTTCCCTGTCTCCAAGCTTTTGCCCTCCGCTGGGCATCAACTCTTCTGTGCTTCATTCCTAACTCTCAGAAAATGAAACAATCCCGTTTTTCTTGAGTATCATGCCCTTCCCCTGTGTCCCTCCCCCCTCCTCCTCCCCACCTCTTACCCAGAGGTCTCTTTCCATCATTTACATCACCTCTTAGATTTCCTGCCTCATTATTCATTGATCCCTTAGGGATGCAGACATAATATTGTTCAAAACCATTCATTTGTATTTAGGCCATCTGTAAATCCCTCGCAGTTCTGACACTTACAAGCTGGCTGCCTTTGGGTGATTCCTTGACCTCCCTGAGTCTATGTCCTCATCTGTAAGATGATCCTAATAATTCAGAGCCAAAAGTATCCATGAGATCATGAGATTCAAGCAGCTTCTGGTATGTGGTTAGAACGTAAACATCGTGGCTCATCTTACTCCTTTACCATAGTATTTAGTACATGTTAAACCCTCCACCAAAACTGTTCTCTTGAAAGTCACCAGGGATCTGTAACTGGTCAAGTTCATTGACTGTTTCCAGGTCTGCAGTCTGAAGTATTTTATTCTTTTGCTTTACTTTCCACAGAAAAAATGCTTTTAGTTTCCAAGATGTTTTTATGGTTGATTGTAATGTATGCTTGCTGCTTCTAACAAAGCATTTTATTCCTTTCTAAAAGCTTACTGAAGGCTACCCTTCTATCAGAAAAATTTCACCATTTCTCAAACTGGGGCAATACTCCTGGTGTCGATTTGTTTGAGCTTCACCAAGCACTACTGGAAAGGTCAGGAACAGAGACATCAGGCAAATCCTGGCTTTGCCATTTACTACCTGTAATCTTAAGCAAGTTATCTAAACTCCCTGAGCCTCAGTGTAGTGTCCTTTGATGAAAATTACCTATGTGTAGAACCTTGAAGTTTAGAAGATAAAACTGATTATAGGCAATACTAAGCAGAACATATAGTACTTATTCCATATACAGCATTTCCCCTTTCCTGCTTTATAGCTCATGTATTAATTGTTTCAATGTCCGAGGGGAAAAAAACACATAGATTCCACAAAGCCTATATTCTTAATTTTTGTTCTGTAATGATCCCTTTTGCCACTTACTTATGCCACATTTAACCCTAAGCCACTATTCCTAATGACATACCTGCTTTATAGATTCATTGTCCTTACTATCTGAACACAAAATTTGTATCTCCAACTATGTATTGCTTTTATAAATGTCTTATCCTTCTTCCTTCAAATCCCATAAAATGCTATGTTTTATGAAAATATATTTGTTGATAACATGCCTTCTTAAAGATAGCATTTGGGACAGTATTATAAAAATAGATCTTATTTGAAAGAAAACACATCAACAGGTCATGGAAAATACCAAAACTCAGAGTTACTGCATTTTGATCTTGAGTAGTGCAACATACAAACTCCTTTCAACTCAGATCCCTAATTTATTTACTGTGATTTATTCATCAGGCATCATTGTTTCACTACAATTTTAATGGTAAAGTCTAATTTCTTTGATTTATTTACTTTGACGTACTGTGTTAATAGAGACCCAGTATTTTATCGTGAAAGCCTTTTGTGTTTAGATGTGAAAAAAAAAATTGCAGACTTCATTTTTCCTAACATCACTGCAAGAAAGCTATTTTCCTCAATGTGCACACCTGATCCTGAAATTCTCAGCTTAGACACACACAAAGACCTGGAAGAAAGACTAGAAAGGTAGGAGACAGTAGCAAATAACTTATAATCACTTTTGTTTGTTCACTGTCTCAGTCAACAATGTGTGTTCCCATCAGAATCTGTGCTAGATCCTTGAGAAGATCTTTGCCCTAGCCTCAAGAAACTCACAAGTCACACAGCCCAAAGCCAAAAAATCACAAGGTTAAACCTATGTACTTATTTTTTTAATGTTTTATTTATTTATTTAGGAGAGAGAACACACAAGTAGGGGAAGGGTAGAGAGAAATAGGGACAGAGGATCTAAAGCAGGCTCCATGCTGACAGCCACCAATGCTGGGCTCTACTCATGAACTGTGAGATCATGATCTGAGCTAAAGTCGGACGTTCAACCAAGTGAGCCACCCATGTGCCCCCAAACCTACGTACTTCAAATGCAACAGTTATGTCAATGACCTGGGGTTGGTGAGGATAAGGAATTGGTGTGTGGGTATCTCAGAACCACACAGAAGACAACTGACACACCGGGTGACCTGTGTGTGTTGATGATTACATTGCAAACGGAACATGTAGTTAGGCCACAATTAGTGGGTACTTGCTATTACCTCATTTTAGGTTTGTATACGCAGATAAAAAGGACTCTCAAATGTTGACTAAGACCCTGCAAGTACCAAGAGATTAACCCTGGGACAAAATGCAGAGGCCTAACCAAACTCTTTTAACAATATACTACATTCTTGTTACAGTTGGAATGGCTCAGAGAGCTTCAAAATGCCAAATTCTCTCTAGCAGTTGCAATTAAAACTGTAATAAAAATCTAATGGAATTAGAGAATGCACGATCACTCCCCAAAAAAGGCAATGTGTATGTGTGAACCATGCATAAAAAGTAGTTTTTAGGTTGGAGAGGTGAAAATAACCTGAGTTTCTTTATTAAAAAGGTGTGAGGTAGAGTTAACAACAGGTGTAACTAGACTGTCAACGTTCTACTTAAGACGAAACAGTACGTTGATTTTGTAAGATTAGAAAGTGAGTTCTCAACAGTGTCCACGTTTTAGAATTTGATGGAATAATATAAATTAAAATACCATTTGAAGATCAACAGACATTGTCCATTGGTGGGTTGAGTGGGAAGACAATTAAGAAAAAAAAGACAATCAAGAAAACAGTGTGAAGGTTCCTCAAAAAATTAACAATAGAACTCCCCTATGACCCAGCAATAGCACTGCTGGGAATTTACCCAAGGGATACAGGAGTGCTGATGCATAGGGGCACATGTATCCCAATGATCATAGTAGCACTTTCAACAATGGCCAGATCATGGAAAGAGCCTAAATGTCCATCAACTGACAAATGAATCAAGAAGATGTGGTTTATATATACAATGGAATAGTACATGGCAATTAGAAAGAATGAAATCTGGCCATTTGTAGCAATGGAACTCGAGGGTGTTATGCTAAGTGAAATAAGTCAGGCAGAGAAGGACAGATACCTTATGTTTTCACTCATCTGTGCAACAGGAGAACCTTAACAGAGGACTATGGGGGAGGGGAAAAGGAAAAAAATAGTTAAGGAGAGGGAGGGAGGCAAACCATAAGAGACTCTTAAATACTGAGAACAAACGGAGGGTTGATGGGGGTGGAGGAGAGGGGAAGGGGGGTGATGGGCATGAAGGAGAGCATTTGTTGGGATGAGCCCTGGGTGTTATATGGAAACCAACTTGACAATAAACTATAAAAAAAGAAATATAAATACCAAACTTTTAACTTAACACATCTGTGTCATAAAAGGGCAAATTTTACATCATCGAGCAGGATGAAGTTTATAATGCTAACATGCGGACACTTCAATACAATTATTTTATAAAAATCTTCCTACACACATTCTTCTTCTTGAGAAGTACCCACACAAGTCCCAGAGCCTTATGAGACTGTCAGAGGGTTTCCAGTTGGGATGAGTAAGTAGGGGAATCACCCTTATCAGCAATGTGGGCTCTCCACCTGAGAGCCTAGCCTGCTACTACCAGATGGGCAAGACCTTCTCATGCTACCCTAGTGAGTACACCGTGGGGATGCCGTTGGAGTATAAAGCATGAAGTAAGACATCTTTCACCCCAAGCTGTTGCTTCAAGTTCATTAGAATAGCTACTGCTTTGTAAAGCAGAACAGTCTCCACACATACAGATAGACTGGAAGGGGAAAGAGGAGTGAGTTAAGAAATCAAGGACAGGGAAATGTTTCATCTTCTTCTTCATACCTTGAAAACTCTAACGATCTTGCTCAAAAAAAAGAATCTGTCTTTGTGTAAAGAGATAAAGCCCACGCAATAAAATGCTTTCAATTATCTTTGTAAATGGACTAAACACCTTCACTAGCATGACTACTGTAAACACTTTTTTTTAAAACATGCACATCACAGTGCTTTAGTTCAACACGTCTGAGCACGCATCACATAATATCATAGACACGCTGTCGATTTTTGGAAGCTCTTTTAAGTGCTCCGGGATGACTTTTCAGGCTGTAGATTTTTGAGAATGAGAATTCACCCTGCCAAGCAGGACTATTATGCATCATTGATCTCTCTAAATGTAGTTTTTGACTTGAGATGGATGGCTGTTAACTTCTCAGAAGTCATCTGAGAAGCACTGAAAATCATTAGAATCACAAAAAAGCTGCTCAGAATAAAATGGTTTACATTTCCTCTGTCCACATTTGCCAGCCCCACTGGGTTACTGCTCAGTGCATGGAAATAGCTGTTAGCAGCACATCCACTTTTGGGGCCTTGAAGATTCCCATCAAAGTATATTGAAATGGGGCCCTAGTGAGGTGCTGTGACTTGGACTCGCTCTCCATTGTTTCATGCAAGCAGTACTTGAACCCATTTGTAGACATGATAGCTCTCCATCCCAGAGCTGCTTACCACCTAGGAAGATTAACATTTCCATACACACAGCCTTGGGCATAAAACTGTCAGAACAGAGAAGGGTATCCCTCATTCTCCACTGAGAATTATTCTTTCTCCTGGAATCATTTCTGGGGGAAAGAGGGCCTGAATATGCACAGTACTAATGGAAGCTACTGCCTCTTCCCCTTTAGGCTATGTGATACCAACATATTACTTCAGATCAACCAAACTGATCAACTCTTAATTCTTAATTATTTCCTGGCTTCTTGGAGCCAAGGGCAACATGTTCTAGGCACTGAAAGTACAATGAGCTAAGTAGGCAGACAAGAAGCTGGTTCTCATGGAGCTGCCTCATGAGTGGGGACAAGATGGGAGATGAACACACGGTCACACAGATGCTTTCTGATAATTGTGAGACCTTTGAACAAGGGACACTGGGAGATGCGCCAGGCCAGAGAGTCACTGGAAAAGCTGGTGGTAGAGGAGGAGAACAGAGCAAGCTTTTCCCGGGGACAGGAGAACTCACAGGTGGACCTGAACCCAAGGAGAGAGAGAAGTGAAGAACTCAATGAAAAGCAATTGTGAAAATCTTGAGGCAGGGAAGGGAAAGTGTTTGGAGAAATTTGATGAAGGCAGTGTAGCTGGACCAAGGTCAAGAGAACAATGATAAGAAATGAGAATGGGGACAGGGGTAGAGGAAAAATCTTGTAGAATTTTGTGGGAAGTCCTCTTCCTTGGAGGAGCACTGCTGATAGGAATAGTTAACAGGAATATGTAAAGCAACATTCCAAGGAAATCCACGCCTCATAGAGTTAACTCAAGAGGAAATGCATTTAGCTTTTTCCCCCCAGAGATAAAAGGTGTCTGCTGTAATTTGGGAATGCTGTAAGACCACCTTAAGTATCTAAATCTTTATTTTTTCCTATTTTTACCATAAATTGGGTTCATTAAGGATTTTTATTTTATACAACTACTCATAGGAGAACATAATTTTTCCTTTCTATTGTTATTTTGATGTGAATTGTGGCATTTTTTGCTCAGATGTCTTTCCAAGTAGCTTATTTATTTGGAGATCTTCATTTATTGCTGTCAGATACACCAAAATAGATACTTAGGCCTTTTCTGATAAGCAAATACTGCATCCACCCTATCCCTTCTGCTATCCATCCTATCATGTGTTTTAAGATCACATTATTTTTTTTTCTTTTTTACCAAATGTGAAAGTAGTCTAAATCTAGTTTTCTAGGCTGACAAATAATTTAATCCCAAGGACTAATCAAAGATGAAAGCAGATTTCAATGTGTATATGTTGTTAATCAATGTCTAAAGCAGAATAAAAGATACCTGTTGCATTAAGCTTTGCACAGCATATTTGAATTACTTTCATTTTGGGGGAGGACACATGAGCATGAGGCTTTAATTGTTTATAGCTCTGTTATTTGGAAAAAATAATTGAGTGACCACTTAAAGAACTAAAAATGAACCAATATTCCTATATTTTAAAATTACTTTGGATTTCTTTCTTGACCAACAGATTCCCTCCCTCTCTCCAAACACACACACACACACACACACACACACACACACACACATTTGCTTAAAAATTTTTTTTTGGTTATTTTAAGTTCCTCTTTTAGAAATACAAGTACTCAAATTGTTTCAAATGTTACCTGAGGGATTCCCATCTTAGAACTGGGGGAGAATTCAAAATGACATTGAGCAAATCTCCTTGGCTCTATCTGAAGCATGAAAATTTCCATTTTATTTTTAATATGCCTCAGTGCATTCAAAATAAAGCCTTTTACATTTCAAATGCATAAGTGATGGGAACATACTCTTTAGTATACTAAGTCCTAAACTATGACTTCAATCAATGTGTAAAAACTTGGATGGCCCAAGGATTTTTAAATCCTCTGAAATGTCAACCTGGGCCAACAGACACAAGAAAAGAATATTGGATTCATATTTAAAACATTACTTTCCTGTAATTAAGCAAATGTAATATGTTACAAAATCTTTAAAGTTCTGTAAAAATGAAAAGCAGGATTTTACATGCATCCCATATTTTAAACACAATTATTTATAAATCTGTATGTGGAAAAGGTATGCGAAATGAGTAATTTCCTAAAAGGCTCTGGAATTTGTCTTTTGTTAGGATTTTTGTCTGTTTCAACTACCAAAGATCATTTATTTAGAAAAAGATCCCAATTTACACCTAATGCTATAATTTAAATTAATGTGTCTCAAAATGCAACTGACCTTTCTCCAATAAATTATGAATGAGTTCACAGCTACTACTATAGTTCCTGACCATTTAACAAGGACAGAAGCAAGCTCTGGAGGAAAGCATGGTTATCAGCAGAATGCTTGCAGTCTGGACTATTTTAATGATTTGGGAATATTGCCAGAGATCATTTATGTTTTAAGAATTATTTAAAATCTTCCTAAATTCAGTTATCCCCAGCATCTGTGTCTAGTACATAATAGTCACTTAGTAAATATTTGTTGAAGATTTTGAAGGACACTCTAAAGTGAAAGCCTGAGTGTTTGATGAGTGGTCCTCTACATAATATTCTCTACAAACCATCACTTAAAGAAGCATGGTTTTCTAATCCCCATACTGAGCCACCTAAATATTTGTGAAGCTCTATTTGTGTTTAAATCCTGGTTTGCCCATCCTCAACTTTCAACAGAGATGAGCCAAGTATACCAAGTGTCACCCTTTTGATCTTTTTATCCCCCCCTCCAGAACATTCTTTGTATCTTCTCTTGAAAAAGAGATAAATCATATGGAATGTTTTGTCTTAATGTATTATGTTGAATGCACCAATCAATTATAGATTACTCCTAGGGATCAGACACCACACTAGACCAAAAGCCCCATGAAGACAGCAGCTGGGTGAGTTTATGGATCTGTGTGTCTATAGCACCTTGCTGTAACACCGGACAGATTGGAACCTGAATCTCTCTCATGCTCAATAGTACCAAATACTCAACAGTACTTACCAGGAAAAAAAGAATACTTGGGTCTTGATATTTATTAAGCTGGGTGTTTCTAGGTTGGTCAAGGCAGCTAAAGTAATTACAGTTAAGCCCTCCACTTTCAGAAGTGGTAGTCAGGAAGACAGGATTGAAAAAGGATCTCCTACTGCCGTCTCATCAGTCTTGGAATGGAGCAGTCTCTATTTTAGAGAGTAAAAGGAGGATTGAGGGATGGTGAAGAGAGTCATTCTTAGAGGCTCCCTGGGTCTCCAGACATGACTGTCAAAGTTAGCACATCTTTCCTGGTTTCATGTCCTCAGAAGAGCCAATACAACACCTTAACTTTTTTCGGACAGAAGGTCTTGTAGAGAGGCAAACTTGGTGAAACAATGTTTAAGATTTTTTTCCCATAAATTTCATCTTTCCTTCCATTCCCAAAGCAAGTAATCCCTTCTGCACAGAGATTATGTATATACTCCTTAAATACACCAACAAATAAGGATGCATTGTTGACCCTATTAATCTACAAACACAGAAGAGGAGAATAATGGCACTGGCAGTTATTCTGACTGCCCAACTCTTTGAAATCACTCACTGTAGATTTTTTTCCCTTCACATAAGGGCTATGAAGTGAGTTTCCTAACTATCCCTCAGGTTAACACATAACTTTCTTCAAGGCAAGAGCACTACTTCCCCTTAATTGGTATTGTTTCTTTTCATAGTTGGTGCTATCACTGGCTTCGTGACTTATGTGGATTCTATGAGCAGCAGATGTAAGGAAAGGGCTTTAAGCTCTTTGAGACAAGGAAAGACAGGTAGTAAATCTAAAATATGAAATTAGAAAGTAATTCTGGAAGAGAATAGAACTTGCTGATTTTATTGCCATCTTCAAAGCTGACTGGGAAATGGTATAACATTCACTTTGACTAGCAAAGTGAAATAGTTGAAAATAAATTCCATCCTAGTAATTATTTTCTTTCACTTAAAAATAGCCTTCATTTTAGCAGACAGAGACTTACAGAAGAAACACCAAGTATAATAAACTTCTAATTATGTGTTAATGCAGGAGATGTGGTCGGGATGATACAAAGACATCGACAAAGACATTAATCTCTTGGCTCAAGAATTATCAACCTTAGTTATTGGCACAGTTATTGGACATACTGGCCTGCCCCACAGCTAAGTTCTACCTTCCAAGCATCCAGGCCATATGGGCAGTTGATTCAAGTAAGCCAGTCAGTCACAGGATCCCCAAGATGAAAGGCATTTAAAAACTTGGAACATACACAAAAATATTCCTCTACCATTATTCAGGATCTGTCTTATTTGTTTCTATGAGAGCTTTTTAAAAACAAAGATCATTTTGGACTGTGAGGGAGAGAAACTTCTCAGTGTTTTGTTTTGTTTTTCAGTTAAGAAAAATTAACAACAGTTGGATTCATTCTTCATTGCCAAAATCATAAATATATCATGTGAAAATACACATGTCAAAGGATTTGGGGTGAAGGTGGCCCTTTATAAACCCAAAATTCAAACAATTATTTTAATGCATATATAAAACTATGAGGATTTTAAATAAATAAATATATACTTACTTAGAGTGGCAGAGATATTTTAAAGAAATCTGAGATCAGAAAACATTCATGACCTTTCATGTTGGTTTCTTGCAAACCTGGGGTGGTTTTTATTCACCCTGTTCTCTCTACTGTTAGACTCCCTGCACTCAAATCTTGAAATATTCTCCAAGAATTAATTGAAGACTCTCAACTTCTGTGGACCTTTCTATGATCTATCTCAGTTGAATAAAGACATCCTTTTGGTTTGAACCTTTCAGCAAATGCATACCATAGCTTTTACCAAGATCATTAATACTGGACTATATTTCTTTCAGATCAGTTTTTTTTTTCCAAAAATACATTAATATCAATAAAATAGCTGTGTATTATTGATCAACAGTATTTTAACTATAAATGTCAATTCTCCAAAGTTAGGTTGATAGGGCAGAATGGTTTTTCTTTTCCAATCACTAAATGAGGTTCTATGTATTTTTTCTGTCTGGAACATCTGTTCTCCTTCTTGGGCCAGGATATTCTTATTCACTTTTATGGCCCAAAGCCCATGTAGCATCTTTTTGAAATCTTACCTGATTTGCACCTGCAGAGCCTCCCCTGTGAGCAACCCAGCCCTTCTGCTGATCTTTACAAGACAGCAACCTGCATTTTGACCTGTTCTGATTCATTTTCTGGCCTATTCATCAGTACCCATTGAGTTCTTCCAGAAGATGATTATTTATTTATCTCTGAATCCTCAGTAGCTAACATAGTGTTTACTCCATAATAGAGGCAAACATTAAAAGTATTATTAGTCAAATGCCAGTCATAACATAACTGTTGGTTTTAAACACTTAACTGTTGGTTTTTAAAAACACAATAAATCAAAAGGATTACTTATCACTTTGGCCTACTTCAGAAAAAAACAGTATTCAGTTTGGCTAATTTCAAAGTATTTCTGTTATCCAAACTAGAGCCGAAGAAAGGACAAGGAAGGATCTTAAGAGGTAGGTTTCAGAAATATAACTGAATAGAAATTACTATGAAACAGCCCATCTTTAGTGACAATTTCTGAAATATTTCTATCTTACAATGTCCTAAATAAGATGATGAAAAATTTCACCTCTTCTATCTTTGATCTAAGAGAATGAACTACTTCCCCTGTTTGGCATATAAGGAATAATTACCTTAAAAGGGAATATAATGGTAAGAATGAAGTTAAAATATACTTTATCCCCAAGACACAAAGAACAGGAAAGGATGGGCTGTGGAAATATTGTATCTTTAAGAACAAATGTTTTGAGAGTATTTTTTTTAAACATAATGCAATGATGAAGTTTAACACTCTGGGAAATTTCCAACTTTCTGTGGGTTTACTGGAACATAAAAGTCCTTAAATCTGGTAGTATAATAGGAAATGACTATTCTAGTTGGCTTAGGTTATTGTGATATT
Source organism: Cryptoprocta ferox (assembly GCA_028646485.1). Lineage (NCBI taxonomy): Eukaryota > Metazoa > Chordata > Mammalia > Carnivora > Eupleridae > Cryptoprocta > Cryptoprocta ferox. The sequence continues at coordinate 10,810,334 of CM053567.1, read as the reverse complement.
TTCAAACATGATTCAAGAATTACTGCAACCCATTGTCTGAGATAAACTTTAAGACCATGATTTCCAAACTGTATTGCCCAGACCAGCTAAAACATCACCTACAAACTTGTTACAAATGCAAATTCTCCGGCCTCTCATAGACCTGAGAAATCAGAAACATGTCATGGGGTCCACAGGTGTGTGTTAACAAGGCCTCCAGATGATTCTAATGTATGTTGAAGTATGAGAACACAACATTAGCTTCATGGAAATCTGAAAATTTGTCAACAAACACTCTAGCTGGAAATTCTAAACAAACAAACAAACAAACAAACAAACAAACATATGCTATGGTCAAAGTGTTTAATCATCTCTTTCTCTTTTCTCTTTCTTAACTGCTTTATTTTCCAAGTCTTTCTACCAGGTCTGTAAAAGCAAGGCCTATTTTGTATTCATTTCTTTAGAGTTAGCATCTCAGTCACAGGACTATTATTTCAGTTAGAAATAACTCAAAGACAGTTACTTTGACTTACAGATCAAAGGTCTTCAGTTTGAATGGTTCCTAAACAGATGACACTCGACATATTTTTAAATTTCAAGCTGAGACTACTTTCCTAATTCTTTGCCCAGCTCTGGGATCTGAGAATGAGGAAAACCCTAAGCAGACCCATAATACTAATTTCAACTTGAAAACATCAAATTAAATTAAACAGAATTCAGGAGAAATATAATCTATTCATCACAAACTGCTACTTATCGCTCAAGCTTCTTTTACAAGTATTTATTTACTGATATGTAAATAACTTTGTCCAGAAACTCTTTGGTTTTCACCATATTCCTGAAAAAACTTTTTAATGATTAAAAACTTGCTTTAAAACAAATCATACTTAACTCCTCATCTCTTCCTTTCATAGGAAATGAAACCAAAGTTCAATATATATGTTAAATACAGTTATATGTATGTCATGTATATATATTATATGCAGATATATATATGTATGTATATACACATACATGTTTTCCAGCAAACCTTGTTTCTGCCTTCAAGTAGATCATCACAGAAAATAAACTTAACTTTGGTTTCATTTTCTGCAAAATGAAAAGTTAGAAGTTGAGTATAATTTATCATTTTGCATTTCTTCTAAAAATCTAAAGAATTCTATATATTATATAATATATACATGTGTATTCATATGTGTGTAAAGATTAGGGTACTAGTTGGAAAATGAACACATCCATAGGATATAGTAATTTTCTGCACACTCTTTTGAAAGTTGTTTTTAGGGTACTATTTTTAATCTTACAAATATCTTTTCTGATAAAAATGCAAATAAATAGATGGAAATATGCTATTCCATCATCTCTTGAAAATCAGACACTGATAAAATTTTGACTTTGTAATTTTTGCTCATAAATAAAATATGAATTATAAGGAGGTTTAAGTCCCAGATGTCATAAATTTAGTGCAGTTAAAAAAAAAAAAAAACTTGAATCAAGTACAAAGTGACCAGGCAATTTTGATAGTTTTATTAATATGTTTGACTTATTTTGAATAACATTAATACAGTTGTTCTATTCATTGAGAACCCTTAGCCAAAGCCTTGTTCCGATTGGTGTGTTTGGTTCATGACCCCTAAGAAGTCCTGTATTTTCTGAGTTTTTCCCCTTTTTCTCTCCCTGAGATGTTTATCGTACTTTGCCCACTTTCAATTACTACGTTCTGTTTCTGTTGAGATATCAATTTTACTGATTCATAATCCCAATGACTTTATAAAGATAGAATTGGTCAGAGGAAAAGAGCTGTGAGAAACTGTTTGTGGAGCTTCACTTTATAGTTAAGAAACAAAGACCAGGATAAGAGTTAGAATTCGATTTTTTTTCTCTACACAATTTGTTCTTATAATTGAAACACATTAAGTCACATAAAGAATGGAACTTTCTTTATGGGGAGGCAATTTTTAGTACACTGGTTAAAAACCTAGACCTTAGTTTCAGGCAGTCTTGGTTAGACTCCTCTTGGTTATTCAATTTATGTGTAATTTTTAGCAAGTCATGTAATTTCACTAAACCTCAGTTTTCTTATCTGTTATAAATAGGAAGAATAATGGATTTTACCTCAACAGCTTCAATGAGGATTAACTAAAATGACTTTTAAAACAGTACAGTGTCAGTGCCTCACACTAACAAGAATTCAACTAATGTGATCTAGCATTAACTACCTGCCGGACTTTGTGTTCACCAGGAGAGACTACAGGTGAAGTTGGTGACCTCACAATGTAACTGGCCAGTGGAGCATAGATAGTTCCATCACTCTAGTCATAGGAGAACATGATAATGGAAGAAAAAATCAAGTTTAAAGCCTGTACATGTCAGGCTAACTTAAAAGAAGAGGCAAGAGGTGAAGCAGGGATGGCATTTAGTTTCTTTCTTGAGTGCCAGTTCAAACCCATTGGTGGTGGCTGGCTGAAAAATTTGAACAGATTCTCAGGCTGAGTCTCAGCACAAGAGAAAAGATGCTCATATCATTAGGTCATGGTCATGAGAATGACAAGCCAGTGGTTCTATCTCAGGATTTCAGGGTCAACTAAAGGCTAGCCTCATGGCCTAGAACAAAAAGGAATCTCAATGTCCAACAGGAGAAATCTCAAAAGGTCCCTGACTACTGTGATTTTCATCACTAATATGCACATGAAAGTCGTCCCTGACTTCATCAATGTAATTCTCCGAGGTTCAAATTAGATTACACTAGAATCTAATTATTTACTATTAAAATTATTACTGACATTTTAAAAGCCCACTTCTCAATCTGACTTACCTAAAGAATGATTCATGTTGCATCATTTCCTATCTCTCTTTTCAGATAAACTCACAATTTCTTTGTTCCTAAAAGTCACCTTTCAAAGTTTGGTTGGCTCAAGTGAGATTCTCAAGTAGATTTCTACACGGGCCCAATATGTGATACAAGGGTGTTTAACCAATTCTCTGATAAACTCCCATGGAATCTGAATTCTATGAATGTGCTAGTGAAGAACAAATCATTTGAAAATGAAAAACCCATCAAATGGCCAACTAATACCTACGTATGAGACAGGACATATAAAACTTACCTCTAATGAAAGAGTGTTTGTTTTGTTTTTATTGCACCTTAATAAAAATTTAGGTTTGTTAAAAGTAGGTGATCCTCGAATGTAAAATAAATATGTTTAAAAATTTCCCTCACTTTTTAACATAACTTCACTCATCTTTAGTAAAATTGAAAAGGTAGATTTTTGGTAAGTGAATGAATTTATCATAAAATGTTTGAACAGAAATAAACATACGTTCTATCTTAATTCCCTTATGATAGGAGACAGTTTTAAAAAATATTTTTATAATCTAAAAAAATTCCTTTATAAATTTTATGACAATGTAGCTACTGTTAAGAAGTATGACTAACAATGAAAATCTCTTTGACAAAGATAATTCTAAAAGGTACATTTGAAAATAATGTGATTCACAATGGAATCCTGATGGCTTAAGTAAATTAAATAGGCTTGATTTTTAAAACCATTTTAAATTTGTTTTAATGTGTTTTTTTTTTTTTTTGAGAGACAGAGCACGAGCAGGGAAGTGGCAGAAAGAGGGGGAGACACAGAATCCTAAGTAGACTCCAGGCTCTGAGCTGTCAGCACAGAGCCTCATGAGGGGCTCGAACCCACGAACCGTGAGACCATGACCTGAGCCGAAGTCGGACACTTAACCGACTGAGCCACCCAGGAACCTCATTAAAAACATTTACAGTTTCTCGTTTGCCTCAAATAGTTTCAAGTGATTTATGTGTAATCCAATGACACCAACAAGTTCCTAAAAGTTTATGCTCAGAGTGGTCTGTGCACTCCCATCGTTTAACTTAACTGGCTTCATCTCAGAGTGGCAGCGTCAGACTCCTAAACATAGAGATACATGCCAGGTCCCAGGAGGAGGGCAAGTGGGTTTAATGCCTTTGCATCACTTTGGTATCCCCTTAGCATTATTAGAAAATAATTAATTATGCTGTCCAAATAACATCACAGTCTTGAATCTTCAAGAAAAAATTAATCTTCCATTTTTGCTTACAAAGCTTAGAGTTCAAAGGGCTTGACATGACTTTCTTTTTCTATAAAGAAGCTCCAGAGATCATCTTTTCTAAAACCCAAATTCTATCAAAGCCCAAATCAATATTCTGTTAATTACTAATTATCCATAGGTCCTGTTATGTAGACTTTGTTTCAAGGCAGACTTGGTTTTTAGCCTCAAAGATGGCATTGTACAAAAAGAGAGGAAGATAGGACAAGAGAATGGTAGCGGAAAGTCTAACCCGCCCAGACTGAGGAAGGCTGTGTATGGTGCAAACAAGAGTCCAGAGACTATCTCCAGAAAAGCACATCAACTTCCTAAATGCACAACAGGACACTGTGTCTTAACAATATACTTGGTAACAAGAGTATGTTCAATGTGTGCTTGCTGAATCAGTGGAGAGATTGACACATGAATAAATGAATGTGAACGAGCAAACAAATGAGTGTGTTCAATACGAGGGTGGGGTAAAGAAGCAGTAGTTCCTAAGGCATCAAACCCCCAACCCCACCCACCACAGGCCACAGCCAAGGATGACATTCTCTCTCCATTACTGGCAATAATAGAAAACCCCAACCATAACATCCTCACTTCCTGACATACACAAAGAAATTATTTAAATGACAGATGGCTCGGGACACAATGTGGCTATGATTTATGTAGACAAAAATCTCTACTAGGCATCCTTTCCCAGGAACACTCCTGTAAAGAGCAATATACCTATATATTGCCCCCAAGTCCACAAATTTGAGATGCTCCAAATTCAACACTTGTCCTTGAATGATTATTTGGTTACTCCTTCCCCATTTGTTTTTATTCTCCCAACTAGTTAGTCATATGTAAAGATGCTTTCACTGCAACAATATTGACCACTCTCTCAAGTGTATGAAAAATAAACCCCGCTGGTGAAGGGCAGCAATTGTGTCTCCTTAAATCACTGTGATGGGATCACTGCATTTGGCAACAATCGAATAAATACTCAGTGGCTTTTATTGTTTGCTAGAGCAAAGTAATATCTTTAAATGAGCGCATACTGTAGTTAAGGCATTAAATGATGGGCTATAAAACATGCATTGCCTGTCATTTATTCCTGCTATATTTTGTGTTTCCTAGAGTTACTTGCTTGATGCATGGGATGGTTTGAGGGTTACTATTGATTCATTTGGTTCTAGCAGTAAAATCCTGAGATTGATAAAGGTCTGAAAATTATAGTTTTTTGAGTTATATTTAAACTTCGAGCAGAGGGAATGTTTGAAGAAACATATAGGTCATTTTCTTAGGAGTGGAATGGGCTTTGAAGGGACCATCTCCAAAGTTGTGAAGCTTGGCGGGGGTTGTGGGGTCTATATGCATCTTCATTTCACAGAACAGCATACCAGAGAAACCTGTGAAAGCAGTTACCTGACACAGTTCTTCAACAGTATTCTAGGGGACTCTCTTAAATTGTTTTCCTTTTTTCTTAGTCACAAGGTACTAACAATAAAGGCTGAAAATAAAGTGATGGAACCTGCCATGGGTTTGATTTCAAAGAAGCAAAATGCAGTGGGAAAGGATGGTGCTGGTGTGGGTTGGGGTCTATGTTGTCAGTAAACAGCTCCTTTCTCTGGGCTGCTTGAGAGCTCTGTTCCCATAGAAACAGCTGCCGCTTCCCCTGGGAATTATTCTCAAAAATCCTAGGGTCTCCTAGTCCAAACAACATTTTAATCCTACTGATAATTCAAAGTTTGGGAAAGGTGATTGTCTACAACATAGGAATGACTTCCAGGAATTTTCAGTAATTTGATGTCTTGTCCACGAAACCAATGCCCTACCACCATCTTCCCTTTCCCTGCTCTGGGTCTCCTAAGGAATGAAATCTGACCCACAAGGAAACGAGTGACTTCTGTACAGAAACACAATCAACAAAACAAAAAGACAACCTACTGAATAGGAGTAAATAATTTTGAACCATCTATTTGATAAGAGATTAATATCCAAAATATTTAAGTCCTATAACTTAATAGCCAAACAAACGATCCAATTAAATAGGCAAAGGACCTGAAGAGACTTTTTCCCAAAGATCTAGAGACAACCAGCAGATACAGGAGCATCTCTACTCATTACAGAAATTCACATCAAAAACACAATGAGGTATCACCTCATGCCTGTTAGAATTGTTATCAAAACAAAACAATACGACAACTATGAACAAGTGATAACAAATGCCAGTCAAGTAAGAGAAATAGGAATGTGGTGCAAAGCTGGTGAGATTATATACTTGTACAGCCACTGATGGAAATCAGTATTCAGGTTCCTTGAAAAGTTAAAACATAGAACATATGACACAGCAATTCCCCTTCTAGAAATACACCCAGGAAAATTTATAGGAAAGTTATCTGTGTCCTCATGTTCATAGCAGTATTGCTTGCAATACCCAAGACACGGAAACAGCATTCAGTGTCCACCAGTAGATGAATGGGATAAAGAAGCGTAGTATATAAACAACGGAATATTATCCAGCCATAAAAAAGAAAGAATTCCTGCCATTTGAAATAATATGGTTAGAACTCAAGGGCATGATGCTAAGTGAAGTAAATCAGAGAATGACTGATAGCGCATGATATCACTTATCAATAAAACAGCCTCAGAGAAGGATCAGATTTGTGGTTACCGGAGGTCATAATGACTATAGCAAACACTGGAAAACAAAAACAAAAACAAAATCATGAATCCTGTTTCCCACCCCAGAACTAATAGTCACCCCCTGTCAACTCCGTTTTCCACATTATGTGCTTCAGACCTATACCTGGGTTTCCCAAGTCAGAGTTTGCGTTCTAGCATAATTATATGGCTTCTCTCACAGTACATCATTAGTTTGACTTACTCTGGCTTCCCGCTCTGGAGGAAAAGGTCTTATTAGTGCTAATTCCTGGATATCCCTATTCTGGTTTCTCCAACTTCTGACGACAGTCCTAATTCTTATTTATTTTTAATTTTAATTATATTTGACATACTAATTTGTAATATAGTTGAAGTGTATACTGTAGTGATTTAACATATGTATATTTTATCGAAGGATTTGTCACATCTAGTTAAATAACACAACTGTCACCAAACATTCAACTTCTACTCTGTTAGCAAACTTCCATTACATTATACACTGTTATCGACTAAAGTCACCGTGCTTTACATTAGATCCTCAGACTTGTTTAAGTTATATTCCCTACCAAGCACCTAGAAAGAAATAATGCTTTGTTTAGTGTTGGAATATTGTGTGTATAAATAGATATTTAAAATCAGAAACATGTCATTTAAGCACATACTTTAACCGCCTCAGGTACCAACAACAGTGATATATGTTACTTATACACATGAGTTAGGACTCCTCAACACCCAGGCAATTAGAAGCCAAAAATACACTATCAATCATACAAAATTCAGGAAATAATATAACTTGCATTCAAGTATAGACTATCAGATTCCCATAAGCACCTTTCATTAAAGAGAAATGACTGAAGAAGTGAGGATCGAAGCTGCTTAAATGCAAAATCGAAACAGGAACATGTTCTAGTATTGTGCTGTGGCCTGACCCGGGTGAGCTCACCCCCAGGACAGTAGTTTCCTTCATCTGACCCCGTATCTGAGGTTCTTTCTACTCTCCTGCGCTCAAGGCAGCATCACAACTCTTAACCTCATGCACCTCACTTCAACCCATCCAACAAGCATTTTCTCATCTCAGCGCATCACAAGGGTGAGTACAATACATTAAGATATTCTGAGAGGCCACACATACACACACCTCTTCTTACAGCCTATTGTTAAAACCGTTCTGTCTTACTGCTATGGTTGTTAATCTCTTACTGCGACCCAATATATAAATGTCACTGCCTGTATGTCTGCATGTACAGAGAAAACATGGTATACATAAGGGTTGGTACTATCTGCCATTTCAGGCCTGCAGAAGGGTGCTGGAACATATGCCCAATGCTTGGGGCTGGCTACATGTGGTGTTTGTATTCACAGATGAGGGGTGTACTACAAGGTCCACTAGCTCCCACTGAAACAAGCATTTCACTGACCTTCACGCATTGTTTGTCCCTGAGCGCCATCTTGCTGGAGGACTTGCCTGAAACCACAAGACTGGCTAAAAGCTGAAGCAGTCTCTATGCCGTCACCTAGCTGATAGGGCTATCTAGAGAAAATCATGTCTGCTTGTTAAGAATGCTACAGAAAGAAGTACCATATAGATCTCCCAAGCAAGAAATGAATATGGCTGTTCTAATAGCAATTCCTTGATTACTACACATGGTCATGGACTACGACATGGTATCGATCAACAGTCATCAAAAGGAGATGCAAACCCAGAATTCTGGGTGTGCAAGATGATCTATGGAATACGGTTAAAAAATAGAACTTCAATTAATATATTTTTAGTCTTATCCTTTTTGCCTTTATTTTTATGAATGTTTTATAAGGCACACGATGTATTAGTATAAAATACGTGTGAGGGATGTATAAATATTTATACTGGGAATGCATTTTTATTTTACTAATAGAATTCCAGGGGAGCTTGGTAGCCACTCTTGACACATATCAGGTAATATGGTTTATACACACATGTTAAGCAGCCCTGTGGACAGGCTGCGAACTCGACCGTTCGTAATAGTAATTGGGAGAACACTGTAAATATATCATTAGAATCATAACTAAACATGAACTCCTGGTATTAGCTGTGAATATTAGGGAGTCTATTTGAAGGCCTAATATGAAGAAAATGTAAATTCTCACTAATAATCCCTGACTCTTGCTCTCCTGTTATCCTCTATCACTTTCACCTGCCATTATCTGACTAGTGGTTGGATCTATAACCTCTACCTCCTCGGGCTAACTCATATATCACTTTCAGAAGGGCTAGCCAGAAAATTGTAGATTTCTTTCTAGAGAGCCACATAATGATTCTATCTCACATTTTTATATCACCTGGCAGTTTACACAGCATTTTCATATCCATTATCTCATATGATATATTGCTCACGAGTCTCTGGCTTCCTGGGATTTCTATTATCCAAACCTCTCAACGGTGCCTTTCAAGCACTGTACTTCCCACTGATGTTGTTGTGTTTTATTTTATCTTGCCTTTCTCTGTGGATTTTCCACTCCTGAAGGGTTAGGGCTACCCTCTCTCATCTTAAAAACTCCTCTCTCCTGGACCTAGTCCTCTTCCCTACGCATAGAAGACAGCCAATCCGCTTGTTGACAATTTGCTTCACACTCTTCAATCAACCTTCTCTCCTGTCAGGCAAGCTCTGAGCTTGCACAGAATCTTACTTGAATCACATGGCTCTGAAAACCTCCCATTTTCCCCACCAGTTCTTCCTCCTTCTCTGGCTACTAATTTGTAGTTACCGTTTTCTACAAAGGAATTTTTTTCTTACTACTATTTGCATTGACTGCACGTCGTTAATTCACATCCACATATCCAGCTTTTCTGAATTAGTTTATCTACATGCCCGAGGTATAGTTAATTTAAGAAGTTATTAAGGAATGTGTAGGCCCATGGTTGATGCCGGTAGTGAATTCTATTTGGCAATAACTGCTCTTTATTGTATACCAGATAAGAACAAGCCAACTAGTTGGTACAGAGTTGGGGGTTGTACTGTAGGAAAGGCTATACCCAAATAAGAGTAATGCCAAGGAGATTCAAGTATGTCATATAAGACCCTTTCCATGTGCTTTTAAATTCAAAGGAAGCATGAGTCAATTGAATGCTGAAAAACTTATCAAAATGATGCATGAAGTTCCCACTTGTACACAACGCTTGCTAAAAATAAAAACTCACTCCCTCTGTTTCATAATCGTACACTGCTTTAGAAAAAACATTTAAGGAGAAATCAGCATTAAACACAAATGTAAATGTTAAAAGTAGTAGCAAAGAGGGCAGGGGGCAAATACTGGACTTTTCTCAGGCTGTCTCTCGTCACTGACACATGACTTGGAGGTGTGACTGCTGCAGGCATGCCGGTGCAGTCGATAGTCATTAAAAAAAAAAAAAAAAAAAAAACAAGAAACAAAAAAAATAATATGGGAATTCTATTACATTGAAACAGCCCTAGCATTTTGTTCAAGGGGATGTTACAGCTTTGAAAGGAATGCTCTTGGTTCCCTTTAGCAGGATGTGACTTCGACATCCATAATTCAACTTACCTGTTCATTCAATTACAGGGATTCTGCTAAGAGGTGTGGCAAACACCTTCTCCACAGGAAAACATAATGATGACAAAGAGAAGGTTCTGAAAAAAAAATGCTTGCCAGCTTTCAACACTCTGTCTCAAAGACTGACTTCAGGGATGCAAGTTATATTAACTGTAACTACCTGCCTCTGTTTTAGAAGAGCCACTTAGCTAAAATTTAAGAGACTGAGGTATTGGGCACACCCTCCTTTATATGTTAACTATTTAACTTAAGGTGGTTGACCAGAATTTGTACCTATTTAACATTTCGTGATTGAATAGAAATGCCTATTATAGCTTTCAAGCACAAGTCAGCCTTTGACAAATGAGTTCTTCCATGTGTCACAAAGATACCTGTGCCTTTCACAAATGTGAAGAGAAAAAAAAAAAACCCCGTAAGTGCACAGGAATTGAAATGATCTGGTATATAATATTTATGCCTTTAGGGTACAGAAAAATTGGCCAAAAGCCAGTACCTACGTAAATATTCATTGTTTCTACCCTACAGGCACCCTTCCATCATATTTTACTAATAAGGATGTTGTTTAGAGGCAGAGTTATAAAGGTCAGAGCCTAATGAAATAGCACTTTTAACTTTGGATCCTCCTGAAGCAGCAAGAAATTAAGAATATGCATTCTGTTGCCTAAATCAAAGAGCCCCCAATGTGCAAAACACACACATACATGTTAATTACACTATGGTTGAATCCCACGAATGCTGATCCTCTCGATTTTCTAGGGCTACATCTAATTATAAAGGTCAATATCCTTTTGAAAGTGTATTTACTTCTATGTAAATCAACTGTTTAAACTGCTGCTACAATATCCCTAAAAGCTTTCTTGAAATTTTCTGTCTAAAAACCGATTTCAAACCGTCATTCTTTAAAAGCTTCTGATCTAAAGTGCGTAGAAACGTTACTTCTGCTCTAGCCCCGTTTTGAACAAAATTGTTTTCATTCAGTGTTGCTTTCATTTAGTAGTGAAATGTCTGGGGCTCAGGCTTCCGTGAGTATTTATATCATGACAGGAACTGTAACCGCAAGTCTCAGAAAGGAAGCATATTGAGCCTAGATCGTAGTATACCATTTGCCTTGCTTTTCCCAAAAGCAGCGAATCAGTGCCCCTCTGCAGCGGACGCTGTGAATGTTTTGCGAGAGGAACATGCTTTTTTGACATTACAGCGTGCCATCATTTTCTCCTACTCCCCCTCAAAGACAATATTCTGGAAGCACTCAGATTGGACCATGCATCTGAATGTTTCACATTTCCTACATTCCCTGACAGAGGTGAGCCCTGAAAAAATATCAGGACGTTCTGAAAGTTGAACCTCCAGACAAAAAACAGTAATATATTAGGTCATGCTCTTGATACATGTTTTGTAGAATATAAATGAAGCTATCTTGATTTACACGTACAAATCATAGTGTGTTGAAGGAAGATAAATTGTACCCAAAAAGTTTCTTGTATTAATGATTTTATAGAAATGGTGAGGTATTTATAGTTTCACAAAATGTATTTTCCCTGTTCGCACATTTTATACTTAGTGTCACACAGGGGGGGTGTGTGGTAAATTAGGTGTGGAGTTCAATGGTTCGCAGTTCTTAAATAAGTCACTTGCACATCAAGATCCAAATTCCAATATCCTACAGCTACTGTGGAGTTGCCGTCTCCTGACTTCCCTGCGAAATATTTCCCCCCACATGGATTCAGTGGTTTTATTCTAGATATTCTAACAGGGCATATGAACAAGGCAACACAAATAAAATCAAAATTAAGACATTTATTCGGCAAAACATCGAGTGCTACAACAGGGGTAAAACCATTTCCAGATGCTACAGGAAATCAAACTCCCTGATTCTCAAATTTTAATCTAATTGGAGGAACATGGGAAATATTTCCCAATACCAGGAAACACAATGAATGAAAATTAGTAATCTGTAGATTATGTCAAATGGGGTTCAGAGGTAGAAAATATAATTAGAGCCCGCAGACAGAAATTCATGCCAGACGGGCTGAGCAAGGCATGTTTTAGCATTAATGACTAAAAAGCCCTTCTTGGAGCAGAGAGAGGGTCAGGCTACGGATTAGGGAGTCAAAATTTGGAAAGACAGGCTAGGGAGGGACACTGAATGCCACAGTAAGATCTTTGGACATCAAAAGAATGGAAAATTGTCAAGCCAGTGAAAAAATGTTTAGAGAGATGATTTCTTTTTCTAGTGCCAGAAAAAAATCCTATAACGTAGATTGTCTGGTAGATGAGAGACAAAATGATTAGACCTATTGCACCATTGAGTATAAAATATCAAGTCAGCAATCATGCACAACATTTATAATAGGGAATAATATTATAAAGCGTTTGAATCTTACAGGTGTTCCCTGTAATGCACCCAGAGGCAGAAGGACCTAGAAAAATTCAAGCACATCTTTTCAGCCATGAATTCAAGAGCTCTTCACACTTTGATAAGCTTTGTTATCAGTGTGCTGAGGGACTTAATGATCTTTCCAATCCTTTCGTGATTCACAATGAAGTGTCAAACTTGTTCATGAGGTTTCTTTCCATCTCTGCAAAGATTTCTGGAGAAATTCCAAGCGCTAATCAAAATTTATGTTTCCTTGAGAATTTTTGGGTATATCCTTACAATTGCCCTTATTTCTGCAGAAATTCCTGAGCTCCTTTAAGAGAGGAGACTACAATGTCACCTCCACATTTAATAGCTACACGAACACATGGGAGAACCAGTATGTGGAAAGGGCCTGGTCGAGAACTATGTATCGTTCTGATTCTGGGTGGTTGTGATTCTCAAAATTTGTAAAGAATGTACCATATACCATATAATGTACCATGTATCATATTCTCTTGCAAATGACGCATTTTGATGTCAATAAATTACATTAATTTACTTATTAATGTATAATGACAAGATTAGCCCTTAAAGGACTTTAAAAAATCACAAAATCCATCAGTAGAACTGTAAAGCTTACACTTTTCAAAATACGGCCTTAATACATTTTCACTGACGATGTTGTTTAGATTAAACTAAATTGTCACCTGAAATATAACTATACGGTTGAAAATTTCAGTGAGGATTTTCCTAAATTTCACATGACTGTGATATTGTCACAGAACAACTTAATTCACCTACCGACTTTGTATATTCTAACAACAGTGAAACTTCCATTAGCTCAGAGTTTGGGGCTTCAAATGGCTTTAATGTCGCTCTCCCCCTGGGGATTTCTTGGCAACTACAGAAGTACACTTTGAAACTGCATGATGCACAATATTATAAGATGGCTAATTAGGATCTCATTAACGGATTAGCATTTTAAGATTATAGGATGACAACTCCCTTCTCCATAAAAATCTTATGGAAACCTCATGTACTTTTGAAAAAAAAACAGTCTGAGAAGGTTTACTTTCTGGAGAAACCAAGACTGAAAAACACACATAAAATACTGCAAGTCACATGGTGCCTGGGTGGCTCACTCAGTTGAGTGTCTGACTCCTGATTTCGGCTCAGGTCATGATCTCACAATGTCTTTAGTTCAAGGCCCACCTCCATCAGGCTCTGCACTGACAGCAAGGAGCCTGCCTGGGAATCTCTGTATCCTTCCGTCTCTGCCCCTCCCCCAAAACGTGTCTGTCTCTCTCAAAATCAATACACTTAAAAAAAAAATACTGAATGTCACAACGAGGAGAGGTATTTAAATTGGTTTTGTTTTCCAGGAACAATGATTATTTTGGTTAACCAGAGATAGACAGGATAAGAAAATATCAAGAAAATTATGTTTATGAAAATTGTACAATTTCTTTTTAAGAGCTACTGTCTCCAAATACACGTTTTGCTCCATGAGAACAGATTTATAATTTTTATAACACACTCCAGATTTTCATTCTGTAAATCTATACTTTCTGGGCTTTTAGCCAAGATGTAGAAACATGCTGATAATTCTGGTGACAATTTTTGTATCACCTAGGTCATTACGAGAGTTACAAATTGAGTATTTGGGTTGTATGAGATTTATCATTACATTTAACAAAAATAAAAACAAAAGCCTGATTTTTTGTTGTTGTATTTTCATTTCAACAGCTTCAGTTCCTTAGGAGCATAAAGACTGGCCATTATGTGATTAAAGCAATGGCCCCAGTGGTCAGTCTTAAATTATTGTGGGAGGGTAAAAAACAAAGATTGTAAGGAATCATTAACCTTTCTTTTTTCTTTTTCTTTTTTTTTTTTTTTTTGATGTTTATTTTTGAGAGAGCATGAGCATGGAAGGGGCAGGGAGACACAGAGACAGAGAGAGAATGCAAAGCAGGCTCCAGGTTCCAAGCTATCTGGACAGAGCCCCATGGGGGGCTTGAAACCATGAACTATGAGATCATGACCTGAGCCGAAGTTGGAAGCACAATGGACAGAACCACCCAGGTGCCCTATCATTCAAATTTTAAATGAACATGAAGTTCCTAACAGAGACTTTTTTTAAATTTTTTATTTTTTACATTTATTTATTATTGAGATACAGAGCACAAACAGGGTAGGGGCAGAGAGAGAAGGAGGCACAGAATCTGAAGCAGGCTCTAGGCTCTGAGCTATCAGCACAGAGCCTGACTCGGGGCCTGAACCCACAGACTGCGACATCATGACCTGAGCCGAAGTCAGTCACTCAACCAACTGAGCCACCCAGGTACCCTGGACACTGTTAATTAATGTAACAAATGAGATTTGAATATGGTTCATACTTCTGTCCCCTAGCATTCTTGAATACATGGGATTTCTCAGTTCCTCTCCATTCCTTTCCTTCATTTTCCTGACAAAGGAATAGCTGGTGTCAGGGAGGAGAGAGGCATGGCTGACACACACTGGCAGTGTCCAGCAGCCTGCCCTTCACAGAACGGAACCGCCCTCTGTGGGCAGCCTTCCTGGCTCCATCTGTTCTGATTTCAAGGCATAACAGAGCTTCTGTTGGTACTTACGCAAAATGGGGTGATACCCTTATGAACAAACAAATTAATATGTATTCTGAGGAAACCCTAGAGCCTGGAGATCCAGTGTCTCACATTTTCAAGCAGTAGGACATGCAAGTGACTGCTGACCTGCTTGAGGTAATTTGGAGATAGTACAACTGAAGAACGACCAAGCGACTGAAGTATAAATCTGCAGCATGGATTAGAAAACGCCATTTGGAAATTACTATTAGTTCACCTAGAGGAACATATCCTAAGGGAATGATAGAGGATGTTCAGGTTTCCAAAGATGGTCCTTATGGCATGGCCATCAATAATGAAGAATAGAAACCAAGGTAAATATTCAATTGTGGTATGTGTGTAGCATGAAACCACTATTAGAATTTGGTAACAGGATGGTGAACAACATGCAAGAATTTTCAACACATATTGTAGACCACAAAAAAAAAAAAAAAAAAAAAAAACCCAGCATGCGGTAAAACCATTGATCAGCTACCATATGAGTCAATGTCCCAACAAGAACAGATAGCACACTCAAATTTGCATAATTCTCAGATGGTTCAAGAAAGCAACTATTTGCCGAGATGTAGATGGAACATTCACAAACCCCATGGGTTCTAATGGGGATGTCTCCCCCACGCTAGCATGGAGGAGATAGGCGAAGGAGCCATCCCTAGAACCCAGAAGAGGGGTCTTGGAAGCATGCATTGTCAGAAACTAAGGTCTGTGGTCAAGGTTGCTTGAGGCAACCACAAAAGAAGGGAGCCAGAGAAATAAAAACCTGATCTCCCTGTCCGCTCCCCTTCTCTCTTCCAGGCCTTCTCTCACCCTGAACCACAAGAAACCAGAAACCAAAGGAGGCCCTCATGCTTCTGTGGACACAGAGAGCATGACAGCAAAGCATGTGGTTTAAAAAAGGGGCTGGGGCTATACCGTCACAGGTACAAGTTTTTATGTATAAATAAATGCCTAAGAGAGTCTAGTAGAACACACTAAAATGTCAGTGGTAGTTCTCTCAAAGGGTGGTGCAACCAAATTCTGGTCATTTTTTTTTTCCTTTTTCACATTCACCTTAACTGACTAGCTGCAATCGGTATTGCTTCTACAATGCAAATCTCACTGTGGAAGGAAAACTTGCCCCAGGTTCACTTTATTCTATAATTCAAGTTTTAACATGGATACTTATTCTCAGTACGAAGGTTTTATACTCGTTCTGTTTGTTTAAATGAGGAGCATTAATCCTTGGGAATTCTGAAGAGGGAAAGGCGGTCTATGAGCTCCCATGAATCATTTTCCAGAGTTGAGCAAGAAAAGCTTATATTTACTTCAAGGTGAATGTACAAAAGCAATGACAGTATGTAGGAAAATAAATAAATGTGGAATTTTATTCTACACAGAATGAAACTCATTGGGAAAAGCATATTTCTTTTGTTTGTGTGTGTGTGTGTTTGTGTGTGTGTGTGTGCGCGCGCTCGCACTTTAAATATTTACCTGGAACAGTGATATAACTTAGGTCTCATAAATATGCTAATGACCAAAGTGCCAGTGAAAACGTGTCAAAAGTTAGAAGGTATAAAGAAGCACAGGGCTTGCTTTGGAAACAAAAGCAAAGTACTACGGCTCAGGAGGACTGGGTAGAATGTTTTTTTTCAGACACTTTCCTGATTATTGAGAATGACTGGAAGAAATGATCAAAAAATAAAGGGGAGATAGATGTACCTTTAAACAGGGTAAGGAAACCAACAGTCTATGATGTCAGGTTTAAAGAATGTGTGCAAGAGCACACTCTAGATGTCAAGAGAAAAAGCTTTCTGGACTTTTCAGTCTTCTGGGAAAAATTGCATGAGGAAAGAAATGTATTCAGAAAGGTTAACTTTATTTATTTATAAAGATATTTTTACTTTTTTTTAAATATCTTTTTATTCTTGAGAGAGAGGCAAAGCATGAGTGGGGGAGGAGAGAGAGAAACACACACACACACACACACACACACACACACACACACACACACACACACACACACAAAGATACAAAGATTCCAAAGCAGGCTCCAGGCTCTGAGCTGTCAGCACAGAGCCTGCTGAGAGGCTGGAACCCACAAACCACAAGATCATGACCTGAGCCAAAGTCAGATGCTTAGCTGAATGAGCCACCCAGGTGCCCCAGAAAGGTTAATTTGTGATTTGATTGCTTCCCATACAATTTAAATCCTCCTAAGAGACACTCCCACCTAACTTTTAACCTGTAATCCCAGATAAACTCACTGCATGGACGACTAACCTGAGAATGATCCTACTCTCAAGATTGTTTAACCTCTAATGAATTTTTCAAAATAGAGATTTACTATTAAAAAACAATTTTTTTAAGCAAAACATCCTTTTGACTGATTGGGGAAAAACTGTTTTATGATAGACATAATTAGCAGGTCTTGGCTCAAGGAAAGTAAAGCGAATCTTTGGACCTTTACATTCACATACAACCAACGATGGAAATGCAGGAAGGGATTTTCTCGAAGCACTTGGACCTCGTACTCCCTTTTGAGTGAGTGAAAAATAAAATCAACGTAGAACTTTGAGATAAAATCAACACATATCAAATATTCTGAATGCTGTATTATTAAAGCACTTGGAATGACCTTTAAAGGTCAATTAAAATTTTTTCAAGGGAATCCTTGGCCCTTTGTTCTTCCTTACCAGATTAGTTAGCTGGGCCCAATGAAATTAAGCATTCAGCGCCTTTCACTATTTTATCAAGAAATTTAGTGATGTCACAAATTCAAATTCCATTATTCATTATTCAAGCAAACAGTATTCCATTATTCAAGCAAACAGTATTTAAAAATGAGTATCTCACCTATCACTGGTAAATTCTTTGCATTCTGGCTTTTTGCTATAAAAATATTAAGAGCACTCAAGCTTCCTGTCAACACTAAGTTCCTCCTGGCTAGTAGCCTGGGGAGAGCCTGGCTTTCTGAAGAGCTGAGTCACATTGCCAGGAGCAGGGTATTTTGTTTGTTTTTCCTCTCTTATTATCATATGTAGGGAGAAATCCATAGGAGGAAAATAGCTTGTAATTCTTTTTATGTGATAAAATACCTGTGTGCCTGGACTGGGTAGCAGAGGCCCTGCTGTTAACCCATCTTGGCTTTTCTGACTTTTGTCAAATCACTTCTTGCTCATTTTCCTAAGCAGAAATACTTATGTACTAACTTCTCCCAACCTTAACAGAATCATTTGGCCAAGGTGTATGAAAATTTGTGACAGGAAAAACAATGTAAATTATTTATGATTACAAATGTAAATTATTCTCAAAGTTTTGAAAGAAACAAATATAGCGGGTTAAAGAACAGCAGAGAGAAGATTTAGAACAGATATAGAGGAAAATGTGTTTTGATATTTCGGAAGAGGCCTGGTTATCAATCATGTCTGCTTAAAGGGTTGTTTTTTTTTTTTTCTACAGGCAGTGAGAGAGGTGGAAGAGAGTAAGAGAATATGAATGAGAAGTCCTATATGCATGTATAAGTTTTATAGTAAGTGTGGAGAGGAAGCAACCCCACTTTTTTTATAGTTTATAGGGCTGCCTGGCAAAGACTTTTGGCCTCAAATTATTCTTCATGCCACAGAGATCATCATATCCCCTTACATTTACATTAAGCCATTACAGAAATTGATTAAAATGTATTACCCAGGAAAGCCATTGAACCATTTTCAGCTATTTCACTATCCAATTACTCAACAGTGTTTTAAGAGAAAGCATTGCAAAAAGGTGATTTTTGCCCCTAAATAAAGAATAAAAGAATAGGGCTCCAGGTCTAAGCTTCAGTAGACAGGTAAGAAGAGGCAGTCCCTGGAGGGCAAACAGTCTAAGTAGGGACAATGAAGAAAAGGCAAGAATCGAATATTTAAGGCGTATTAGGAGCCACTAAAATCTGAGTTGTGTTACCAGCACCCACAGGGTAATCCCCTAGGGGAGGAGGTCAATGGACACCACAGACCGACCGACCATCTCTACCTGGAGTTGAACAAGATCCTATGTCTTTATTTCCAAAATGTCAATATCCTACCAGGTATGTGCACCCAAGGGAAAGTTTACAGTCATGAAATAAAAAGGACCAAGTGCACCATAACATCATCATTTTTTCAGAGAGGAATAAGGAGTTTGTCTGGGGCTGTGTGTATCTAGTAAGAGATTTACTCTTATAAGAAAGCCAAAAACTGATTAAACACTTTCAGAATCTTTACATCAGTCTTGCAACATAGGTATTTTTATTTTTTTACGTTTACTTACTTATTTTGAGAAAGGAAGAGAGAGCAAGCAAGTGAGCATATGCATGCAGGGGGAGGGCAGAGAGAAAGGGAGAGAGAGCAGGAGTGAGCATGTGCAAGGAGAGGAAGGGCAGAGAGACAGGGAGAGAGAGAATACCAACCAGGCTCCATGCTGTCGGTGCAGAGCTGGACACGGGGCCCTATCTCAAAAACTATGACATCATGTGAACTGAGCCCAAATCAAGAGTCAGAAGCTTAACCAACTGAGTCACCCAGGTGTCCACAACACAGGTATTTTTATTTCCAGTTTTAAAAATGATGAAAATATCCCAGAGAGGTTAAGAAGCTTGCCTAACTGCTAGGGATTTACCCAAGGGATACAGAAGTGCTGATGCATAGGGGCACATGTACCCCAATGTTCATAGCAGCACGTTCAACAATAGCCAAATCATGGAAAGAGCCTAAATGTCCATCAACTGATGAATGGATCAAGACGATGTGGTTTATCTATACAATGGAATACTACATGGCAATGAGAAAGAATGAAATCTGGCCATTCTTGGCAACGTGGATGGACCTCGAGGGGCCATGCTAAGTGAAATAAGTCAGGCAGAGAAGGACAGATACCATACGTTTTCATTCATAAGTCTAACAGGAGAAACTTAACAGAGGACCATGGGGGAGGGGAAGGGGGAAAAAGAGGGAGGAGAGGGAGGCAAATCATGAGAGACTCTTGAATATTGAAAACAAACTAAGGGCTGATGGGGGAGGGGGAAAGAGGAAGGGAGGTGATGGACATGGAAGAGGGTACTTGTGGGGAAGAGCACTGGGTGTTATACGGAAACCAAGTTTACAATAAACTATAAAAAAAAAAAGAAGAAGAAGAAGCTTGCTTAAGAGATCACATAGCTAGCAAGAGCTGAAGCTAGGTTTACAAGAGTGAATTGTAATTGAGCCCAAACCTGTACTCTTTTCACCAGAGCCTTTGGATGAAGGGGAGAAAAAAGTTAGGAAATATTTGAAAAGTTTGCACAGAAGCGATCCATAGTAATGTAGTCTGAGCACAGTAACCATGTGGTAACTATGTACCTTATGATATACATGTGAAGATTAATTTTACACACAAAACTGTTGTAATTTTATCATAGCTAATGTCCCCAGTGCCAAGGAAGAATTTGTGGATTATACTCTTGAAAATACTTCTTGATCACTTCTGTAACACTTTTATGAGCTCCTGCCATCATATTCCAAGGCTTTTAAAAGTTATATTATTTTTATCTCTTCAAAATGCATGTCTTAGATAACTCAATAAAATAACATGGTGGTTAGCATGTTGTATACCAGACTACTATGTAGTATCATCAGATCATAGAAAGTGAGGCCAGGTCAAGAAATAACTATTAGGTAGAGAAAAAGTTATCATTTGTGAATTTACTGATCTTAACAACAGAATTAGAAACAGAGCCACCTGCTACTATAACCCACAGCAGCGTTCAAATGCCTTGAGGGCAAGGTGTTTCTCTCAATAGCAAGTATGCAGGCACGAAATTAAAAAAAAAAAAAGTGATGGTAATATACCAACGAATACCACCAAGGGAGACCTAGAACCAAAACGAGTCATCAAGTTCAATGACAGCCATGGAACCTGTTGGAGGGCATCTTCTGAAGACCTATACCAGGACTTATGTACCAATGAAGACTCGAAGCCAGGTACACAGTAAATAATAAATCCATCGTGTTTTAAGTGCCTGACTGAATACTTGGAGAAGGGAGAGTTAAGAAACAAGCCCGTGATCTGGTCATTTCTTATTATGTAATACAGATACACTATACTTACGTATTTGGTTTACTATTAAATGCATTCTTCCAAATCTAAATATGGGGTTGAGTCAGCAATAATATTTAACTCCTGGTTAAACCTAATAAATCACTCAACTTTGAAATGTGTATATATTCAAGTAAAGAATATATATCATCTCATTGGCAAATATGTTTTTATAGCAAAAAACCATCCAACCATGCAACACTATGTCAGTTAAACATTTTTAAACTTCATAATGACTAAGCCATTCTCTGATTTCAACCAACCAAGTAACAAAGACTGATAACCGAAAAAAAACGCAGCCCTATCCCAGGTGGCTGCTAATTTCCTTGAAAATGGTTGCAAAGCATCTGGAACTTAAACAAGTGTGGTCAAAGTGAACTGTGTTCTTTGTATTTTACATCAACAGGTATTTCTTTTAAAATCACCAAGTTAATTAATTATTCTTACAAAATAGAAAAACGTGCCAGTCTGCCCTTTCTACATCAACTCTGCACCATGAACAATAATCCGGAGCTTAAGATAATTAATACTATATATTCTTGCCTTTGAACATCACAGCTGTCAGCTACAGGGCTTTAAAATTAATAGGCTCTTCAAAGCTATAAATCAGAAACCATGATCATTTTATATAAAATTTCTTAAAAGGCACTTACCTTTTGGAAGAAAACACTCCTGGCAGCAAATTGCCTGTTAAAATAAAACATATCATTTATTGGTATCCAGTAAATACGAAGGATGATGCACTGTTATAGTCAGCATAATTACAAGGCAACTTTAAAAACTTTTCTTGATTTCATTAAGTGTCTTCTTTTTTTAACTACAAATTAAAATCATCTCCTTGGTCATAATAATTAAATGCCTCTCTGTTAAATGCATGTACACTGAAATCACAAAAGCTAATGAGTTTCATGTCTGAGAGCAAAAAGCAGAAATTACAGGGGACATTATCCAGGTTATGGGTGTAGATTCCAGCATTTTTCCCTCCTGAGTATAATGAGAAGCACATGAATTAATGTCTTTAATGTCTGTGCAGAAGTTTTAAGGTCTATGTGCAATAGAGGTTTTCCTCTCTACTAAATAAAAACAAAATACCACCAGGTAGAAGTTATTGTGAAATGGACTCTTTTTAGGTATTAGTTATTTGAGTCTCTTATATACTTTTCACTGAACTACATTCAAGTCTGAGAGGTTTTTATTTACAATACCTCATAAATATCAAGGAGATAAAATAAAGTCAAGTTGCAGTTCATGCAATATTCAGAATAGAAACAAACTGGCTTGAATCGATATAATATGTAATCCTAATCAGAGTCAAAGGAAGGATATACTAGTAGCAGAAGAAACTCTTGATTGTTACTTCTTTCCCATAGGATCCAAATTCATTTTCTCAGAAGTGAAAATCAAAAAGATGGAAAAAAAAAATGGGGGGGGGAGTTTGCCTTGTTCATTATTTAATACTACAGATGTATTATTTCTTCCCCAACCCCCACAACTGTGTCTATATGTCACAAAGGCATACATTCAGATGCCTCAAATTACCTAAAAAGATTTTAATGGAGTTTTATTGTACCCTAGAACAATTAAAACGTAAAGGCTTGCAACACTGATAAACACTTAGATACTAATTTGTCAACAGAGCTATCTCCTGTTGTAAATGCACCTGAGTTCACTTGAGTGTTAAACTGTCAGGACAGCAAAACCACTTCTCACTGTAGTTCAAGGCTGACTCTGTAAGATTTAGAAATGGGGAGGGGTGCTCAGAGATGGACAGAGCACAGCCTGGGAATGTCCCTGGCTCTTCAAGGTCGGCTGTTCCCCTGCGAAGACCACGCACTGTGGACGCCATGCTTCTTTACGCTACCTTGGCGGCCCTAGGCCAGCACGCGGCCACATCCCCTCTCTGAAGAAGCCCTCCCAGCAATTAAGGGCAAAACAGATTCAGAGGAAATGAAACAATATAAATATTTACTTGTCCACAATTTCCAGATACCACTTTGCTTTGATATAAACAAATGCATGCAGGGGAAAAAATTATCAAGTTTAGTTCTCTTAAATCTTAAAAATAAATAGTTCACCTCTCCCACTAACTACCACCATAGCTCAGTGTACACATTCTCTCATGATGCTATCATTTTAGTGTGCTAAGGGTGTCCACCATTCACTGCCATCCATGCAAGTTACACCAATCCTATTTATCTACATGTGTCAGGGTATTCTTTAAAAAAATATATATAATCAAAATTCAGTCCTACTTAAATTTTGAAATATATTTTATTGTTTCTACTCACAGAGCAAATTTGAAAATCCTTGACATGACTTCTAAGACTTGCTCTGAATCCTGCTGACCCCCTGGTATAATTTTTCACAACAGGCCCCTTTATCCTCATACTAAAAACATTGGCCCTCCCCCCACTCCCCCCATTCCACAAAGTAGCCTCTCTCTTCTCTCTTTGGTCTCAGGCTCAGGACCTTGGCAAATGTGAAAGCAGATGAAGCCCTTCCAGGTTCCTCTTGACCTAACTTATAGATCTCAAACATTCCTTCTTTAATGTTTTCCCACAAATCCTCAACTGGGTCTCTTTTACAGTCTAGTGACTGTGGTTTGCTCACAGTGTTCCCTTTTTAAGCACTGAAGAGAGAAGTGTTGAGCTCTGCTTAGTTCTCCTATGGATAAACATAACATTTATCATCTAACTTGGAGACTTTTGAACTGAAAGAAGGCATTAAGCCGACTCAATGCATTACAGTACATGTGATCCAGGACTGGTCTGAACACACTTGGGCATATGGTCAACCACCGCATGGGGGAAAAGTTAGCATTTATATAGATAGTAGCAAGTTTGAGGCTGCTCCAGTTTAACTGAAGGGATAAATGCAAACAGTTGATGAGCTTTCAAAGCTGAGAGTTACTCATATAACATGTTACACCAAGTGAAATGTGAAGTAGCCTCACTAACCTAAAAATCAAAACAGTATCCAATAAACATACAGGGTTATTAACAGCTGGAGCACAGCCCAATCACAGCCACCAATTAAATACTATCTGGGCTGATTTCTAAGCAAGCCAGGAACTGCCATTTGTCAGTCTCTTGATGAGCTCCTCTCTTCCATCAACACATTCAACATTCATCAGCTTATTACCAACCAAGGACTTTTGCAGCTGACATGTACTCGTCCACTCCAGGGCAATGGTCATGGCCTGCAGAGGAGGGTAGTAGAAGAAATAGACTTTCAGCACCTCTAAGAGCTTCCTGCCCTCTTTGTAACCAGATCCACAAAACATGCTCTTTGAGAAGACTGCGGGGTGAAGCCCCAGCACAGTTTTAGAGTATTAACAGGAGGATTCCCTTCAGATAATATAATCAGCTTTCAACTTTCCTCTCCAAAGAGAGGAGTAAATAAAGAAATGATTACTTAAAGATCCTAGTCCTTGAAATAGTCCACCTTTATTTTTTTCTATGTTTAGTACTCTGGTTGAGTGTGTGTGTGTGTGTGTGCGCGTGCACGTGCGTGCACATCAGGGGCATGGGGGAGAGAGATGCTCTTGAAACACTCGGTTAGCAAGGTCATTTGTTTTTTCTTCTTTGGAGGTTGAAGTGACAGTGTGAATCTTCATGACTGAATGGGATTTAATCAGACAGTGGCAAACCAATAGATAAAGACCAAAGGCATGGGAAACCTGACAGCCTAGAGTATTACGAAGTTTATCGCTTTGGCCTAATTAGAGGAAGCCTGTGGACGAAGACAGGAAATGGTGAAGGGTACAGATCCTTAGGCAGTGTTAAGATATGTCTACTTTTTAAACTGAAGGGTACAAAGGATTTTAACAAGGAATGTGGAGAACATATTTTTGGTTTTGATAATCGGGTTAGCAATATGAACGATGGTTACAGTGGGATGAAACACCGGTGAAGAGACTGTGGTAGTCATTTAAAACTGAGGTGACTGTCTCAACTGGGACAAAGCCAATGGGGAGGTAAAGAAAGGAGATTTCCCAGGTGTGTAAGAGACAGAGTTCATACACAGTTCTGACCATCTGAGAACAAAGGTTTACAGAAAGTCTTTCCAATGTTCAGCTTGAGTGACTAAAGCACAATAACTAAACTAGTGAGAATTAAAATGAGAGAATGAAAGAAGATGACAAAGATTTTTCAGATTTTTCAAGTTTCAGACTTTTTAAGCTGAACAAAATTCAACAGACAGTTCAACACTTTGATATACATTATGGTAACTTTATAACTAAGGAAATAAAAACTAAGATATTTGAAACCTTAAGGTCATACAGCTGCTGTGTGGTCCAAGGGATTTTACTTTAACTTCCTTGACTGCAAATTTCATTCCCATTATAGAATTAGCTCTTTGGCTTTGAAAATTCAGGCCTAATTACCACAGTTTCTTCATCTATATCGCAATGATGGTATCTAATTTGACTGGCTGAAATAATGTAAAGATTTAGTAAATAAAACCAAAAATCCCTCCGGTAAACATTTTAGTTGTCTTGGTGCAGAGATCCTTTTGAAAACTAATTACTGACCAGCAACTACTGCAACAAAAAATATTATGTGTATATATATGGATATACATATATATCCACATATATAACCATATACAGCACATATACACACACATATACACACATCTGTGTGTATACATATGGGTGTATATATATATGTACATGTGTGTGTTGGGTGTATGTGTGTGTCATATGTGTGTCACATGCATGTGTGTGTGTCGGGTGTATGTGTCACATTTATGTGTGCTGCATATATGTGTGCTGCATATATGTGTGCCGCATATATATATGTCATATATGAGTGCGCACTACTCTAAATTGATTCCACTTAATTAGCAAATCAAAACCATGTCCCTATCTATGTTGGTGAAAACTGTGGGTATGGATCATGAAAAGAGACCAGATGGCTCTTAATGTTGAACCAGCTACCTAGCAAGACATTTACTGTGAATTTTTTATTTGTTTCAGGCTGGCTTCTTATATTCTTTTCATGTAGATTTTCATTTGTGCATTTCATGGCTGTTATGTGAATCTGTGGCTACTGTATAGGTTGAATCTTAAGCCTTTGTGAAAATTAGTATGGTTCTGTGTGGTTATAAATAACAAATGTATTCTTTTAGATAGAAAGGACAATTAAAGGTTTTTTTGTTATCTTTCTATTCTTAAACTTTGTTCATATTGATTTATTTGGATTGTTAATCATCACCAAACGTAAAAGATTATCTCAAATAAGAGCATGTCATGTCATGTCTATTTCGCTGTTTGCTAGAAATGCACCATTATGCTGCCAAGATACATTGTGAGAGCAATTTATTTTCCTGGTTTTCACCCTCCCCCACTCTACTATGCAGAGCAATATTAGTGTTTTCCTCTCAACTCTTGCATTTTCAAAGAGGATAAAAAAAGAATTGGTCATGCATACAATAAAGCAAAAATATTTATCATTGGAGTTAGTGAAGGGTTGAGACATGTTTAATTGTGTAGTGTACACAGCAATAAATCCACTTGTGGAATTTTAAAATTCTGCCTTTAGACAGGAAGGATTTTGTTACTTTAAAGGTACAAAGCCCTTTAAAGAGTCAATTTACATAGTATTTATCCAAAGTGAATGGACAGAGATCGAGGGTGTTGACTTTGGAGTCACACTGCCTGGGATCAAAGGAGACCTCAATACTTATTACAGTGTGAACTTGACCAACTTACTTGACTCTCTCTGGCATTATGTCCTTAAATGTAAAAGGAGGAAAATAATCAGCATCTCATGGAAACATTTGGAGGATTAAATGAGTTCATGTATAATAAAGCATTTAGAAAATAGCTTGGCACATAATTAGTGTTCAATATATGTTAGCTTTCATAATGTGTTGATTCAATCTATTTTTCTATTCTTTAGTAGAATAATTAGCAAATGATGTAAGATTAAGCTTTGCTAAATATGAAATGGCGTAACGCCTCAATTACCCTACACTCAGAACACAATCAGATAGTAAGTAACAGCATGAGTAGCAAATGCTCATCATGAGTATTATGCAGAAAATCTGAACTATGTTGGTCATACAGAAAACCTTTTATTCTGTCTGACACTTTACTACAAATGATACCAAGATAAACAAGAATCTTTACCCATAAACTGCTTGTAACCTAGTTACAAAGTGAACAGGAACAAATACAGTATTAGTTAATACAGGATTATTTCTAAGAGACCATTACAAGGTACGGGGTGGGGAGTCATTTTTGTCGGAAAAGTGAACTTCTGGAAAGAACTTCCGATGCTGTATTATCTAATGTGAACCCCTTGCCATTTGGCAATCTTTAATTTTAGAATTATGATCTCTTGCTTCTCTACTAAGCTTTATTAGTAGTCTTTTTAACAGCTGATGCCTCTTTTCTAATTATTGTATTGCTCAAAGATCACTATTACTGTAACCACTATTTTTTGAGTACCAAATAAAGTGAAACACAGGAAACTGCCATCATCAAACCTTTGAGTGCCCTGAGAAGAAGACAAAAAAAAAAAAAAAAAAAAAAACAGAATAACTAACATCATCTTGAGGAAAAAGAACAAAACTCCAAGTATCATGTTCCTTGACTTCAAACATTATTACAAACGTATAATAAACAGAACAGTATGGTATCGGCACAAATACACACAGACAGACCAGTGAAAGAGAAGGCAGAGCCCAGAAATAAACCCACACAAATGGTCAGTTAATTTATAGCTAAGGGTCAAGAATATACAATGAGGAAAAGAAAGTCTCTTCAATAACCAGTGGTGGGAAAACTGGAAAACCCCATGCAAAAGAATGAAACTGTACAACTGACTTATAACATACACAAAATTCAACTCTAAATGGACTGAAGTCTCAAAGTTAGCACCTGAAACTATTAAACTCCGATAAGAAAAAGAAGGTGGTAAGCTCTCTGACACTCACCTTAGAGTTGAGTGTTTATATGGAACAAAAGCAAAAAACACACAGGTGGGACTATATCAAACTTCTGTACCACAAAGGAAGCCATCAACAAAATTGAACAACAACCTACCAAATGGGAGCAAATAATTGAAAATCACACGTCTGACGGTGGGTTATTATCTTATACACACGAATATATACATATATAGGTGTAAAACCGTAAAACTCGATAGCCAATAAAACCTAATTTAAACATGGGCAGATATCTGAATAAGCATTTTTTTAAATAGAAGACATACAGAAACCAACAGGCACATCAAAAGGTACTCAACAGCACTGATCATCAGAGAAATATAAATCCAAACCACAATGAGGTATCACCTCACAACAATTAAAATGGATTATTACCAAAAGAGAAGAAGTAACCATTGTTAGCAAAGATGTGGAGAAAGGGAATCCTCATGCACTGCTGGTGGGAATGTAAATTAGTACAGATAATATGAAAACCAGTACAGTAGTTCCTCAAAAAATAAAAAAAAAATAGAACTACCATATGACCCAGGAGTTCCACTTCTGGGTATTTACCCATAGAAAATGTCCACACTAACATGAAAAGCTGTCTGTACTCCCCATGTTCACTGCTGCATGATTTACAACAGCCAAAATACGGAAGCAATCCAAGTGTCCATTGATGGATGAATGGATAAGATGTATATAACCACAATGGAATATTATTCTTCCATAACAAATCAAATCTTGCCATTTGTGATAACATGGATTGACCTTGAACACAACATATTAAGTGAAGTCAAACTGATAAACAGATACTGTATGATCTCCCTTATATGTGGAATCAGAAAGACAAAACCAAACAAACAATAAGTGAACTCATGGATACAGAGAATGGTTTGGCAGTAACCAGAAGTGGAGGGGCTGGAAGTGGGTAGATGGCAAAATGGTGAAGGTGGTAAAAAATACACACTTTTTGCTGTAAAGTAAGTCATGGGGATGTAATATACAAGATGGTGACTATAGTTAATACTGTGTTATGTATTTTCAATTCGCTAACAATATTTTACAAGTTTTTATCTCAAGAAAAATAATTTGTAGCTATGTATGTATGGTGATAGATCTAAATAGCCTTACTGTGGTAATCATTTTGCAATACATACAATTATCTAGTCATTATATTGTAAACTAAAAGCTAATATGTTATATGTCAGTTACATCTAAATCTAAAAAAGCTATTAAAAAGGAACAAAGCAGTCTTAAGTACTGCAAAATAAAACAAGGTGACATACAGTGCCAATGCGTTAGGGACGCCATTTTATTTTGCCAAGACATGGAAGACAGGATATGTGATCTAAGATAGGAATGAAATGACAAGCAGCCACCAGTCTGGGAGGGTCCAGCAGCTAGTAAAAAGTGAACACAAAGGAAAGCCTAAAGGAAGACTGAAGCATTGCAATCTGAGAGGAGCAAGCCTTTTCCTAGTGTGGAGGCTGGTGAATGAGGTCTGGGAAATGGGCTCAGGATGAGTTTGGACTTAAGGGCCACTTTTTTAAATACAAAAAGAGAACACTGAGGTTTGGGGAAAATCAGTGACATGATCCAATTTGTTTTTAAAGTAATTCTTCATATGCTTTGTGAATAGATAGCACAGGTCGAGGGTAGAGGCCAGGAGAGCAGTTATAAAGCTATTCAAGTAGACCAAACAAGAGAGGATGAAGGGATGGGCATGGTGGCTGCAATGAAGATGGACAGAAATGGAGGATGCCAGAATCAAGTTTACAGGTAGAGCTCATAGGATTTGCTGACGGAATGGAAGGAAGACTGAGAAAAAGACAGAAATTAAATAACATTTCTAGGTTTCAGGCAGCAAAATAAATTACGCTACCATTTATCGAAGGGACTGAGAGAGGAAAAACCATAATTGGGAAAGAAAACATTTTTATTTTAGCCAAATCAAGGGTGAGGAACATATGGACGTTTAAGGGGTAATGATGCATACGTATTTCTAGAAAATGTGTATGGGCTACAGGATTTTCAACCTCAAGATTGTTCACTTTTATGCTGGTTATTTTTTCACTTACAGGTGCTGTCCTATTCATGTGTGCATCGCAAAATGGTTCACAGCATCTCTTGCCTTCATCTATTAGGTGACACCATCTCCCCCACCCACTTCTAACAAACAAGTGGGTGGCACCGCGTAATAGCAAAGAGCAGAGAAGGAGGGAGTGCGAAATTGCTCTGGGTCAGGGATCACAGGGCAGAAAATCTATATTTAGCTGTGCAAACAATGACTGATTTTGATACCAGGGACACGGATGATCTCATGATGAAAGAAGAAAAGAACTATAGGGCTCACCCCAGGAGACTCCAAAATTAGAAACTGAGAAAGAAAATCCCGCAAAGATAACAATTAGGCAGGAATTAAACCTGGTGTGCAAGGTAGATTAGAATCCTGTAGAAGACGTTGCCAGCCAGAGAGAGTGAGCCTATGTGGCTTTTATGAATGAGCTGGATTAGGTCAACGAGGACAGGCATATCATCATGTCTAGATCTATGTCTAAAGCAAACAACCACATGTCAGCCTCCATCTAAAAATTTCTATCATCTTGAATTTTCTTAGCAGGACATTTTGCGTGGACAAGGTCTGACCACTGACAGAAGTTGATCATCAGCCCTTCGTCAATATAATTAGCTGTGTTAGAAGTCTGCAACTTAAGGGGTCAGAGGCAGGTAAGGGTAGCTGGGAACGATGCCTCCCATGATTTGGCATAAAGGATAGAGGTGCCTCCATGGTATCCTGAACTCCCATCTGTATTCCACCCTCACTCAACTGTCATGTTTTACCAACATGCCCAAATGTGTGGGCCACTGCTCATCAAAGCCACATTGCAGAAAAGGGTAGTTTTCCTGCAAGCAATATTATTATGAGGGTAGGAGGAGTCTAGGATCCTCTCTACTCTGAGGACAAAGAGACCAGTAGTGGAACCTTAGGTTAGAACTTTTCTTGTCTGCCACTCTCATCCTGTAAGCATTTGGGGAGAGGGGCTATGTGTGTGTGAATCAAATGAGCTTCCAAAAAGGCTCTTGTGTCAAGGTTTGGGAAGGGGTACAGGGAGTCTTGCCTCACTTCCCAAGACCATAGAGACCTACATTTAAGCACAGCATAAGGCTAGTGGGAACAGAAAGCCTTGTAGGACTGTCACGAGGTGGGTTGGTGGCATTTGCAACTTGACCAGAAGCAATGGCAGCAAGTTCAGATACCTGCGCCCACTAAAGGTTGTGCTGATTCAGATTGTAAGCTCTACTGTTACTAATCTAACTATGACACTCAATGTAATAGCACAAAAATTAGAAAATGGTTCTGTAAATGATGTGTTTCAAGACAGACATGAGCTGTGAAATTACAAAGATTGAAACAGTCACAAAAGACCTTTTAAATTTGTAAATTTATTTTTTTTCCTGTAGAGCTAAAAGTGCTATGTCAAGGCACATAGAAACCAAATTTTAATTCTGAGATATTTTTTAAAAATAATTCATATCCCAACTAAATGAAAAGTGTCGATCTTCCTAAATTTTCACCACTCTAGATGTGAACATTCCTTTGATTCTGACTAGCTGATGGGTTAAAAAAAAAATGCCCTCTCCCTCTTGCTTTAATTTGTATCTCATGTTCACTGTTGAAAGCAAACTTTTCATATAGATAATTTGCATTTCCTTTTCTGGAAATTGCCTATGCATGGTATTTTTTTCCTGACTCTTGGTCTACATCATATTCATTTGTAGAAACTCTTTATATTAGGGACATCAATCTTTGCCTTCTTTCTTAAGATCTTATCATTGAATATGGGTGTACTTTTGCCAAACAGTTCACATACCCCTATAAATCATGGATGCATGCCTGATACATACTTCTAAAAGACTGAAAACAGGCACCTCCCTTGTGAAAATTTGCGAGTCCAATCTCTGAAAAAGATGAATTCCTGGGAGTTAAACAGGTTGTGGGGGGTATCTTTATTAATAAGATAGAGATCATTCTGATAATTCATTTTTGAACAGGGCTGGAAAAAATATAGTCTCTTTAAGACAAGGATCCAGCTCAGCATTCCTCTGTTTTGAAAAACACTTGAGTATTTCTGATCATAATGAGTTTCTTCACTCAAGGTAGATTTCCCAAACAAAATGTGCTCTGTGGGGAACTGTGTCAAGTGTGGGGGCAGGCTGTGGCCAAATATATTTGGCAATGTCTTTGTATAAAATGTTGATTTCACAGACAGTTAAATGCTAATGTTCGTTATAAATCTAAATAAAATTTGAATGTGCAGAATTTACAGAATTGTTGGACTACAGCCCTTTGAGATTTCTTCTCCAAAGTACACTACCAGAGCTAGTATTCATGAAATCAAATTTTCATAAATGCTGACTTCAGGAAATATCTACACACTCCCTTGTAAATTAATGGCATTTCTTGGATATTTGCCTTAGCACTGCCACCTTGTCACCACAAATCATACAGATACTATAGCAAACCTTGTCTAAAATTACCAGTAGAAATTTTTGTGAAGATTCATAAATTCAATACAAGGTTCGAGTTGGTTTGGAAGAACTTAAGTGTTGTTAGATATTAAAGGGGGGTTTTGTGTGCGTGTGTGTGCTTGTGTGTTAGATTACAAAAGGCCACTCTTAAAAAATATATAAAGTCCTATCTATAGAAAGATGAGGACTTAATTTGTTGATAAGTCTTTACTCAATTGAGCAAAAACTGAATATTCTGTCTTAAAATATTTTAGTAGTTTTCCATATAGTTATGCCGGAGCACAATACTAAATGAAAGCAAAATCTTTTATTTTAACATATTTGCTGTAATCTTTCAGGATCTACCCAGAACTCTTGTTATGAAATACAGTTTTAAAGTTATGTTGATTTTTGCTCACTTAAATGCACAGGTATGAGAAAAGGAGATAAAATCATAAGGGATTGTTACGATTGAGAGACTTATCATAAATTACCTGTATTGACATGACGTGTTCATTGTCCATTTAATTAGCAGGTACTATTGATAAAATATAAGTAAATGATGGAAAATTATTCACTTCTGGGTTCCTCAGCATGTCATTTTACCTGTAGCTTCCAGTAATTACTGGTTCTTTCACTCTTCAGCACATGGAAACATTTCTTCTAAAAAGCAGATTATGCATTGCCTACTAAAGTTATTGCCAGCATCTCAGAAACTCAAGTCAACGCTTTCACAAATAGCATTTCCAATGAATAATGCTGAAATCAGACTTTTTTTTTTCATTGAAAGTGCCTCAAGTAGTTGGCTCCTTTCCCATCGGCTACTTCGTAACTGCGAATATGACAACATGACGGTGATTCACAGATGCCGAAATATGACGAGCAGAGCAAATCTGTGTTCCAGATATGATAAGGTGAGCAAAGCAGAACTCTCGGCCCCAGGTGATTTCCATGAAGACACCTACGTACACTGGGGCTCACTATCTATACTGTGCAGCCGCCAACTCTAATAACCTGAGCGGGAGGGAAACACATCGGAAAATGCAAATGGATGAAAAAAGAAAGCTGGGTTGCATAGTAACATCTTAAGCAGATTTGAGAGATGTATGTTTGTAAAGCCGAAGGCTCAGCCTTGGAAAATGCTTTTTGTTGTATTCAACACATAACTGGGCTCGAACTGAGAAAAGGCATCAAACTTATCAATACATTAAAAATGTCCTCCTCCAGTCCACCTACCTCATAAACAATGTGATATTAAGTGAGAAACAGCTTGTTCCTTGTTTTTATTACATTTAGAAACAATTTAAATGTACTTATGTTCCTTAGTTTAGGGGCTATAGTAACATCACTGGAACTAAAAAACGACAACAACCAAAAAACAGACTGAACTTGCAGCTCAGAAATATCAGCAATACATTCACATTAACCACTTTTCCAGTCTTGTGCCACGGCATTCGGGAATCACAGAATCACAAAGTTACAAGGCTGTTTTTACTGTTTGTACAGACACTTAGGTATATTCCATTCATTCCTTCTGATTTCCGCCAACTGATTGGCAACTTAACGTAAGCTGATTTATGGTCAGAAATTATCCTTAAAATCAACCTTTTTCCTGTCAAACCTAAAATAGGCTTTTATTAAACAACATAATATGGACCTTAGAGTATTCTTACCAGATTGATGACAAAATTAAAGTCATTTTAATATCAGATTAGGAGTCTAAATATATTGTTCAAATCCAAATTTGTACATCAGAGAAAAAGGCAATGTTCACTTTATTTCCTAACTTATTGACATTATTTAGATGTATCTAAAGAGTGTAAGCAACAGTGGTATTTTGGAAATTATACAAGAAATAAAAAAGAATTTTAGAATAGGTACTTTGCTAATTTTTGTAATGTTTTATTTATTTTTGAGACAGAGAGAGACAGAGTATGAACGGGAAAGGGGCAGAGAGAGAGGGAGAATCTGAAGCAGGCTCCAGGCTCTGAGTTGTCAGCACAGAGCCCAGCGCAGGGCTTGAAGCCATGAACTGCGAGATCACGACCTGAGCCAAAGTTGGACGCTTAACTAACTGAGCCACCCAGGTGCCCCTCCTAAGTGGTTTTTAAAAATTGCCCCATGCCATTTTTATGGCAAACTATACATAAATTGAGAAGTTATTTAGAGGTAGTAAGCTCTCTCAAAGAAGGAGTCTTGTTTACCAATTTATTCTCAGCACTTAACACAGTGCCAAATATGTAGTACACACCTAATGAGTATTTGTGGAATGGATTAATGGCTAAATAACTGGAGTCAATTAAAAAACGAACTTTAATCTAAACATTTCACATAATATCCAAGTCTAGAAGTTAATACAAAGTATACATCATATGACTAACTGCATAAATTAACTTTAAAAATGGCTATTTTAGGCAATGAATTACTCAAAAATATTCCTGTATCCTTTTTTTCCCCATTTTTAGGGTGTCACGCAGAGGGAAAAAAAGACCTACTTAGAAACCATACTTTCAAGAGCAGTTTAAAAACATTTGAGTTTGAACATACAATGGTGCCTATTCACAGCAATTCTATAAAAATAGACTTGTTTACCTGCCCAACCACATCTCTTCTTCTCAGCCACCATGGCCTTCTGAGCTGAGTCTAGATTCCTATCATCCCCACAGTAGTATGTTCAGTTAAACATTCACCCACAAGCACTTTGCAGGCTTCTGACAGTGTGTTTTTTATTCCTACAGAATGTTTACTGTGTTCTAAGCACACGTCAAGTTCTGTACATAGAACATCCCCTTGAATAAGCCCTATCAATACCCCTATTATACAGGCAATATAGGCACAGATGGCTCAAGATTTTATGTAAAGTCAAAAATCATGAAGTGTTAGAACAGGGCATTTAATGAACAAGTAAAAGGAAATCATTCAGTCAGTATCTCTCAGCCAGACCAAAGAACTATTATAAAGGAGCATGCTAGAAGTCAAGAGACATAAATTTAGATACTAACAGAATGTACACTGGGTTTCTTAAGAGTCAACAACAGTCTCAAAGGAATATTGGGATGAAGTCAGGTAGCACAGCCTGGAGGAATTAATACATTAGAAGGTGGAGGTAACAGTGTCTTAAAGGAAAGAGATAAATTGCACTTTGTGTAATGCTAAAGGATAGATTTGGTAGCAGGAAGAAAGCCCTTAGTGTGTTTTCAGCCTGAGAGCTGAGAGATGGATTCAGGAGATGAGCTCTGGGGGTCAAGGGGAGGGAGAAATCTACACAATCAACTGAAAGCCCTCTGTGGAGTTGAAATAAATCTGGATGGCAAGTAGATTTCAGTATCTATTTTCATATAAAATACTGTCCTTGCCTATAGTCTATACTAATTGTCTATATCCATTACATACATAGTAAGTGACACAGGACTATCAAGATATATGGGCAATTTGTTCAGTAATTCAAGGTGAGCATGGACACTGTTCTGGTACTGGGGTCCAGGAATCAAAGACTTAGCCCTGGCCTCCAGAGATTCAGTCTAGCTGACAAGACAGGTAAGATGTGCTTCCATACAGGATGAATCTATGGGCTCTGAGATCACAGAAGAGGGAGACCTAAGTGAGGGGTGGAGAGGAAGCCTTTTAAGAAAGAAGTAACAGGAACTGAATACTGAAGTTGAATTGTAACCACTTAAATGGACTTACACCTGTGTTAGGGTGTATATACACGTTTCATATAGGATACTATCAATACTGGGTTTCAGAAACAGGGTCTCAGGGCACCTGGGCATCTCAGTCAGTTAAGCAACTGACTTCAGATCAGGTAATGATGTCACGGTTTGTGGGTTCAAGGCCCATGTTGGGCTCTGAGTTGACAGTTCAGAACCTGGAGGCTGCTTCAGATTCTCTGTCTCACGCTCTCTCTCTCTGCCCCTCCCCTGCTCGTGTGCGTTCTATCTCAAAAAAATATATAAACATTAAAAAAATTAAAAGAACCAGGGTCTCTCACAGAGTATTGTTAGATTTTTTTTAAAACCACAACCTCTAAGTGATCAAAAGGTTTAAAAAATATCACCACAGAATTTGCTTCATTTTGAGTAACTCTACACATTGTTTAGCTCTGTCTTTTCTTTTTCAAATAGAGAACTACAAATTATGAAATTTAAAATCCTATGGCTTAGTATCTGCTTTACACCATTATTTTTGAGAATCAAAGTAACAAGGACAGAATTCTAATACACATAAAATCATATTAAGTTCCAGTGGGGCAAGTGTTTTAATAGGTCAATGTAAAGAGCAGAAACTTACATTTATTCCTTACAAGAACTTACTTGGTTAATATGATCATTATTGGAATCTTGCAGATAAAGACCCTGAGGCATTAAGATATTAATCAACTGGCCTCTCTAACACCAAAGAAGATATAATAACATCTGTATTAAGAACACTGAGAATTTATCATCACAATGTTGATAAGGTTAAGAAGTGACAACTGAAATTATCAATGGATAAACAAAAGCAATCTTAATCTTCAGTAATCAAAATATCAAAAATACCAACAAAATGCCAAAGACTTAATTCTAAATACAAATATGTAAAAGCTATTAACCTATATAGCTGATAATGAAAGGACCAAAATGTAAGAAGTAACAGGCCAATGATAACACGAAATCCTGGACAGTACTATGCTGAAAAAGATTTTTGTTGTTGTTTTGAAGTATCAGCTGTTAAGAACTACATCACCTCATGAGATATGAACTTTTAACATGACTAGATATAATAATGTAATAAAGAAAAGGGATATCATTAATGTATAAAACTGTTAATATTTAACATCTTAATATTAGTTATGCCAAAGTGGCCCAAAGGAGAAAAGTGAGAGTGTGGCATGAAGCCTATGTCCAAAAGTAACCCTTGGTGGGAACCTCACATGTGATTGGGTTTGCAGCATAATTACTTTGGCAGTAAATAAAGGGGTAGATTTTTCAATTTTCCCCCCTCCCCTCCCCCCTTCCCTCCCATCCGTCTTCTCTTTCCCCCTTTCTCCATAAAAGCATGCATGCCTTAAATGATTCTATAAAGAATGTCTGAAACATGGAAAACTTTGTCAGCACAGAAAACTAACAACTACTCTTAAGGGATACTTTTGCTAAATTTCACCTTTGGCTACCATGTTATGAAATCTAAAATTAAAATCATCACAAAGATGAAAATATGCCGAGAGAGAGAAGCTAGTCTATACTGTGTAAGGGGACTAATTAGGATACAGATACTGGGTTTGGAGCATCCTGAAAGCCAGTCTAAGAATTCTCTACTTTATTTAAAAAACAGTAGGAAACCAGTGAACGTTTTTTTGAGCTGGGTGACATGGACAATGTCATGTGTTAGACAGAAAAGTCTGACAGCTATGCCTGGATCCTTCAGGAAAGAGAAAACCTAGGAACTGGAAAATTATTTAGGAAGCCCATTACACTGTGCACAAAATTGTACATGTGTCTATCATTACTGACCAATATTAGATTTCCAGTATTTATACTGCTTTGAAAATACATCATTTCAAAAATTTGCCTACTAACACTGATCATGATATTAGGCATCAATTATGCCTTAGGTCATAGGATTATAGGAATTAAAGAAGGTATCTTAAGGAATAATAGTGTTGAAGCATATATAGAACAAAAATATGCCTCAGAGGTTGAGAGCGAGAGGGAGAGAGACTGTCAGAATCCTGTGAAAACTTGCCTACTGCCTTGAAAAATTACCCTCTAGTGAATTGCCTTCAGGCTGCATTTTCAGAAATTATATTCTAGTAGTGGTCAATTTTTCAACCCGAAGGGTGATATTTCTCTCCATAAATTTGATTCCTAGTCAATATTTCTTATGTATAATATGATCTAGGTATTTCACAGTTAAAAATAACCAAGGTTAAAATGCCTCATAAATACACAGTATCATTAAACATTGGCCACATAAGGGGAGCACTGGTCCTCCGCTGTTGAAGCTAACTCTGTTATAGGCCTACTTGACATTCTTTCTTCTTAGACAATTTCAACAAATAAACAGTGAAGCCCATTATTTACAGTTCCCCCTGTGAAAAGCTGCCATTCTTATCACGATCCAAACAGGAGAATGTGCTAGTTATTTCTGTAGGGGGACAGGGCTACTTTTTCGAATGCCAAAACATGCTATAATTACAGTGAAACTGATCGGATACAGAGAGAAGATAAAGATATGAATGATTAAGTTCAGGTTCGTGCCAGGAACATGTTTATTTCTTGAGAACATAGCCCTACATGTTTAATAAACCTGTACATTCTTCTCCCCCACTAGATGACAAATCCAATGTGCTGAAGCCAAATTGTGGCACAGTCATGTACCACAGGAGTGCACTGAAATGACGGGAGAAGCTGATACTATCTGAGTTACAGTAAATGGCTCTCGGATAACAGTCCATTCTCACCTCCCTAATTCACTTATTCAACTTGAGGGCAATCACTCATTCAAGCGACTCCAATCACTGCTTCTCTGCTTTAAGAGACTTAATTCTCCAATACATATTTTTCAGCCAAGTTCTTTATTTACAGCATAATATGAAGCATTTACCTTGTTGAGGCTGCTTTGGAACCAAACTTTTGTCCACTATTGAATTCATTCTTTTGCCTCCCAGATGTGTCCCCATCACAACCCACCGGACACAGAGGTTACTAGTGATATCGAGAAACTTTGAGCCACTTGTGACTACTTTCATCAGCACCTAAGTAGAGAGCACCCCTTCCGAAGCCCTCCCTTTACAGAGGACTTCAATTTGTTCCTTCTATCCCTGCCATGTTAATAGAATTATTTACCTCTAATGACCGTGAGAGCCATCTAGCTGTCTTTTAGGCCTCCTGTCTCTCCCTGCTTGTCCATCCACCCTGTTGGTTACACCACCACTAATTTTCTGACAGCACTATAGTGATCACGACTTCCCTTGCTGAGGAATCTAACACAGTTGCTTTTGTCTCTGATTACTTGTTACTGGCATCCATTAAAGGTCTTACCCAAGAGAAGGGGCCAGGTACATCCGTGAATTTAAATGTCCTATGAATCATGATTTATCATGAATATTCTACGTGGGGTCAAAAGAAAAAGTATGAACAGATATTTCCAAATTAATCTTGCAGGCTTTTTGTTCCTGTTGATTATTCTGGTGAAAGGTATTTTGCCAGGTGACATTTCTTCCACTTATAACTACACATAATATGCACTTGGAAAGGACTGTCAAAAAAAAAAAAAAAAACAAGAACAAAAACGGGGGGGTGGAGGGGTAGATTTTTCAACAGAGAGGAATCTGTGTGAATGGTAGAAAC
This sequence comes from Cryptoprocta ferox, assembly GCA_028646485.1. Taxonomy (NCBI): domain Eukaryota; kingdom Metazoa; phylum Chordata; class Mammalia; order Carnivora; family Eupleridae; genus Cryptoprocta; species Cryptoprocta ferox. Next base: position 10,770,219 of record CM053567.1, on the reverse strand, counting down.
TTTATCCATTTATTTTGTCTTGAACTAAATTCCTTTTTTAAATGACATGTAATTTTTAATTAACATTTGATCTCAATGCTTTCATTTCAGTGTTGTAAAGAAGGTCCAGCTCAGAGGCTCTGTTCAGCCAATAGTTTTATTTATGAACAGAATATACATACATATGTGGTATATGCATCACCGGTAACACTGTCTGGATAATAGCGTTGGTCCCTTAAGAACATTTTATCCACATAGTAACACTAATCAACCTTTCCTGAATGCGTAATTATGTGCAAATATTATACTCCGATTTACCTACAGTATCTTATTTAAACCTCACCATACCAGATGAGGTTTAATAGATGTTAAAATTGAGACTTACTGGGGTGCCTGGGTGGCTCAGTCGGCTAAGTGTCCGACTTCAGCTCACGTAATGATCTCACGGTCTGTGGGTTCGAGCCCCGCATCTGGTTCTGTGCTGGCAGCTCAGAGCCTAAAGTCTGTTTCAGATTCTGTGTCTCCCTCTCTCTCTCTGCCCCTCCCCCACTCATGCTCTGTCTCTGTCTCAAAAATAAAATAAACCCCCACAAAAAAATTAAAAAAAATTGAGACATACTACATTAGCTTGCCAAAAAACATGAGTGAATTTCCAAATGAGAATTTTTATATCATCTGTGACTTCAAATCCAGGAATATAATCTTCATGCAATACTGTATGACTATGATGCCGATAATATGACATTCATCTTAATGAATATATATATTCATAATGAATATATATATATATGCTATCTCACTTCTTTGATATGAACTTCAATGAAGGATTCTGTTAATATTTAGTTTCAACATAATCTAAGACCTATGTAGCAACCAGCCAATTTATCATTGAACTAATTGGACTGAGTTAGTATACAGAATAGCTACTCTTTAACGTACAAATATCCCATCTATCTTAATATTTTATAAAAATTTTTTGAAAATGTTTATTTTTCTGAGAGTGACAGAGCATGAGCAGCGTCCAGAAGGAGGCTCCAGGCTCTGAGCTGTCAGCACAGAGCTCGATGTGGGGCTCAAATCCAGGAACCGTGAGATCATGATCTGAGCTTAAGTTGGATGCTTAACTGAGTAAGCCACCCAGGCGCCCCTGAAAATACTTCAAAATATTTACACAACACCAAAGAAGTACATATTAAAGGGAGTGGACCTTCCCCCCTGGCCCCCCTGAGAGAGTCTGAGAGAGGTGGTTGTTACATACAGACTAAACTAAACTGTACAGCCTGTGTGACACTAACAGTGATTGAATTTTTTTTATGCCTGTTTTATTCGTGTGTACAACAGGACTGATGATAACAAAATTTTGGCTTAAGTTTGACAGGAGAATTAAGTCAACCAATAGGCAAAAGCACATAGTTCACTGCCTACCATGTTAATAAATACTAGTCCTTATCATTACTTACATGTAACACACCAGTTTCCAAACATTTTGGCGTCCTATGGGTCTTGTTTTCATCTTTACAGTCTTAAAATTGACAACCTCAAAATGCTTTTGCTTATCTGAGTTCTATCCATTATATTTACCATATTAGAAACCAAAATTGAGACTATTAATTATATAGTAATTAATAACCCTAAACATGCTGACAAATGTTCATGGCAAAGTAACATTTTAATAAAAAATAGTGAGGGGAACGTCATTGTTTTGTCTTTTTTCAAGTCAACTTTTTACTTTGTGATAGCACATGTCATGTAGTCTCTGGAAAACTCATTGGACTCCCAGGGGATGAAAATTCTGTCTTTGCTGTAGCACTGGATGTAGTTCTGAGCTTCAGGACTACCTGAAGGGAAACAGAGGGACCCTAGGGTGTCCCAGACCACACACACTGAGAGGTGATGCCTCACCGACAAACTTCTCCAAGTGGGTTGATTCTGTGGAGTGAAGTTGTAGAGCTTGCCTAAATCTTTTGATTGCAAACGCTCATGGTCACTGCCAAGTTCTCTAGTATGTGTCCAATGGTGCATTCTCCAAGGTTTGGGGATGTAATATTGATTACTTGGGGTGGGGGGAATGTAGTTGTCTACCCATTAGGACAAGCCAATGAAGAAATGAGCAGCCTTTCCCCTCTAAAGAGCTACTGTGCTATCCTGTCCTGCTCTACTTACTGATGTGCATGGAACCTTCATGCTCGCTTCCCTGAATGCTTCCTCCAGACATGATCTTTCCAGATTATACGTCCAGGCATGCCCCAGCGTGTTTAAAATCTTCTGTAACTTTTCTTTTCCACAGGATAAAATGACAGGAGCTCGACATGATGTGCAAAACCAAATGTGGTATGCTCCAGCTCACGTTTGTCTTTTCAATGGTCACTTTCTTTCTGCTCCCTAACTTTTGAACTCTCGCCCAGCCACTAGGCAGCCTGGGAATGCCCCATGGATATGCTGCACACCACCTTTTTCTGTGCCTGGGATTCTGCCACTCAATTCCAACTAGCCCCCACTCACTTTTCACAACAGCTCTCCTCACGTAAGCTTTCTCTGACTTTTCTATTTCACTTTCCCTGCTCTTCCCCCCACGCCAACCCGGAGTGCCATATACCTCATCGGTAGGCAGTGCCAACTTTTACATAGGCCATTTCCCTGTTTACTTATCTCTTCTCTCCACTCAATGGAAGGGATGGGAACCTATTCATCTTCATACCCTCAGTGCCTGACATAGGGTAGGTGTCCCATAAATTGTATGTTTAATCAAAGTTAACATTATTAAACTAAATTAACATTTTCCTTTGCTTTACTTAAAAAAATCAGTTTAATATCAGATCAATTTAGGATATTACTTTTAAACAGTAGCTCAACAGGAATGAGCTGAAAAATAACATTCAATTTCTTTTTTTTTCATTGAATCTCATTTCTAATTTCAAATGAAACTCCTCCCTTAACAACACAGTCAAATAATCTATAAAAGAAGGGCTTGCATTGTCTTAAATATGTTTCCATTTTTTTTATAAAGTCAGCTCCAATGACTAGAAGGTTCTGGGGAAATTTCAACTGCTCTATCTGTGCGATATGACACACGGCTTAGATTATGGATTCTAGAGTTAGCCTTACCTGAATTTAAGTTTTAACTTCTGTGATTTCTTAACTGGGCAATTTGGAGGAAGAATAACTTCAGTGAGCCTCAGTTTCTTCAGCTGTACAACAGGGCCAGCCATTGTCTCTTTCTCTTCAGCTGTGCGACTGACTGACTGATAAAGCATGTATAGAACTAAATGCAATCTCAAAGTAAGGCTCTATACGTTATTCCATTTTTTGATTGTATTTTCATTTATAACTTCAATATCATATTTAAAACTGGCACTCCTTTGGAACATATCCCACAGAGTTCAACTTTATTCATAATCCACATGTGGCTGGCAGTACTCGTGAGCTGTAGCATCAAAAGCCATGTCTTAAGAGGCAGAGAAGTAGTTAGAGCATCTGGCTCTTCAAAACCAGCTGGCCTGTCTCATAAACCCTACCTCCTGTTGCCCAAATTTCCAGAGTCAGCATGCAACTCAGAGGGGATTCAAGGAGAAGACTATGCCCACACTGAATAAACAAAGGTTTATGCTTCTGCAGGGTCACAATTCATGGTCTTTCTCAAGATGGGAAACTCCTGATTTAACAGTAACTGTTTTTGTTGAAAATTACTCTATCAAGGCTTTCAGAGATGAGTTCTATACTTAATGCTGGTGTAGAAACAGATGGCTACCAGCGCCTGCACCAAGAATCAGTGAACTTATTTCGGGGATAAAGGCAAGCAAATTGTCTGAATAAAGACCAGCATGAGATGAGGAGGAGGAGGACTGCTGGCCAGGTGCACTGCAACAAGGATCACACTTTCTTCCTACTAAATGGTATCAGAGCCCAAGACAAGGACTAAAAGAACATAAGATAGAAGGTATTTTGTCATCCCTTCTTTCTTGACACCTCTTATCCTCTAGATTATCTATTCAACTACTGTATAACAATTTTATTGATTCTACTTGTTTGTGAATCCTGCAAAAGCAGAGTTTTTTAATTTGTTTGTTTATTTTTGAGAGAGACAGAGGCATGAGCAGGGGAGGGGCCGAGAGAGAGAGAGGGAGACACAGAATCTGAAACAGGCTCCAGGCTCTGAGCTGTCAGCATGGAGCCCAATGCAGGGCTCGAACCCACGAACCGTGAGATCATGGCCTGAGCTGAAGTCAGATGCTCCACAGACTGAATCACCCAGGCACCACAGCAAAACAGATTTTATGTCCAGTGTTGTTATATATGGGAGGACAGTTTGCCAAAGGAAAATGAATAAATCAACTATGAATATCAGCACTCAAATTCCTATTAAAACAGATCAAATTCTCATGTATCTTATACATATTAGAAATTAAACCAAATAAATACAGCAATTGGATAATCACAATTGGTGAAACTATTACAATAATATAGGAAAATTCTCACAATTTATCTTTCACATTTAAGTAAGAAGACAACCAGGTTAGAAGTTGTTCTGGAGCTCAAAATTTAGACAGTCTTCAGTATTTGATCAATGTAATGCGAAGCAGCATCTTCAGTGAATTTCTAAGTGACTCTGTCTCCAAGACCCCATTCAAGAAATGAGGTAAGATGAAAACAAGATAAAACATGGAATGAAATAGGCAAGATAGAAACTTGTCTACAGATAACTCACTGCAGCTAAGGAGCATGTATGAAAAACCATGTCAATCATACATCTGTTGTCTTTTTTCCTGGGGAAGGGGTAGCATTGACTAGGTGTCTCTAGAGAAGAAATGAGTGGAATAAAATATGTGAAAAAAATGTAATGAGGTCTATAAAACCCCTAAAGACTAACAGGGCTTATAATCTAAATTAGATTAGCAAAGTCTACATTCAATGGAGGACTCAATTAGGCAAGATCAATTAAAACAAGTGACCATTTTCAACAAGTTTAAAAAAAAAAGAGGTGAAACTGTATCACATCCCTGTGACCTGTAACTAAAATTGGTTTGTATTTCATGACCAGATTCCTGGGAACAGTAGAAATGTGACAACACTAAAGCATTAGGAATTTCATAGATACTGTTTCTCTGAAGGTACCTAAGTTCCTGACAGGTATGTAACCATATAAAAATACTAGGCTAAATTATAAGTAATTCTTTCTGCTTGGGATAGCTAGATAAGGGAGCTGGCCAGTTGTTTGCCTTGGTTAATCACTGTTTCATGCTTTGCTAAAAGGAATTAATATGAATTACATCCTTTACTTTGGCAGAAAATTAGCTTTCAGTTTTTTCTCTATGCAAACGGTAAAGTCTAAAAATAGTTGGAAGTTTATATTCTGTACTTAGAGAAACCTAGAACACATGTTCAGTGCCATGTGGATATTTCATAAAATTGACCCTCTATGTCCAATGAATTTCAATGAGCTATCCAGTATTCTTAGCGGTTTATTAAAAAATAAAAGATCCCACCTTTTGACAATGAGTCAAGAAGGAAGAAAATAGATGGAAAATGAAGAAAAACTAACAAAGTTAGACTTTACATATTTTGTTTAAATGTTTTAATGTTTATTTATATTTAAGAGAGAGAGACACACACACACACAGTGCGTGAGCAGGGGAGGGGCAGGGAGAGCGGGAGACATAATCTCACAGGGTCTAGGCTCTGAGTTGTCAGCACAGAGCCAGATGCAGGGCTTGAACTCACAAGCCATAAGATCATGACTTGAGACAAAGTAAGAGACTTAACCTACTAAGCCACAGAGAGGCCCTCAAACTTTTCATATTTTTAATGAATGTTTTCTACAGAAGAAGTTGGAGAATAGTATTAGATAAGATGAATAGGAAATTGACAGATAAGAAGAATAGTAAATTTTAAGGTTTTCTGTATTTTTAAAATAGGGGTTGAGGCACCTGGGTGACTCAGTAAAGGGTCGGGCTCTTGATTTCCGCTCTGACACTCATGAGATCCACATCCATATAGGGGCCAGTCCAGCATAGAGCCTGCTTGGGATTCTCTTTCTCCCTCTCCTTCTGCACCTCCCTCACTCTGTGTCTTTCTCTCTTTCATAAATAAGTAAATAAATAAATTGATAGATTGCTTGATATCTGATTAATACCTATTTGATCTAGATGTTATATATGTGTATATTTTATAGACAGTATTAATATATGTCTATACAGAAATATACATATATTATATGTATATATATAACATATGCTATTTTATACACAGTATTAGTATATAATACATATATATCAGCTAAAGCTGTACCCAATCTAGTTTTTTGTAAGTTGAAGTTATATCCCTATTAATAGCACTGTTCTTTTGGCATAATGATCATAAATATAAAGTTCAAAGAAAAATTAAAACACAAGGATAGGTATATAGAGACAAGCTTATGTTCTCTTGAGGAAATTGAAAAACTATTCAAGAATTACTTTTAAGCAGCTGTATACTGTTATGTCCTTTTTGACATTGAGACTGCAGAATTCTATGGTTCTTTAGCCACTGTAGACAATTTAAGCATTTTTCATCTATATAATGTGGTACCCCATATTTCAAACTTTAATGGCAATCACCCAGAATAAGAATATGTACATACAACCTAATGTTTACCTGTAAGTTTTATGAGATATACATCCTTACCAAATAAAGTATATATTTTTCAATTCTATATATTGTAAGTCTAAGCTTATATATTTTTAGTCTAAGCTAAGCTATATGTATTTTTTAAAATAAATTTTTACAACACCATTACAGGTATGTGAACTCAATGGGGTCTGAACTCCATTTATGACGGCAAGGTATTCAGTTTGTAAAGGTTAAGGTCTAGAAAAGCCAAATGTAAGATTCAGAATATAAATTAAAAGTGGATTCCAAATGGAACTTTCAAGCACCATGCAGTAGAGAAAGATTAATTTGTTATAAAAACAAGTTTATAAGAGCTTAAAAAATGTACCTAACAATCATTTATCTAATGATTATTATGTGCCAGGCACTGTGTTAAATTCTCTGTGGATATGATTTCACATATTCTATCAAACTCATGAGGTCCCCATTCACATTTAAGGCAAATGGGGTAAAAAGTGTTTATTATCCAAAAAGCTATCAATGGAGACTAAGTTTGCAAACAGAGTACTAGAAACAGGGATGTGTGGGAGTGAATACTGAGATTCCATCACAAAAGACATCCAGATAAGACCTAAAGTATTTGGACATTGGCCAGGTCCAATACAAGGAGGACATTACACACATAATGTATTAACTGTGGTATAAGCTACGGATTCATGGAGGCAGGTAGATGATACTAACTTCATTACTGAATGAATAGGGTGTCAAGAATAATGGCTGTAAGGATGATTACAGACTCACTGGTTTCAAGAACTGGCGTGGAGTTTTAGGTCTAAAATGCTACTGTGCATAATAATAAAAACAATAGGTATTAGCATAAAACAGCCACGTGAATCAGTGGCACAGAACAGTGCCCAGAAATAAATCCACACATACAGTCAATTAATCTTTGACAACAGAGGCAAGAACACACAATGGGGAAAGCACACTCTTCAATAAATGGTGTTGAGAAAACTGGATAGCTACATGCAAAAGAATAAAACTCGACCACTATCTTAGGCCATACACAAAAACTGACTCAAAATGGATTAAAAATGGAATGGAAGACCGGAAACCAAAGACCTGAAACTATCAAAAGCCAAAAAGCACATAAAAGATGCTCAACATCACTCATCATCAGGAAAATGCAAATCAAAATCACAGCAAGACAGCGCCTGCCATCTGTCAGAACGACCATTATCAAAAAAGACAAGTAACAAGTGTCGGCGAGGATGCCGAGAAAGGGGACCCTTCCGCACTGTTTGTGGGAATGTAAACTGGTGCAGCCACTATGGAAATCAGTATGGAGTTTCCTCCCCAGAATTAAAAATGCAACTACCCTGTGATCCAGCAACTCCACTCCGGGTACATAGCCAAAGGAAATGACAACATTAACTGGAAAAGACATCTGCACCCCCGTGTTCCTTGCAGCATTTTTTACAATAGCCAAGATAGGAAAACAATTTAAGTGTCCATCGATGAAGAAAATGTGGTGTGTATATTCATACATATATACACAATAGAGTATTATTCAGCCATAAAATGGAATGGAATGTTGCCATTTGCAATACTACAGACCTCAAAAGCATGAAGCTAACTGACACAAGTCAGAGAAACAAATACTATAGGATCTCACATATATGCAAAAAAAAAAAAAAAAAAAAAAACCTCCTAGATACAGAGAACACGGTGGAGGTTGCCAGCCATATGTGTGGGTCGTGATATTATTAAAAAGAGCTGAAGGGCACAAAAGGTGACTGGCTTCTTATATACAGCATTGTGAATATAATATTTTATTACATCTTTGGTAATTACTGAAAAATAGAAAAGTCTTCATTACTAGGTAAAACAAAATATATAACTATGTAGGTAACAGGTGTTAGCTCAATTTATTGTGGCGATCATTTCTCATTGTGTATATTTATGCTGTATACCTCAAACTAATGTTACGTCAATTATACCTCAAAAAAAATGCTCCTGTGTGACCTTTAACAAGTTTTTTTCCCTCTGACTCTTCACCTCTAATAGAGTGTAATACCAACCTGTATATAGTTGAGGATTATAATGAAAGGTGTCTGAAGTGTTTAGGGCCTTGTCCATAGAAAAAACATTCTAAGTGGTTTATGTTCTATTTCACTTTATTTTCTTCTGCCAGTTTATTTTATTTTATGCCCTAAAGCAAGACTGGGATCAAGGTATAAAATAAAACCAAATCTACAGAAGGTAAGTGGCCCGAGTTTTAAAGTAGGAAGATGGGAATCAGACTGGGTGCCACGCATTTATACTGTACAATGACTAACTTGAAATCCAGTTTGGGAAATTTTTTAAATTTTGTTTTTACATCAAGTGTTTGCTTCCATCTGCTTTTGAGCATGGAATTAAATATACTTTGTCACTGAGGAAGAATAAAGGTTATGCAATTGCCACTTCCCAAGGGATGGGGCGGGGAAAGGATTGATTTTTCCTAATTAAAATTGTCAGGTTAACACTCTTATTATTGAGTTTATGGTGTTTGAGGAGGTAAAACTTCAGTTTTCCTTTCCTTCTTTTAAAAAAATAATACCCCTGAGTGCATATGCCCCCAAAGAAGCCTGAGAAGTTTGGTATTTAGGTCACAAAGGATACATGGTCAATGATTTAGTAAATCATTTTGATTTCTTACAAACTCAACAATCCTTCAAATATTGACGGTTACTAAAGAAGTTGTACCCTTTGATTCAAGTCCCAGGGGTGAAATGCAAGGGAAAACATAAAACATTAAAAAAAATACTTTTATTTCTTCACCAGTGAACAGAACATCCAAAAAATATGCCTGCACATCTAAACAGAAAAGGAACAGAAACACATCTGTAAGAAAATACCCTTGAAAACATAATTAAAATATTACAAAATTAAATGAAAGGCAGATGACATGGGAAAATATTAGCAAAAGATATGCTAATTGGGTTAACAACACCCTCTCTATACAAATTCTTAGAGTTAATAGAAAAATTCTAACACCCCAACAATTGGACAAAGAACATGGACTATAAACAGTAATGAATAAGTAAAAGACTAAGAGTTTGAGTTCAACCTAAATCACATAAATTAAGTGTGAAGAAACAAGTTACCGTTTTTCACCAAAACAGCTGTCTTGACAGGCTATTGCAGGCAGTGAGGAGAGTGGGAGGCAATCTGTAGGTTTGGAATAGATGTAAGACACACATACTCATACATCATGATGGGTGTTTGAAGGACAGTTTGAAATAGATCTCAGAAATCTATAAAAGACCATGGAGTCTCACCAGAGTTTATTAATCCAATCTTTTATCAAGGATTGACAGAACTGTTCTCTGCTATATTCTTCCAAGTTTTGGCAACCAGTTTGTGCCAGTATTTGCCAGTAGGATGCCCTTCATTTCCTGTTCTGGGATCTCTCAGGTTGAACGTGGGGAAGGACCCAAAAGTTCAAGCTAACTTACCACCATTCTTCCCAAGCCCTTCCCCTTGTGCTGTGGTTCTCTTAGAATATTCATCATCCTAAGTGTGCACTCAGTAGCCACACAATAGGCAGCTGATATGCATTGCTTGGATGCTTATTTCTAGTTTTATGCATATGCCTACCTTCTCAAAAAGAATACTTCATGGGTTCTAGATCATCACCTGATTCCTTTACACTCACTCCTTTGTGATTCCTCCATACCCTGCCCCAGGAAACATTATTTGATAATGTGCATGATGGTGCCTAGTGACAGTGTCCTAGGATTTCCTATTTGGGGTATGTTTTATTTTTTTTAATGTTTATTGATTTTTGAGAGACAGATAGACAAAGCATGAGTAAGGGGAGGGGGACAGAGAGAGGGAGAGACAGAATCCGAGGCAGGATCCAGGCTGTGAGCTGTCAGCACAGAGACTGATGCAGGGCAGGAACTCATGAGCTGTGAGATCATGACCTGAGCTCGAGCCAGATGCTTAACCGACTGAGCCACCCAGGTGCCACTGGGTATGTTTTATATTCAAAGAAATACAGTCCTTAGATGAAGTAGAATTCAAAAATAGAACATGGCCACTTTTAGCATTATGTCTTCAAAGAACTAAAAGACGCAAAATAGAATTTTGACTTCATCTTACACTTCATCATACTTTAGAAAACACTAAGAAAACCAGCTCTTTGAGATTCTTGGCATTCATCTTGTCTATGATAGAATGGCACTGAGAATAATGCAACAGGTAGGGTGCTTGCCAGCAAGGTATAGATTGTGAAGTAGAATTTAGTTATACCTAAATATCCAAAATGTATAGAAATGAAAATAAAATCTGAGTTCAGGTAGCTTGGGTAAGAGCTCCACTTGAATTATTTTATGTTATTGGGACAAAATTTTTGGCCTAAAAATTTAGTTTTGGTTAAAAAAAAAGTATCTTCTACAGAAGAATCTATTATTAATTTTGTTTCCAATATTTAAGGTCCCTTGTGTGTGAGAGAGGAAAAACTTTTTACTTTTATTTTAAACAGTATAAATAACAAATGGGGATTAGACCTCACAATTATAGGCATATGTCAGTAACTTGTATCCATTCCTCCTTATATCAACAACACTGTCGGTTGTAGAAGACAGGGAATGGTGAGTACTGCCAGACTGGAAAGCACTTACGTAAGGATGGTAGGGAAAAGACACTCACATTCCTTCTAAACAAGACGCAGTAAATTCAAGATGTCCCTAGCCAGGACGCATCTGCTACTTAGACTTCTAATTTTTCCCCATTTTGTTGAAAGAGTAGAAGATGAAGTGTTGGAAGTCTACTTATGTAGAAATAAAGCAGATGATTAATTTTTCCAGAGAAAACTATAGGAAAAATCTTATCCTTCAAAAGAGCATAACCAGTATGGAACTAGGCAAGGAGATCTAAATCAGGCTTGTTTCTGAATACGAGTTTTATTTTGTTTAAGGAAAGTGCTTTGAATGAAACTTCTGGGTCACGTATTGCAATCTGAGACCTTACTGATCAGAACATAAGTTTTAAAAATACAGAAACCAACAACATGAAAGAACTTATTCTAAGGAAAAGCAAGAGTTTTCTTCTTTAAGACTACTAAAGCAAGTGGCAAATTACCAAAGAAAGAAACAGATTAAGTGAATCTCTTGTAGACTTTTGTCTACAACACAGGTGACCATTGTGTTTTCACTGATCTGAAGATTTCCCAAGCTTGGCATGAAAATCCCTATACCCCAAGCAACTGCTCTAGTCCATGCAAATCCAGACAGTTGGCTACTTTAGGATGAAAACTGTAACTAGCACAGACTAAGGTACCATTTTGAAAAGCATAATGCCATCTTTAGACATGAGAAAGAAGACTCTAGAGGAGACACGCTTTTTCAAAGAGCATATGGTGAAGGACTTCTTGTCAAGTAAATGGAAATTCTTCATCTCAAATATTGATGCATGTGATTTCTGGATTTATGATGATCTGGCTTGCCTAGTATGTTCACCAAGTATGTTGTGAGGGCCAGATGCCAGCCACTACTCATGTCCCTTTAAACGATGAAAAAATAAAAATAAAAAAATTAATGAAAACCTGGAGCACTTTCTCTCTTCTGGAATTGAACTCAGTATTCAAATATTGACCTAAATACATATTGGACCTGGTACATTGCTCAAGATGATCTCTGTCTTATTTTCAAAGTGTTTATTAGTATTCAGACACATTACTGCCATAGGACCTAACTGGTGCATAAGATGTAACAGAGTCCTATTACCAATATTCAGAGTACTGATTACAGAGGCACAAAATGTGCCATCACTTCAGAGTTCCAAAAAGGGGTGAATTATTCTATAGCTGTGTTTATACAACAACATGCTCTAATGAGTTACATTAATAACAGTTGATCTGAATATTTGACTGCATCTGGCTTATATACCAGAACCCTTCTGATATGACTACTCACTCAGTGGATCATCAAGATAAAGTAACTCTACTAATATTAACAGTTTATCCAAATGATTAAGACAAATGTATAATCTTCAAATGATTAGGAAATATAAAATAATGAAGGATTATTTAATAGGGGCTGGATATAAATGACAATGTAAGTCTTGTGTGAAACAGAAAAAACATTCTTATCAACATTTTAAAATTCAACTGGTTCTCCAGGTATTTTAGTAACATTCATATATTCAAATGCACAGATGTTTGGATTCACCATGTAGACAAAACATTCAAATCATTGCCTGAATTGAGTAAGTTTATCCCACTCTCTTACAGATGCCTAGCACTGTGTGGCCAGTCTACATATTTGACAGTTTGCCTAATGATATCTTGAAAAAATAGAACTTTTCTGGAAGTTTTTTTCTCTTCTCCCCTAAAAAAGCTGATGATTTCAGTCTTGGGTAACATCACAGGCCCAAAGCATTTTTCTTTCTTATTTTTATTTGAAAGAAAGGAGTAAGAGGCTAAGGTAAAGCAATACGTTATTCTAGGCTATCTATACATATAGATATAAGAAGATCTTGGCATAATTTTTGAAATCGTGCAATATTCTACTGTTCAATAGACATTTCTAGCATAGCTTTATCAGTCTGTATTGAACACTATGTTGTCGGCATCACATATTTATTCATAATTTTAATTACATTCATTGCAAAAGTACTTCAAATAAGCACAATTCCATGACCACATTTCTGTTTACTCTTGGATACACTAAAGGCCCTCTCAGCTACACATCCATTTCAGGCAATGATCAGGATTGGACTTTAGACCTAGCCATGCTATTGGTGTTAAAAAAGAAGTTCAGGAACCAATATTTTGTGCAATTAGTGGATGGAGTAATATCACATTCAATAAAGGAGATAATGATATATTCTATTATTCCTGTATTATAAATGTTATGTTCTATTTCTCCACATAAAAGGCTTTACTTCAAAACTGGGGAAACAGATCTTAAGATATAGGAGATCTCAATATCCTGTTTATCACCTTAACTGTACCATGAATAACATCATGTAGACAAAAGACCCGTCTTCCAAAAACCACAGAGTTTCCCATCAAAATGCCTTCCATGCAAGAACTTCAGATTTTAGAATCAGGTTCAGTGAAGGGAATTATGAATTACTAATTGGCTCTACTCCCAACTGGCCCTTTCTCTCCACCTGTCTAACTTAATTGTTCATTCATAAAAATCACTATTTCTGATTTTTTGTCATCTTCAAAAACTTGTTCATGTCCCCCTTGTATTCTCCCTCTAAGTGGTTAAAGCCCCAGGTTCCAAATGCAATGACTATCAGCCTGAAACATCATAATGGGAAAAGAATTAACACTTAATAAAAAAAATCCATTCCTAATGTCCTTAGTTTTATACCTTTTATTTTCTCCCAGGAACAAAATAGATTACTGATGAAGAAACAAAACTCTGAAAGGAGATATTTTGATACTAGTTTTTAAGAATTTTATATACTATTTATTATAAGTGCCAGACCTGATATTCTAACTGACCTGATTTCAAGGTCTTTGTTCTTTTCATTGAACTACAATACTCTTCACCTTAGGAAGGAATAGATTATAGATCACAAAATTGCTTAATCCTTTAAATCAAGATGGAAGACTCCAGAAAATCTTGCCCAACATCCATGTTTTATGACCATATGGGGCTACTAGATACTATGGTTCCCACCCTTGGTTTCTTGTAGTAAGCACTGTGGTTTTGAAAAGTTATTTCACCTTTTCACACTGAAGCATCTCTAAAATCAGAGATTTTAAGGTGAACTATAGAAATATGCAGTTCCTACAGGTACATCTCTGACACAAGATTATCCTTCTGCTGCCACTAATTTCAAAGTATTTTTGTAAAAATGTGGTGATTTTTCAATGTTTTTCTTTTTTTAAGCACAGGAGTTGTAGTAAATGGCATTTATTGCTTGGGAGTCCTATTTATGATTCAAAATAAAAGATTTTAAGTGATTCAAACAAATGTCAATTTTGGTATATAGGTTATATATACAAGGACTCAGAGGAAAGTGTCAATTTAAATGTTGAGAACATTATGTTAATTATACTTCAACAAAAATTTAAGGAAATCTTAAGAAAAAAATTAAACATCCATAACTGATGGAGATACCCATAGGAAATTCAGCATTTGGCAAATGTAATTGGCAGAGTATAATTCATTGTTACATAAAAGCATAGTATTTATGTAACATACCCACATAAAACAAACTGTAGCTAAATAATTTTCAGGACCCTTCTGTCTTACAGTCACAAATTAAATCCTATTACATGTCAGGCAAATAAAATTAATTCAGAAATTGTCATCTCTTTGCTCTCTTAGAAGCAATCTAGAAAATGCTACCAGCCATGGCTATTGAACTAAGAACACACAGACAGTTGAGACATATTAGGAAACAAAGTAACTTCTAAGGATTAAGTTAATTTATGGAAGAGGAAAAAAGAGCTGTATCAACATTTTTTGAAAGTACATTTTCAAAAATACGGAAATTTCTGAAATTTATTGAAAATTATGGGACTTCTCCCTGGTATAGAAGTTATCGTTTGTTTGTTTGTTATTAAACAACTTGTTGGGGTGCCTGGGTTGCTTGGTCAGTTGAGTGTCCAACTTCAGCTCAGGTCATGATCTCACTGTTCATGGGTTTGAGCCCCGCGTTGGGCTCTATGCAGGCAGCTCACAGCCTGGAGCCTGCTTCCGATTCTGTGTGTCCCTGTCTCTCTCTCTCTGCCCCTCCCCTGCTCATTATCTGTCTCTGTCTCTTGAAAATAAATAAATGTTAAAAAAATTTTTTTAAACAACTTGTTTGATGAAGCCGAGAGACAGCAAAAGGCAACATATACTTAAACGCAAGTTATTTTGCTGGATGGAGGATTCATGACTGTTCGTTTGATTACCACTAGATAAACAGATAAATTTTCATGATGTATATGTGTGATGCACCAAAGGGGAGTCAATTCCCTATAATTGAATGTTTTTTTAAAATGTTTATTCATTTTGGAGAGAGACAGAGACAGAGAGGCACAGCACAAGCAGGGGAGAGGTAGAGAGAGAGGGAGACAAAGAACCTGAAGCAGGCTCCAGGGTATGAGCTATTAGCAAAGAGACTGAGCCCAGGCTTGAACCCATGAAGTGTGAGATCATGACCTGAGCCGAAAGTCGGATGCATAACCGACTGAGCTGCCCAGGCACCCCTAATTATGTTTTCTTTGAAAACACTAACAGACCAAGTAGGAACTTAAATGTAATTATTTTTGTTTACCTCACAATTTTAATCTAGGTCACTATTTTGTTGAGAAACAGGAGCATTTTAGGAAATAGAAATTTGTGAACTAAGAAAAATGGATTAAACACATTTTGTATAAATACTGTAGGCAAAATACAGATATGGTTTTACATTATGGCAACTCATAAACATGCCTAAGTTACAACTTAAAAGTACAGGACCATCAGGGTGGCTCAGTCGGTTAAGCATCCGGCTTCAGCTCAGGCCATGATCTTGTGATTTGTGGGTTCAAGCCCTATATTGGACTTTGCACTCACAGTGCAAAGCCTGCTTGGGATTCTTTCTCTGACTCTCCCCAACTTGTATATGCTGTCTTGCTCGCTCGCTCTCTCTCTCTCAGACTTCAAAAAATTTAAAAACTTAAAAGTACTGAATAGAGTAATTGTTGAACAAGCACTAAATTTTGTATTGCCAATTCTCGTCATAGTGTTTAACATTTAACTTAATTCACAATTAGCAAATGGAAATACATGTTCTTGTTGAAACAGGGCATTATCTTCTCTTTCTTTGCTTCACTGGAAAGCAAGTAAAAATCAAACACCACGGAGATGAGAACTGAAGAAAAACCAGAATTTGAGATCCAGGTATGTTCCTATCCTCCTATAAAATATATCGTTAATGAAGTAAGACGATACCTAGCACTTACTTTAATTAATTAATCAGGTACTAATTAAAGTCATCCAAATAGCAACATACCTATGGCTTACCATGGGCAGAGAATCTAAGATCTTATTGATTTATCACTATCATTAAGATCGGCGTCAACATCAGCATTCTTCCTCTTCCTCCTTGTTATTATATTTCTTAAACTCTAACTCAAGGACTGCAGTGTGAGGAGAAAATATAAGTTCTTCTGAAGTGTGGAGGAGAAATATAACATTGAAATACAACTTTAAACAAGACAGCATATGCTGTTTACTACTAAGAGATAGCAGGGTCACGTAGCACACGCAGTCATCAAAGTGGTCATCATTCACGGGCAACAAAAATAGAGTAGAGCTTGAAGGTGTAGAGATGGAAATATGAACAGCAGTTGCCCCTACAAACTACAGCCACAGCTGCTATCCACAAGACATACTACAAGTCAGGTCTCAATGACAACTATGGAATGTTAAATCACACGGATGGGAGCCATACTTTCCTCCTGTTCTCCATTAAGTTCTGTGCAAATCACTGTCATGTCCAAGACCTGTGATTGCAATTCTATCCTCAAAATATAAACACACTCCTCGTATGATTTAATTTATAGGAGTCACTGTCTTGGAAAATTCACCACGTTATCCTAATATTTTGAATCACTTCAAATCTGATAGACATTCTTAGGTTACTTTTAGGTTTCATGTCCTCATTTATTTGGCAGTTCCCCAAATATCTGTACCATATTGCCTACTGAAGATATTATTAAATTCAGCATATAACTTTTATGTTCTAATATGTCCTATTCAGTTTTTTTTTGTTTGTTTTTATCAGCATCATTTCAGTTTTTACTGGGGGGGAATCCTTTTACCTCATTTATATCAGGTATTATTTGAGTACCATACATACAATTTTGCACAAGACAAAAGTTCCTGCCCTAAAGGAAGTAACATTTTGAAAGTTAAAAAAAAGACAGTAAATAAGTAATGAATGTCTAATTATAACACTGAACGGTATGAAAAATTAGTACACTGAAATGAAAAAAAAAGTCTTAGTATGGTGGTCAAGGAAAATATTTCTAAGCAGAGAATATTTAGATAAAAAATGCAAGGATGGAAAGAAAGGAAATCATGTCAAGAGGTGGGGTGGGAGTGGGATGAGCAGGGACTATTCTAGGGACATGGAACAGACTTGAGGCACAAGAGAGCTCCCTCTGCCTGTCCCAGATTTCATCAGCAAGCCAATGTGACTTCAGGGACAGAGTCTGAAGTTAGAGCAGGAGCTCAGTAATCCATGCAGGGCTTGGAAGACTGGATTTGATCTGTTTTTTTCAAAGGTGACTCCAGCTTCTGCTTAGGGAGTAAATTTCAGGTTAGAGGTGGGGAAAGTCGGTGACTGAAACAGGGAAAAGTGGTTGGGAGGATACTGCAAGAATGCAAGAAAGAATATTGCATTAGACTAAGAGATCAGTAAAGATTGAGAAAGTGCTGAGTTGAAGATGTTTTTGAGATAGGAATTACATACTACATACTAGATTTAATACAGGCAGTTATCTAAAAGGGGCTCAAAATAACTGATTTGTACCAGTGTTTGGATCCATGATTCCATTCACTATGATGGGGGAAATGCAAGTTTAAAGGGATTAAGAGTTCTGGGTTTGGACACACTCCATGTGAGATGCCTAACAGCCATCTGAAGAAACAGTTGAATATACACATCTAATAATCAGAAGAGGGATCTAGTCTGGCCCTATAAAATCAGGAATTGTGAAGGAGTGGATGGGAGTTAAAACCTTTGGCAATGAGATAAACCAAGAAATAGTAGAAATTGAGATAAAGGTGTACAGGTGATTAATACCACATTCTTCAAGATGTCAATGTGCAAAGAATGGGTAAAGGACAACAGAGAAGGATACTGAGGCAAGCAGCTGAGTAATCAAAAGGATGATGTGACTCCATGGAAAGCTTCAAGAAAATAGTAATTGTGTTGACAATTCCTGGGCAATCTATGCAAATCTAATCAGGAAACAGACTATCGCAGAATCCACTGTTGTTCCTACCAAGAAACATTTCAGGGGGTTGTTGGTCAAGAATTTAGTTTGAGGTGGATGGAGGAGTTGATGGTGGGATATACTTCAATCTAGGATATACTTCGGAGGCAAGTAAGAGGCAGACAACCAAGGAAGATGACTCCTTAAATAAGGTGGAAGAAATGAGGTCCAGAACATCTGAGAGGAATTTTAACAGGAAAATGACTGAATGGATTTGCATAGAGTAAGTTTACAGTTATGTGAACCTTGATAAAACTGCTGTCCAGTGACTTCCATTTCTCCATTACATGTGAGGAATGGGTGCCCTGGAGAGGAAGGGACAGGAGGTTATGCGAGAGATTCTAGGAGAAAGGATAAAGGTTGTCATCTCCCAGTGTGTAAAAGGTACTAGAACAGCATGCTTGCAAGGAAGTGATTATCCACGTAAGTTAAATGATCTGTGAACTTAAAGGAAAATGAGTGTATCATTCTCTCTCTGCCCACCCCTCTCCCGTCACCTTCAAACTTAAAGCTGCTTGTGTTTTAGGAATGGAGAACCTGTACCGGACCCAACAAAGGACTTTAGTTACAACCTTGGCATTTCCCTCCACTGCTCCAAGTATCTGTACAGTTGACTATCAATAGTGTTGGGATCAGGGGTGCCCACCTCCCACACATTTGAACGTCTGTGTTTAACGGAGTTACTTACTACTGAACTTATTTATAGCCTACCAGTAACCTAAAGCCTTAACAATAACATAAATAGTTGAACATATCGTTTGTTATTTATATTATATATGGTATTCTTACCATAAGTTAGATATACACTCAGCCCCAGAGTCACTGACATTTGACCTCTTCTGAGTCAGTTTTGGGTGTTCTTTCTATCTGAAACTCTATTTTCAATAAGCCACAAAGTTACATAGATTGCTCTAAAGCATCTGTCCACTGTGTCTCCTGTAAAATGCCCTTAGTTCTAGTCTTCATTATTTCATGATTCAAGTATAGCAATGATCTCCTCAAAGGAGAGTCTGCTGTGGGTTTTTCTAACTACCCCATAACCTACATCAGGGTTTCTTAATTGAAGTACTATGGATATTATGGACCAGGTCATTCTTTTGTGGAATCTTTCCTGTGTAGTAGAAGATGCTTAACAGCAGCCCAGTCCTCTACCCACTAGATGCTTTTTAGAATATCCCCAATTGTGACAACCAGATATGTCTCTATCCATTATCAAGTGATCCTTGGAGGCAATATTATCCCCACCATGGCCTACCTCCTGGAGAATCACTGCATCTACCTCCATGACAATCACTACAGCAGTGATTCTCAAGGAAGTAGGTCATGGTGGGGAAAATATTGCCTTCCAGGGATTGCTGGATAATGGATAGAGACTTTTTTTTTCTAAGAAAAAAAATTAGGACTACAATTTCTAATTCCTGGAGGTCTCATTTCCTAAGAGCAAAAGTCCTAATTTCTTTCTTTCCTTTTTTCTTTTCCTTAGCTGTTTTGAAAAAAAATTTTGAGACAGAAAGAGACAGAGAGAGACAGAGACAAAGTGGGAAAGCAAGCACACAAATAGGGGAACAGCAGAGAGAGAGAGGGGGGAAACAATATGAAGCAGGTTCCAGGCTCAGAGCTGTAAACACAGAGGCTAAAGTGGAGCTCGAACACATGAACTTCGAGATCATGAAATGAGAAGTCAGACGCATAACTGACTCAGCCACCCAGGTGCCCCAAGTGCTAATTTCTTATGATATTCAGGTGGCTTGAAATCCAACCTCATTTTACCTTTAACATCTTCATTATCCACCATAATCTCTCTCTCTTTCCTATCTTTCCCCTCAGATTATGTGAAACATCTTGCTGTGTCCGAACATACCATGTGTTCTATTATAAATAGAACCCACCCATCCCTCAAGATCTGTCTGAATCCTTTCCTGATTCAATTATACTTTAACAGCTTTTACGGCACTTAGTATTTCCTATACTTAGTAATTCCAATACTGTTATTGACATGTTGGGTGCTCCAAGATCAAAAATTGTTTTCCATTGATCTCTGAGCATAGTGATCAGCATGGAGAGCATTCAATAAATACTTAATGAATTCAAGTGTACTACTGATTGCTTTAGGTGTGCACACATTCATACCTCAGCACAGCTAAAACATAGTTGTGTTTATTTTAATGTGAGTGTCTCTAACTTCTGGGTGCCACCTAAAAGCACCACACCCTAAATACCAATACAAAGTTCCTTGCAAATATGACAGTGTTTTTGTATTGTGTTTATCTTTATTTTTCTGGTACTATACTTTTATTAGGTTATATAAGAGAGTTAACTATATAGAAAAATTTTACTGTAAAATTTCCTTTAACAAATTATGTATAATACATATCAAGTCTCTTTGTAGATGTTATGTGAGTACTCTATTTTTTTCAATTATCTGGACTCTGGCTATCCTGACTTTGAATTTCCCTCTACTTAGCCTGGATAATCAAGAGTTAGATAAAATTTCATTTTTGACAGCACACACGTAAGCTGAGCACTTAGCTAGCTTATTTCCTCCTATTAAACTGCAAGAGACAATTTCAGAGGAACATAGGAAATGGATATAGCCCTAGAAGCCCTGAAATATACTCCTACCAACTGTTCATAAAGAGTAGAAGAGATAATGATGAATTTCCTCTAAAATGTATTGATGGCTTTCCTTGAAAAGGAAAGGAGGTTGTTAGTAGCAGTGGGTTGGAAAAACATGTATTAACTATGGTTTCGTGGAAAAAGCCATCAGCCATTATCTGAGTCTGTACAGAGGTCAACACCGTAACACAGGTGAGGTCATCCTTTATTTTTTTCTCACTCTCATACCATTATCTGTTAGTGTACATGTTGTAAAGCAGTAGTTTAAAATACTCAATAAATATTAATAATTTATTAAAATTGCCTACATTAGAGAGGTGAGAAATGCTGTTATTTTCACAGGATCAATAGAGAGATTCCAGAAGAAATTAAATGACTTGATCATTATAGCAAAATCAAAAAGTAGGAGTATGTTAGAACACACAACATTCACAATGAGGTGATCTTCCAGGACTGGACTGGCCTTTGAGCATTCTACAGCTGAGGTTAAACCTAACAGAAGATATACACAGACTGTGTAAGTATAATGAAATATTCAATGTAAGAATTTTGGTGGCAAGAATTCTTTTTCCAGCAAACCCCCTACTCAGCTCTCTAAGTTAAGAGTTTTCTTAAGTAGCTTTCTATGAGAGAAAACACGACGTCGCCCACACCACTGGCTCTTGTATCCATTAACAAATGTAAAGTATTTGGGGGAGTAAAAAAAAAATACAGAGCTTAATTTCATTGCTAAAAATAGCTCAGATGTAGACATTTCACAAACCTGTCTAGTAGAGTGAGACATTAAGTCAAAGTCTGAATTTTAGCTCAGTGGCACCTTGAACACTCATTTTAGGGAAATGACAGCCATTATTAATCCCTACTTCTCTCATTTTGTCTCGTTTTGTTGGGGTTAAATGAAGTTATGTAAACAAGAATATTTGCACAAAAACGAGAAAGGTGCACATTCTTCTAAATAGCAGAATCTATGAGGAAGATGGAGTTATTAAAATTTCCTCACCCTAAATTATGATTGTCTAATACCAGAGAACATTCTTCCGAGAGGGAATGAAAACATTGAACTCAACAGCTTGAAAATAATTAAAGCATAAAATACCAATTTTCCAGAAAACATATTCACCTCTCTTCATTGGCAGAGAATCTAAACTTCTGAGGTATTAAAATTTTTACATTTTTAACTAGGAAAGAATCATGTATGTACCATATATTCCATATATATAACCACAGATATACATATGTATATATATGTATATACACACATATATGCACACATATACATGTATATATATATATAGGCATAATATATACTCTTTACTCCTATATATACGTACGTATATATACATATATATGTGTGCATACATATGTTTATACATATATATGTGTGTATGTGTGTATATACACATATATATGTATATGTGTATACACATATATATATATATACATATGTATATCTATTACATTTTGAGTTGCTTACAGGTAATGAAAAAATATCAATGATAAACACACAGTTGATGATGTCATTCAAGGTTTAACACTGGAAAAAAAAGAACATTCAAAGAAGTCTGCCTCTATGGGCCAAATCACAATTTGTCATTCACTATAAGCTCAAGTATTGGTTCCTGAAAGCAGCAGAAAGGAAACAACAGAATGGTACCTTGACAATGCAGTAGGCAAAGAAAGGTAATAAATTGAATAAAATGACACTGGTGGGGCGCCTGGGTGGCTCAGTCGGTTGAGCATCTGGCTTCGGCTCAGGTCATGATCTCACGTCTGTGGGTTCGAGCCCCGCGTCGGGCTCTGTGCTGACAGCTAGCTCAGAGCCTGGAGCCTGCTTCAGATTCCGTGTCTCCCTCTCTCTCTGACCCTCCCCTGCTCGTGCTGTCTCTCTCTGTCTCTCAAAAATAAAAAAATTAAAAAAATGACACTAGTGTGTCCATTTGCATTGTAATTGAAATGGTAAATTGATGGCTAAGCACAAAATTATCTTAGGTATAGAATATATATTGAGAAATGTATATTTCTGGTCTTAATTTGACAGGCTTTTGAAATGCTTGATGTGAAGAGATTGGTATTTAAAATATACAAGAAAAATGGTAGAGGACACTGTCATTTCATTTACCTTTGTAATTATTTCCTAATTTTAACCTTACCTGAGAGTAAAATTGTATTTCCATTATTTATTCTTCAGAATGTTTATTCTTTAAGAAGGCACAAAGGAATTACCTTCTTTTCTAATTCTCAAGTTATCTTTTGTTTTTCTTATAAGTATTTTAGAGTTAAGAGTACCCTATTAATTTTGGAGGGGGGTGCCTGGGTGGCTCAGTTGGTTAAGCGTCCTACTTCAGCTCAGGTCATGATCTCAGTTTGTGGGTTCTAGCCCCACATTAGGCTCTGTGCCAACAGCTCAGAGCCTGGAACCTGCTTTGGATTCTGTATCTCCCTCTCTGTCTGTATGCCTTCCCTGCTTGTGCTCTTTCTCTCTTGCTCAAAAACAAACATCTAAAAAGTTAAGAAATACAATATAAACAAGAATACCCTATCAATTTTTAAAAGCAATATGCCTTATCTATAAAGGTCAAGTGAGGATTTCTGAATAAAGAAGATTAATTGAGAGTCCTTAACAAGAGGGAAGGATACTTTTCAGTCTTTTAGTACCATGAAAAGGGACATACAAGACAAGGTACAAATTTCAAGAGTCATTTTGCTAAAGACTTGACAAAACCCTCTCAAGCCATTTTCCACTTCCATTGACAAAGATGAAAAAAAAAAAAAGAAAGGTGGTCATTAATATGTACTTGTACTTACATCTGGGAATTCAAAAAGCAAGGTTTAGGATACTACTCAAGAGCATCTTTTTCTCCAAGGGAACCATTCAGGCCATTGAATTACACTAGACTATACAATCTATTCAATGAATTGCCAGGTGAATTTGGTCCACGTGTCTTAGCATCCTCAACAGAGGACACCACCAAAGGGACTATAGTCTTTGTCCTCAACCAAAAATAAGTTACCACCAAATGCCATCTCTGAGCATCGCTCTGGAAGCAGAAATATTCCAAGTAACAGCCACAGTGTATTAAGCACTCACTGTGTGCTAAGCATTCTATTTGGCATTTTATGTATACTTTATCATGTTTAGATGTCATGCAAGTGAGGTGAAGTTATATTACAAGACTTAATCTCCATAACATCTGGTCAATGGCACAAGATCATACTATTCATTCAATTACACAAGGCCAGCAGGTTTAAGAACTGCCATTTTCTGGTTTCAAAAGCATACCCTTTCTCCAGCATTAATCCCTTCATTTGGTAAACCCTTCAAAGACTGGTGCTTGATGAAAACTTAAGAGTTTCCTATAATGAGAAACGAACCACTTGACATTACACATATTTGTTCCTAATGAATGGAAAAGGGTATTTTTTTTTCTGTACTTCAAGTGAAGTAACAGATCCTTATACTATGCAGGGTATAGATAATCCATCAAGGCCTGATTGGCTTTCATATGAGCACTTGGGTAACATAATGTAAACAAGATACCTAAACTCCTACTACCAACATAAGCCAGGGTGGTTTTACCACAAATTCCAAGAGCTGACATAAGTTGCAAGGACAGATACATTAATTTCCTCTGCATGCTGTCCTCTGCATGCTGTAAGGTGTACACTCAATCATAAATCATTATATCCCTGAAGCAACATCTGGAAAATAAAATCACTACACATCACATTCTCCTCTACACAAACATTTCCAATGACTGTTTAAGTTTTTAAGAGTGTCCATAGCCAAGTGGAAAACTTGCAGCCATACCCACCTGCAGCAGAAAGTCAAGATCATTAACACTTTCTTTCGCTTAAGGGCTACCTCAATGACCAGTTCCAGTTCATGCCTTAACCATTCCCATTCTTATCTATGCTTCTAATTAGTGACCCTCAATTTCCAAGCATAACTCAGGTCTCATTCAGAGTCACCTTTTCAATATTTTAATGCACAGAATCAGTATTTACCTCTACAAATTCTAACCAAGACTTGTTTGGAGTGTTATACTGCATTCCTGTGTTAGAAATCAATCTGTGAAATGTCTTGTGTAACGTCCCATCCAACCAGGCTCAACACACAAAACTCATCTTGCTGGATGCTACACTTAGATAATTTATTCACAGTTCTTTTTGTCCGGCTATATAATACCCTTTCCCATCTCTACATTTTATATATTGACCATCAATTAATTAAATAAAATTGTTGTATCTAATTAGGTTTAACAAAATGTGTCGCTTTTTCCTTCTTAAAAATTGAATGATTCTGGCAATTAGAGAAAAACAATGATCATTAAATTAGCATTTCATGCCATAATGATTTGGGAGGCATACGGAAAGGAGATACATATATATTCTTTTGTTCTTCCAACATGTAGTAACAACTTGTAATTTTTATCTGATGTTACATTGGTATGTGTTTCTTTTAGGATTTTTTATGTAACAAGTGACTGAAACTTTCTTAAGTCAAATGATATCACCTCCATTCAAAAAGATAACTAGTTTGATTAATTGAATAGGGTTGCTCTGGCTATAGGCATGACTTGATCAGAGCTCAAATGATGATACCAATCTTTATCTTTCAGTTTTACATCTTTATGTGACACACTGGTCATCACTCCATCAAAGTGATTTTCTTTTCCTCTTGAGCATTCCACTGAATTATATCACAAAATCCTCTTGGCATTTAATGTGGCCATGGAATGTGTGTGAAGATACTGTGCACAACTTTCAAGCATGGTTCATTAAAACATTTCAAGTGCTATCACCTTCCTTCATTCTGCCTCCACATGTAAGCTGGCTGTCAACCTCTGGATGCAGACTTTGAATATGGGTGTTTTGTCAATCTAGGTTCACATAGCAAAGCACTGCAAACATCCCCACCAACTGGAATTTAAATGAACAAAAAATACATTTCTATGATATTAACCCCTCTAGCTTGGATTTATCTGTTACAACAGGTAGCAGTAACTTCATTAATCTCCATGTGGGGCCCACATGTCCACTCATGGCAACAAAATGTGTGTCGGCACTTGCCTTACAGGTATGTCTTCCATGAAAAACGTAATCAAATTGCTAAGATTCACTCTGATTGGATCAATTTAGATGGTGTGTTCATTCCCAACTTAATCAATTCTAATTAACTAGGTTTGATCTCTAGGTCCCACCCATGGAGCAGAGACAATCAGCTTCTCATAAGCACCTATGTGTGTTGGTGAGGGGCACAACCAGGAGGGAACAGCTATTCAAACAAGATGGTGGTTGTGTTGCCTAGCCTGGTAGGAAATGGGATCTGGAAGGCCAAATTCAGCACGTGTTTGCTACACTTAAGAGACAAAGATGAGGAACTCCCAAGTTTTCTTAAGTTGAATATGAATTATTTGGTTTTAGTTACAAATATAGGCTGTATCCCAACTAGACTCTAAAGAAATCGTATGGTCCAAAGGAGTTGTGAAGTAAGAACTGTTCAAAATCGTACTCAAACTTTGCGGCTTATCTGGTGTGTATATGTATATATTCACAAATTCACCATTTGCCCTAAGCTACAATGTGGTAATTATTTTTGATTGCAAGCATTTTCCTGTGTTTTTGTACAATTACTTTCACCTTTTCAGTTTGGTAGACTCAAAAATCCTACTTTTATGACTCTCTATAAAAAGCACCACCCCCTAGGACACCTCAAAATAATTCTTCCCCACAACATATTTCATCTTCTAATATACTAAAACATATTAATGTATTCATTTGAGTCTTCTCAGTAGAATCTTAGTTATACAAAGGACTTTGTTCTGTTTTCTTATATTTATCTGGCAATACCAAACATTTAATAGATGGTTAGTATCTTCATGTAGCTGAGTCGACCTCTTATTTACTTTTATCCTATACATCTATCTGCTTACCAAGTACCAAGTATTTTACTATTACTATAGTGACAATACAATAGATTCCATTTACAAGAAGTACTAATACCAGGTTTACCACATTTAAAAAATGTGTCTAAGAATATCAATACCAGTTATAGAATAGCTACTACATAAATATTTCTTCAATTGAACAATTATTGAAATATCGTCTTTGTTTTAACTTTTAAGGTTTATTTTTGAGAGAGAGAGAGAGCGCACGAGTGAGAGAAAGACAAAGAAAATGATAGTGGGGAAGGGACAGAGAGAGAGGGAGACACAGAATCCAAAGCAGGCTCCAGGCTCTGATCAGTCAGCACAGAGTCTGATGTGGGCTCTAACTCACTTTGAGACCATGACCTGAGCTAAAGTCAGATGCTTAACCGACTGAGCCACCCACGAGCCCCTGAAATATTTCAATTCTTAAAGATTGAATTTTGTCTTTTAAATATTTGGAGTTCTATAAATAAATTATTAGAGCTTCTTTAAAATAATATCAGGTCAAAGAATGTTTTCTTGATGAACAATATACATAACTTTTTTTAATATAACTAAAAGAAGGAAAGATAAGTGAAAACAAATAATTAGGAAAAAAAAATCCACAGACACACATACACCCTGCAAAGGAGAGCCAGTAGGGAGGGCCATTAAAGAGTCATGTTGGTTTCAGTCTTATCAATGGTTCATAACTGAGTGCAAATTTCCCCTCCCCGTAGGAGACATGATGACGATGTCTGGTGACTTTTTTGGTTGTTATGACTAAGGACAGGTACTACTCTGCTACTACTATCTACTGCCTAGGAGCCAGGGACACAACTGACAGTCACCACCCATAAATCATACAGTCCAAATGTAAAGAGTAGGAGGTCAAGAAACCTGGGGCTGGACTGACCTAGGATAGACTTATTAAGATAAAGACTCAGAAAACTGATAAACCTAAGTTGACCCCTACATAGATTTGGGGCTTGAATTCACATTACATTTGTGGATCAAAACATTCAAGATCCATTAAAAAAAAGTTCTTTACTAGTTCTGAGATGGGCATAATTTAAGTGCAAGAAATTACACTTGCTCTGACTTCTCTGCAGCAATTGTAAAGGAAAACAGATCTAGAAATTGCTAACATTTCACTGAATTTAAGGTCTTCACAAAATTTTTAAAAAGCTTATTTAAAATACTGGGAAAAATTTATTGACCTACAATGCATATTGTCAGGTCTTTCAAAAAAGAGGTAAAAAGAATGTTTCAGGCAAAAAATTTGAGGATATATTAGCAACTGAACTGTACTAAAGGAACTCTTCTAAAAGAATAAACCTGAGAGGAAGGAATTAATTGGTGAGCAGGATAGAGACAAACACCAAGAGGATAAAAAAAATTCAAATAGATGACTGCAATTAATGCAGTGGAATTAATTCTTCAACAAAGTGCAAATATGATCATATTTCATTCAGATACTCAGTTTATACACTGCTAGTAACTAGCCTAAAACACTATACATAAAAAGAATGAAACTTTGTGGAAACTTTCATTTCAGACAAAAATGTGTATCAAGAAAAAAAACTAAATACAAAAGGTATTGGTGGTGATAAAATGCTTAATGAACTAAAAACAGTAGTTAAATGCATTTAAGTTATGTCTTCACATACATATAAATCATAAAATGATACACTTTCAAGGAGAAATGGATAGACTTATTAGTTCAGATGATTCTAAAAACAAATGTCACTCCAAAGATAAATGTGACAAAAAAGTCAGTGAAACAACAGTTTTCAACAGACTAAGCTTCCTTTGTTGATCATTTATAGCATATTGTCCTCAACAACTGAAGGATATGTGTATTTTAGCAAATTCACAAAGTATTTCCCAAAATAGTCCCCATGTTAGGCCACAAAAGAATTCCCAAACAATTTTCAAAAGATGGTATCATGTAGGTATATTTCAAACTGCTCTATTAAGTTAGAAATAAAGAACTAGAAAAATAATATTATGTGTAAATTGACATGGCAAATATTGAATAGTCTATGGTATCAAACATCCTATACACTACATCCATATATACAGGGAGCTGGTCAAGTGCTTTTTTAAGGGTAAACTCAGGCTTAATGATTCTGTTAGGACACAAGATAAGGTGAAAATTAACAACCTAATAATCACTTAGGATATCAGAGAAAGGACACTTTAAAAAAATCCCAGGGAAACAAGGACAGTAATAAAGAACTGAACTTTGAGTAATTAAAAGAAAAACAAGGGAAAAAATGAAAAAAGGAATACACTTACATTTACATCGATACTAAAAAAATAAGATTTTTTGAGTAACTATATGCCAATGAAAACTTACACAGAAGGGTGAATTCATAAACAACGTAATTCACCAAAACTCACTCAAGGAATAGTAAAAATCAATTCAAACAAGACAAAAACAAAGACACAGCAACCATTGCCCTGCGACCTTTAAGGCATAATTTAGAGAAGTTCCAAAGCAGCACATGGGATAATCATCCCAAATTATCCAGCAAGGTTGAAAGGATGCCTTTCCTTTTACATTTATACACCAGATTTACAGCAGCAGCAGCAAAAAAAAAAAAAAAAAATCTGTTAAAAATTATGTGTGGACAGGCAAACAGATAAAGGCTGTTGAAATCATACAGCAGAACAATGAAACAAAAACCCGTGAATGTCAGCTCCACACATGATGGATCGCATGTATATGCTCAACTAAAGTTTAACATTTGCTGACATAAACAGTATTTTTATGGCTAACACACATATGATAACACACATAATCCACAAATAAAATTAAAAGCATTAAAATCATCCCAGAATTTAGAGGATCTCGTAGGGGGCTTAAAACAGAATAAAAGAGCAAAGGAGCTTTCACGGTAGAAAAAACGTGCGGTATGTTGAGCATCAGGATGGTTAGGTGTGTGATTATTCTCACTGACAACTTCCTAATTTGACATCACATGCAAGTATTTTGTCTGCAGGTTGAGTGGGAGGTGCCTGAACAAAGAGGTAGAACACCTCGATCAGCCAGGTAAGAAAGAATCACCATGTTGTTATCAATATAGTTATTTTCCTTTGCATTTCTGTGCCACTCTCCGAAATCTACTTTTTCACCTTTGGGAGGGGGCATACCAAAGAATTTTGATGCAGTATGTGGAACTTAATTATTAGAGTTAATGTTATTCATTTTTATAATTAGCTTATAAAGGAACTTGTTTTTTAAGATGCAACCAACACACCAGCATACACCAAATACCCAGATATCAAAACATAATTTCTTCTAAGATTTAGTGATATATCACCATAAGGCAGCAATAATTCTTGCTTTCAAAATAACTTTTTTGACCAGTAGTGCTGAAAGGAAGAATGTCAGGAGATGTGCCCTGAGAAGATTGCATTTAGCTCCCAAATCTGAGTGTTTACCATCTCGTTCTTATACACCAAACCCCAAAATGAAACCAATTCTAAGGAAAAATACCACCTTTGCACTATATGCCTAACTTCAAAGACAGCACATTAAAATACTCCACACCCACTCCTGAAGCCACCATTAAGCAGAAATAGTAAATAGCTTTTAAAAATATAAAAGGGGAGGAGTGCCTGGGTGGCTCATTAGGTTAAACCTACACATTTACACTTGAGGTTGAATAAAATTATGCAGAACAAGGAGACTGGATGATACAGAAATGCTGGGAATGTGCTAGCTAAAATACTAACATGATATCTAACTGGATAATGACATGGCGCTACTCAAAGAAACCGTGACCAAAATGGGACCTTTGTACATGTACACATTGGCTTCTTTCATTTGTATTGTTGACCACACTCAGAAATGATGATGGCTCTAAACAATATGAAGAGGTGGCTGTCTGGGGAGTTTCTGGGGACCAAAAGGGAGGCACTGGGTTCCCAGGACTGCAGATAGAAACATGGAGACTCATATATGTTCCACCACATGATTAGGTAAGAGAGGATTCTCACAAACACAAGTATGTTGGTGTTCTCAGAGGGGCATGGATATGGGAAGACCAAGTGTATATTCTGACAAAGGGAAAACCATACTGGGCCTCCAGCCATCAGAGAATTCTATTGCCAAGTAGCTCTTGAATATGCAAAGTGATGTAGGACAATGTAAAACAAAGTAGGGCATCATGTCCAAGGAAGAACTATTAAAAATCATCTGAGAGAATCTTTGTCAACACCCCTTCCTTTTTAAGGTGAATGGTAAACTTGTCAAAAAAGATTAAAAAAGGAAAAATATTTTCCCTACAAAGAAAAACTTTTCCAAGAATAAAGTACAGTATTTTCCCTAGAGAGAAACTTTTCCAAGAATGGGAATCTATACATTTCCTAGGAAAGTAACTTTTTTATAAGTTAATTTATTATGGAGCACCTGGGTGTAGGTCACTTGGTTAAGCATCTAACTCTTGGTTTTGGGTTGGGTTGTGATCTCACAGTTTGTGGGATTGAGCTCCACATAGGACTCTGTGCCGACAGCTTGGACTGGAGCCTGCTTGTTTCTGTGTCTCCCTCCACAAGCCCCGCCCCCCCATCCCTCCCCTGCTCATGCTCTCTCTCTCTCTCAAAAGTAACTGTTTTTTTTTGTTTGTTTGTTTTTTAATTTCTAATTTGAGAGAGAGACAGCATCAGATCACAAGCAGGGGAGGGGTAGAGAGAGAGAGGAAGTGAGAGAGAATCCTAAGCAAGCTCCAACCTGTCAGCATACGTCCCAATACAGGGCTTGAACTCATGAACAGGGAGATCCTAACCTGTCCCAGTATCAAGAATCAGATACTTAACTGACTGAGCCACTGAAGCTCCTCTGATGTAAATTTTCTTTCTTTCTTTTTGTAAAGTTTATTTATCTTAAGAGAGCGAGAGCAGGGGAGGAGCAGAAAGAAAGAGACAGAGAGAGACAGAGAGAATCCCAAGCAGGCTCTGCACTGTCAGCACAGAGCTGGTCTTGAAGCTCGAACTCACCACTGTGATACGACCTAAGCTGAAATCAAGAGTCAGATGCCCAGTAAACTGAGCCACCTAAGCGCTCCCCAATTTTCTATTTACATGTAGCCTGTAAGACAACTTCAGGAAAAAAGAATTTAATTTGTTTTTCTCAGTTCTACAACGTAAGTTAAATATGATAGTATTTAGGTGAGGTGATGGGAGGGGAAAAACTATTATTCTGATTTTAAGGAGTAGTTTCAGTAAGGAAAGCAGTTCCATTTACTTCTGTGTACTTCAGCCATTTGAGATTTACTCAGCAGATCCTGAAGTGTGGTTATACATCGCCTGATGGTTTTCTTTGGCACTTTTGCTCTCAGCTTTGCATTCAGTGTCAGGAACTACATTTTTCCCCTCACTACGGCGATTATGTTGCAATTCAGTTTGGAAGAAACTGGATCTATTATCCTGAGCTTTAGTTCTGTTACACAGAGGGTAACTTGTTTTATTTTTATTATCTGCTTATAAAGGTTCTAACACCTGCTTCAGAGTTATGAATTGCAACTCTGATTTCTGAAGTATACGATGCTTGACTTTTTGGATAATAACGTTAGGGAAGAGGTGACGCAGACAGCTCTATTCATGTCTCCTTACTGCCGTTAATACTAGCCATCTGCTAGTTGCTTCTTTCTCTAGGAGCTGAACTCTAACTGTAATCCTTTGGTAAACCCATTATGTTGGATTTGCCCCCTCTCAGGTACTTGTTCCTATCAAGTATTAACTGTCAACTTTTAGGCTGAGAAAAAAGACACTCATTAAGAGTGTCAATGAAAATTTTATTTTTCTTGTTTGCTTTCAGATGCCTTTAGTTTCTTCTCTGTGACTGAAACTTACTAGACCAAATTACATAAAAGTCTTTGCATTCTGATTCTCAAGCTGATTCTCAATCACTGATTATAGTTTCTTCATCCCAAAGCAGGGGTTGCCAAGCTTTGTGGGTCACGCCACACAGTCAATATTTTAGCATTGACTATTTAGCATATTGCAGCCTATATGGTGTCTTTCCTGGCTACTCATCCCTGCTACGGTAGCACAAACACAGCCATAGACCCTATGTGAAAAATTTACCTGGCTCTATTCCAATAAAACATTAGCTATAGATACTAAAATTTCAATTTCTCATTTTCGCTGGTCACAAATGGTTTTTCTTCAGTGGTTTACAAATGTAAGAATCATTTTTAGTTTGCAGACCATACAGAAACAAGCGGTGGCCACATTTGACCTGTGGGCTGTATGTAACTTGCAAACCTCTAGTCTCAAGTTTTGTGTTTGAAGCACTCCATCATCCACCTTTTCCATCAAAAATCTTTTAGCCTACCTTTTCTGTTTAAGAACAAGAGAAAACAAAACCCATGAAGGAGCACCCCAATATAGATTTCTGTTTGAGAATTCAGACAACCATTTTCCCCTACATATTTATATGCTTGTATCTTTTGGAAGCAGGCTGTCACCTTGTAAATGTTGAAGCTCTTTGCATAAGCTACGTTATAGACCAATCAATCTTCCTTCTCGGTTTCAATATTTCAAGTATTTTTTTCCCCTTAAGATAGTGTAAGGATCAATTCATCATCCACATGTGCATGTCCAACTGACTTCAACACAGCCTTGAATTATGTCCATGGGTTGCAAAACCAGAAGAGACTCCTGCCCATGATGGCTCTAATCACACCAATAGCTTCCGTACACCCAGTAAACCAGACCAAGAAAATCAGTTAGAATTTACACTCTACCGGGGCGCCTAGGGGGCTCAGTCAGTTAAGCCTCCAACTTCAGCTCAGGTCGTGATCTCACGTCCGTGGGTTTGAGCCCTGCGTCAGGCTCTGTGCTGACAGCTCATAGTCTGGAGCCTGCTTCCGATTCTGTGTCTCCCTCTCTCCTTCTGCCCCTCCCCCTCTCATGCTCTGTCTCTCTCTGTATCAAAAGTAAATAAAAAATTTTAAAAATTAAAAAGAAAAAGAAATTAAACTACCACCACGCAGCATGGCAGTATTTTTCTTTGCCAGCGTGAGAATCACACAATTGCCTTGTTTCAAGGTATCTGTTTTTGTCTCTCAATCACTGACAGGATTATCATTTGTATCTTTTTGTTACTAAATAAATTACACCTTTACACATTAGCACTTACCTCCATGAACTCTGCTACACTGAAACCCCTAAATATATTAAATAGCTGAAAGTTACTTATAAAAGCAGTGTGAAGAGGCAAATCTCTCTTGCAAATATTAATCACACAGTAACACTTCCTCTAACATTTATTTCTTTTAAGATTTCCTATATTCCTGAAATTATGTTAGCTTTCTCATCTGTCAATTGTGCAAAACCAGCAGAGAACCTAGCACTCCCATCAAGGTAGGGGCACTGTTCATTGTCACATACTCCAGTCTTCTCTGTAGTCAATATATGTACAATACTGGAGTCTGAGTGACACCAGCAAGGTTGGCTTATAGACCAATAGTATAGACAGAACATAAGAAGAAGAAGGGGTTTAAACGAAAGTAGTTATAAGACAGGAAAAAGAAACGAACATACATTTCCTTTGCCACGGACTCTCTGGTCAATGGAAACCCTGAATATTTCACATCTTACCCCATCCTGTCTGTAGTCATACTGCAAACTCAGCTAAAGAAACTCTTACTCCTACATTTCAATACTCAACCTCTGTTCCCTGCTCAGAGTACACACGGACTTGAATGATTTCTCGGCAATAAAGCACCAGTTCTTTGAGTTTCCATGCTGCCAAATACATACGGAACACTAAAGCACTTATCATAAGGTTGTAATGACGAGCGTATCTGTTGGACTCCATGCTTATTTCAGACAAGAACCTTTTCCATTTTCATCAGTATCCAGGTCACACAGAACGTCTGCCACAAAATGCTTAGTGAATGGATGAATGAATTCAACAACCTAAACACTGAGAGGGGAATCTGATGGAGTCCCACCTGTAACTGTAACAGGTGCCACACCATAGTGTCCACTTTCACTATCTTCATCTGGCTAAAGATACCGGAAAACTTTGTCAGGGGACCATCAAGATAGTAACAGTAGTGAAGACAAATTTAATGTCAACGAGTAACTAAATAACTAGTAACAGCCAATAGGCCCTCCCCAAACATTCACACTCTGCCTGAGAAAAAAAGTTAGCTCCTTATAATGTTGTCACTTCCTTTCGTCAGTACCTAGTTTATCGGGAAGATGGGGGTACAGCAGTTCGTACAATTATTAGAACAAAATTCATTTCCAACTACTCATCCACAAGGACATTAGGAAGAGAAAAGATAAAAAGCTAAAGGCAGAGAGAAGGAAGCAGTTATCAATGATGACTCATTTCAGTATGATATTGAGTATTGGCTTATCTTTTGCTCTTCTGTAAATTATATTTTTGAAAGCCTGAGAACCTTGTTATGTTTTCGTTAAGTTATATAAGCTTGTCTTATACAAGTTAATGAGAATGACATAGAGGAACAGTAAATCTCTTGATGAAAATGGTTATGAATGTCAGCAGATTTATTACTTTAAATCATAAAATGGTGCTTTTCATTTAAAAAAGTGTTCAAATTTTAGTTATTTTTAACAAGGGCCTTGAAGAATCTCACAGTCTAACACACTTAATATTAAATGATAAAATGATCCCAGATCACATATAGGTAGAGACGTTTTACTTGAACACAAACACATTTAAAGGCACTTTCCCATTGTTCCATAATAATCCATTTATTATGCACTACCAAAAAACCCAACAACAGTATCTTTGGTAAATCTAAGTAGTGATAGTGTTTATCTTCAAGTATTACTGACAATATCTGAAACATACATACCATTATTTATAGCCCAAAGTTACTATCACTCTCCTAAAGATTGCAGAGCTAAGAACCTGTCTTAAAAATCTACATCAGGTAAGTATATTCAAAGATTGGATTCAAAGCCATCAATTGAGTCATTATACACAAGAAAACTGCAAATGAGAGATCTGTGCACAGTTCGTTATTTTCAATACATTTTATAGTTGTACAATTTCAATTTTAGCTACTGTTACATTTAAATCAAATCATTCTGTCCAGTTAATCTTTACTAAGTACAGAGAAATTACTACTGTCTGGCCAGCTGTTACTCTCATCTACTAAGATGCATTTTGTGTACATTAACACTCCTGATGAGAACAGATGGGAGTTATCCCTTTGAACACTTCTTTCAGGCATTAATTACTTCAATTTCTGTTGTGCTGTACACTAGGCACCTTAAAAGGGAATGTGCTCAAGCTCTGAGTATTTGCAGCTCACCTATCCCAAGATTTTAAGTGAAATTTGGCTGTCATTTTAATTAACTCATTTGGGATGCATCTAAATTCACCATTATTGATGGATGTTTTTTATAATATTTATGTAATAATGTACCTTGCAAAATGAAAAGTGACATATCATACTTATTAGTAATCACAGAGCTGATGTATCTTCTGTTGGATTTAAAAGCAAAGCTGTCCATGGCCTAAGTATTAGACACACACAAAATTTGACACAGCTCTTAGCTGTTTACCTTGTTATAATAATTAAAAAAATATCTCCTCTTAAATTTTTGATAGAGCATCTACCAATGACATTCAAACATTTAATTTTTGATTTAATATTTATTATTTTTGAGAGAGACACAGCATGAGCAGGGGAAGGGCAGAGAGAGACGGAGACAAAAAATTCAGAGCAAGCTCCAGGCTCTGAGCTGTCAGCACAGAGCCCGACATGGGGCACGAACTCACGGAGCTGTGAGATCATGACCTGAACTGAAGTCAGACGCTTAAGTGACTGAGCCACCCAGGCACCCCATAACATTTACTTTTAGATTTGAATTAACAATTTGAAGCATATTCATAAATTAATCAATAAAGAAAAGTTAACATCTAATGACTCCAATAATTGGGCTAAGTTTTCTACTTCTATTTAACCAACCTAAATTTTATTTCAGAAAGATACAAACAAATGACTACCAATGTGTTGAAAATAAAATATGAAGAATTGTCTTGGTTTTGGAAAGTCTTGTTTTATCTAAATTATTCCAGAAAGATTAACGCTTGTCAAGTAGTCTTTAAAAAGTCTAGGGGTGCCTGGCTGGCTCATTGGGAAGAGCATGTGACTCCTAATGTGGGGGTTGTGAGTTTGAGCCCCACACTAACTGTAGAGATTACTTAGAAATACACCCTTTAAGGGGCACCTGGGTGGCTCAGTCGGTTGAGTGTCTGGCTTCGGCTCAGGTCATGATCTTGCTGTTTGAGGGTTCGAGGCCCGCGTCAGGCTCTGTGCTGACAGCTAGCTCAGAGCCTGGAGCCTGTCTTTGGATTCTGTGTCTCCCTCTCTCTCTGACCCTCCCCTGCTCATGCTGTCTCTGTTTCTCTGTCTCTAAAATAAATAAAACATTA
The DNA here is from genome assembly GCA_028646485.1 of Cryptoprocta ferox. NCBI lineage: Eukaryota > Metazoa > Chordata > Mammalia > Carnivora > Eupleridae > Cryptoprocta > Cryptoprocta ferox. Next base: position 10,732,709 of record CM053567.1, on the reverse strand, counting down.
AAAAAATACACCCTTTAAAAATAGAAAAAAGGGGCGCCTGGGTGGTTCAGTCGGTTAAGCATCTGACTTCGGCTCAGGTCATGGTCTCACTCATAGTGGGTCTGAGCTCCGCATTGGACTCTGTGCTGACAGCTCAGAGCCTGGAGCCTGTTTCGGATTCTGTGTCTCCCTCTCTCTGCAGCTCCCCCACTCTCTCTCTCTCTCTCTCTCTGTCTCTCTCAAAAATGAATCAATGTTAAAAAATAAAAATAAATAAAAAATAGAAATAAAAAAATCAAACATCTATAGAAGATTATACAATAATTAAACGCATGTTTGCATGCATCCATCCATCCATCCAATATATACTAGTTGAACTTCTACAATGTCCTAGGCACTGGGGACATTTTGGTTAAAATAAGCCAACAGCACTGCTGTCCTCAGGCTCCATCCATGAGGGTGGAAAGGTGGGTAATAAATGGTTTCACAGGTCAATAACACATGTGCATGATAATGCATTGAATATTTTAAAATCAGGATATATATGAGGAAGTCCTAGGGGAAAGGTTATTATTTTTTGAAGATCTCACTAACTGAACAAAAACACATTAACTACGTCCCTACAATCTATGGGGATGAATATTTGACAACGAGCAAGATAAACACACACACACAAACAACTATATGTATTTATAGTACATATTGATAGTAAAGTTGGTTAAGAGAAGCTGAAAATGAAGTTATGTTCTTTGATAAAATGTTGAAGTTTTCTGAAAATTAATGATTTTAGAGGTTTTGAGGGAGAGGGGATCAAAAATAGTCTTTAAATCTCTCATTCAGCTCAAGCTGCCTTTAAGTATATTGACCAGTAAAGTCTCACATGTTCTTGCATTTTAATATATTTTTTCAAATGAATGATTGTACAAGAGCCACTCTATGATGAGAATATCATGTATTCCAGAATGGTTGTTAAGGATTGTCTCATTCATTCTGACCATTCTCTTGAAAGAAACAGGGTTATAGTTTCCATTACACAGAGGAACAATTTTACGAGCAGCTAAGGCATTTTTTTTCTGTATCACATAGCTGTAACTGTATGAGAGACCTGAGATTTAAACCCTACTTCTACCTGATTTCAAATATTATACTACAATATCAACCTTGAGCTATTTTATTAGTCCTCATTCTCATACTGATGCATTTGTGAACATTAAGTTCATTTTTTAAAGTTTTGGCAATACTATAAAATAGAATATTGAAAGTTCAGCTTAAAGTGCATACATGTAACACAAAGCTAGGATCTAAGGAGGAGGAAGATTATACACCTCAAATATACCAAAAGAAATTAAAGAATAAAATCCCCCAAGAGGGCAAATGTATAAAGAATCTGTTGGAAAACCCTTAACATTGGTAGGAATAGTTGTCTCATGAACCAAAACCCACGTCACAAAATAATCATACAAATTAACAAACACTGGTGAAACAACAATAATAGAACGGTGATCAATTTGATGCATATTTTTGTACCTATTATCTGCGCATTATGTGACCAATGTTAATGTATCTAATTAAAAAGCACGTTCTGCCTGGACTCTCACTGTAGGAGGCACAGGCTCCAATGTGCCAAGAAAATGAGAGGCCACAATGACAATTCTCACAGGACCTTATTCAAGTGTCCCACCCTGCACCAGCAGGAGTTAATGGGGTCTGCAGGCTCAGTGCATCATGTGTTATCAGACTCTAACTTTGGTATGTTTCGCTGAACACTGTCAAAAAGGGAGCAAATTGTACCAGAAAATGCACTTAACCAGGAGTAAGGAGAGAATTCTAGCCCTATGCTTCCATTCACCTTGCATAAGGTACTTGAGTCTCTAACTTGAACAATACATAAAATGAGAAGATTGGTCTCAATGATCTTGGGAATCTATTACTTCCTTATTGAAATATGTATCTGCCTAAGTCATTCTGTTTCTATGTGTGTCTGTTTATGTTAACACACGCATCTCCCATGGTTTTCCTAAAAACTAAAAAAAAAAGTTAACAGGTTAAATGCAAATTGATTTATATTCCAATATGGTGAAATAAGTTCCTGCAAGGAATTATACGTAGTGAATGCACTTGGTTTTCATTCTACTGCACCTTATAACAGGATTTCATTTAAATCATGATGAAAGCTTATGAGGAATGTTGTAGAAATTAAATGACTATAGACCAGAAACACCTAAAAAAGCTTATGAAGAGGCTGGGGTGCTCAAGGAAATAGGGACATAATTGAAGAACTCTTAATGTACATTTTATGAGCACATTTATTCCTGCTGAGGCTCATAAAGCAGAAAAGTATCCAATGCAATCTCTCTATTTCTGAAAAACGGAAAGGGTCCAAAAACACATTGGGCTATTACTATCTAATTTAATGACCACTGTGGCAAATGTCATAGAAATAATTTAAAAGGATCAAGTGGAGAACGTTTCACATTTTGATTAAGGCAAATACAAGTTATTTCACAAAACTCATCACTCTTCTTTAAAAAAATATGCTATTTCTGTATTTCTAATACAAGATAATCACATCATATCAACAGTCCCAGAGGGTCTTTGACAATTTCAGGCTTTGAGGGAAAGGACAAACATTTAATAACACCAGCCATTAAAGGGAACAGGTACTTTCAATATACATAATGCTAATTTAACCTTAGTTTTGAGAACACGAGTGTTGTTTCCATGAAAATTTTTATTTGTTATTATAGATCATGAAACATCCTCAAACATCAACTGACTATCCACAAATAAAAATGTAATGGTTTGTTGAAATCAAGGTATGTTACTTTGAAACGTCAGAGTAAGATTCATGTAGTTCTCTGTAAACAGCAGATTTCTACTATTTAAACCCCACTCTTATTTCAAACATTAGATTTGAAATGTTTTAGTTATATTTTGAATTTAAGGACAAATGGGATATTTAAGTTTTCCTCTTTGATTTAGAATATGGAGATTAAACATGGAAAGAAATACCCCTTTAAGAGGAGGCCCTTTTCCTACAGTGCATTAAAAAGACTTAATGAGAGGTTTTATATATACACATATATGTATATATATAAACGATATGCAGAAATGAAAGATACATCTGTATCATTAATATACAGCTAGAACTAAAATACCTACAAAGTTCACCAAATCTTATGTCAAATATAAAAAGGAAATCTATTAACCTTGCCAAAGTAAACAACATTTTTTAAACAAAGTAAGCATTTTTGGGTTTTTAAGAGTTACTGTTAATAGTTTTAGCCTATTTATTGCCTTTCAAATCAAACCGATCATAGGGAATATATACTAGTTTATATTCCTTACTCCTAAAATTCCCTGGAAAGCAGCAGGCAAATAAAGACTTCACCATTCACTCGTTTCAGTCTGATCTGCTTAAAGAAAATCAGCTCTAGGCTAATTTGGTTATTTGTTTCACAACGAGTTTATAATGTGAGAGCAAATTTGACCACATAAAGATCTAACTGGAGAGGACTTTATCCTTCTATTCCAGATAAAATTAAACACACTTGACAGCTAGACACAGCCAACCTGTATCTACCTCTCTTACTGATGGTTCTCCCCTTCACTAAGAGATCTCACAGACCAAGTGTTAACAGGAGAGACTTCTCAGTTGCCTTCATCAGGGAGAAATAGCTTTCCTAAATTCATCTCTAAATGTAAAATGTGAATTAACTGGGATGGACTGAATATTGGTTCCTAAAAAATGTCCACATTCTTATCCATAGTAGCCGACAGAATGTTTCTTTATATGGCCAAAGGGATTTTACAGAGGTGATTAAACTAAGAATTTTGAGATGGGGAGATTTTTCTCATTACCCAGGTAGGCACAGTGTAATCACAAGATGTGACCACTTTAGCATCAATACAGCACTGTTGGCTGAGGGGCCAAACCTGCAAAACCCAAGGAAATGAATTCTCCCCTAGAGCCTCCAGAATGAATGCAGATGCCCTGGTTCATTTCCATTTGTGATGCTAGAAGCCATTGTTTGCCATAGTTTTTTACAGCAGCAATCAGAAACTTATACTCCAACTAAGTGGCAAACTAAACCAAAAATGGGCAATTCAGACCCTAGTTCTACAACACATTTTCATGTTTCATTTGGACTAAGACATTCCTGCATGGTTATCGATGTCATTAAAGAAAACCTCTGAGGAGGAACAGGTACATTGTAAATCAGTTACTCCTATTTCATGATTTAAATAAGTAGCTATAAATTGTTTGTGCTTACAACCACTTGAGATTCAAGACACTTTAGCAGATTATCATGAAAACAGCTAGGAAACAATACCTTGTTTAAAGGCTCCTTGGAATTTAGGGGAAAATCGTTATAATGGTTTTTGGTTATTTTTCTTTGTTGATTGAAATAAATTAGGATATTCATATGTGAATTATTTTACCCCCACAGATGCTTCGTGAAAGCATATATTTTCAAATATAAAATACCAACAAATTTGTTTAAGCCAAAAAAAAAAAACACAAACAAAAAAATTACCTATTTTAAAGCACTATTAGGCTAAGCAATTGCCATAATTACATTGAAGAACAGGTAATGCTGATGAAATATATCTTATTTTTGCGAAAATGTATTTTTTGGCACTGGCTGCTTGCTTAAACTAAATAGCTATCTGTGGCATGTATTTATGCTAGGCTGGACACAAGTAGGTAAAACGCATGGTTCTTTCCCCCTGCCCAGCTCTTGGCATGCACATGGCTTTAGAGAAAGCCCCAGATAACCAAACAGAAATCTACTAGAAGCACCGATTGTTGGAGTTATTCCAATTACGTTCCTGTGGTAAGTGGACTGCAGAAATTGCTGGAATCATTATTACTGAAAAGCATGACACAAGAACCACCAGCCTGCGTAAACTTCTGCCTGACTCCCAACAAGGAGAAACTGGCCCTGCTTCCCAAGTTGCACGTGGCTTGTGTGACTCCCAGAGGACACAGATGACTTATGCTGAATTAAGATGCACTGCCTCTTACCTCCCCTCCTCAGATTTTAAATTCTTGGAAAATAGGGATTTTTTTTTCCTCCTGAATGTTCCACGTGTTTCAGTTTATCAAGCTGACAAGGCATCTGGTGTTGTGTTTCACCATTGCAAATTTCTCTCCATGCCCATTTTCATCATTTAGGTTCATCAACATCAACTACAACAAAGGTGTCTAGTTCTTGCCACAAGTATTGTGAAAAATTCAAATATTAAAGCCTTAAGGAAGGATTATCTTGAACTTTGTCTTTTAAAAAAATTTTTTTTAACATTTATTCATTTTTGAGAGACAGACAGAGCATGAGTAGGGGAAGGGTAGAGAGAGAGACACACACAAAATATGAGGCAGGCTCCAGGCTCTGAGCTGTAAGCACAGAGCCCAACATGGGGCTTGAACCCACAGACCACGGGATCATTATCTGAGCCAAACTCGGATACTTAACCAAGTGAGCCACCCAGGTGCACCTGAACTTCACTACTTTTTGATGTCAATCTTAGACTCAACCAAAAACAACAAGTCTAATTTTTCCACAAAGTAGCCATGTGTAAATCATGCACTATTGCAGAAATCATAATTGTCAAGTAGTTCAATTAAACATTTTCTGAGTCATCTCTAAACTCTAAAAAATTGAACTATTTTATAGGTCTAAACCCCATTTTAGGACTAGTCCCCTAAATATTTTAATTAATAATAGCTCTCATAGTAGGAAAAAATTATAAAATTAGTTCTGGAAAGATTCCGTTTCTCTTGTTATTTCACCAAAATAGGTCTCTATTATTTAAGCGTAAAGTGAAATTTAAAGTAAACTTTTAAAGTGTAACTATAGGTTTAAAGAAGAGCAATGAAAACAAGCATAGTAGGCTTGCATTAATAGGCAATCAGCTGGTAAGGGTATATAGGTCAATATTGGTTGTTAATCTTAAAAAAACAATACTTCCCATCTAAAGGTTTTTCTCTGTCACTAGGATGCCAACTTCCTAGTTACAGGCGTTTAACTGGACTGATTTGTTCTGTTTTCAGACACAAGCAGGAAATGTCAGTTTTCCAACCCAACAGACTATAAATGAAGATTGGCGTGTACACGTACCCACACACATACACACACAGTCACATGGAGGATACTTTTTTTTTTCTAGATGAACTCTAGAAAACACAGCCTCGGGATGATTGATTTCTGATGCTAATTGCTGTTCTGCGCGTATCATGCCCTTCTTGGTCCAGACAGTTATGACAGAAGAGGAGAGACTTCCATAATCAATTCTGGCATGAGCGATGCAATGCTGGTAGATGATGTGGAAAAATACGGACCAGACATTTCATCCATAATTGATTACAAACCTAATGTATTATTCCAAAAACTGCAATTCAAGTCATAGTGTATTCCAGCTAAACTACTTCTTCCTGTTGCTATTTTGGTTTCTAGGGAGTATTTCCATGACTTTCTAAAATCAGATTATTAAACTAAGACAAAGATCTACACCAATTAGTGCAATGGAATGCTCTAGCATCCACATGTTTCCTTAAAATATCAAATCCCACAAACTGGAGTGATGATCTGCTCTAGAAGATTATGAACATTAACTAAAAGATACAGTTTCACTCAGAACTGCATTTGTGATTCTCTTCTCCTTCATAAATATGATTCTATTAACATTGGATGAGCATTTGGTGAATGATTATATTTGGGCTGTGAAAAGTAAAATGGTATCTTAAGGATGTATTTATATTTATCTGATAAAATACAGTACATCAAATATGTAATATTTAACTGTATTTTTATTAATACTTTGCAAGCCTAATTTAAAAATCAATTACAATCAATATGTAATTTTCCTACTAAAACTCAAGATTTTCCTACGTATTTTCCCTTTTCAGTAGTCAAAGGGCCAGATGATCATCCCTTTACCAGTGACCAACTATGTGTGAAAAGCAGTAAAACGTATTCAGGGTATTTTCACAGAAAGAGCCACTGACTATTCGATTAAATGAATTAACTACCAAAATTTGTTTAGCTGCCTAACTATACACTTGAGCTTTTTTTCCAGAAGTGTGGTAGCTTTCATTTATTCAACAAAGTTTTACTACATGTACTACATGTACATGATGTAAAAGGAAATCCATTAGGGACTCTAAGTTAAGGTGGGGGCCAAATACACATTTATTTGGAGGCTTACAGGAAATTCAGACTGGTAGTCTCACTATCCCATCATTACAGAGTGTAGCGTGAGAAAACCATAGCAGTCTAGGCAATGAGAATTTTGGGAAGAAGAGATCAAAAACGGACATCTGGATGATGAGCAAATTAAAGTAGGTGAAGAAAGAAATCTGAGTGGAAATAAAAAATCCCAGCAGACAGAAGGACATATGCAGACATCTGGAAGGGAGAGATCATGTGAGGCATTTGTGGGGTAGAAATTAGTATTAGCCTGGCTGGAATACACTGAACAAGACAAAGTCAAGAAACATAACTTGGACATTTGCAAAAGCTGGGTCTTCGTGGGTATGAGAAATATTAAGAAATTTAGTTTATCCTATGGGCAAACAAGGCAATGAACCATATTTTAGAAAATGATTTGAACAATCCGATTTGTACCCCAGCAGTGTGGCAAAGGAAATGGACATCATCCCAGCCAAGAAAGCACTGATCTGTAGGCACTGCAATGTCTACGGTGTCATTTACTTCCATCCCATGTCCCCATAATCTGCTACATGGTTCCAACAGGATGAAATAAAAGGATGGCATCAGCCAAAGTTAAGTCTTGAGGGAGTTCTAGCTTCCCTGTCACTGTTAATTCCCATTAAAATAAAGCAATATTAATAAATGGGAACTATTTGCTATCTTCTCATTTGTAAAAATACTCCACTTTCTCCGTGATCACTTCATTTCATTCTTTTGATTAACAAGACTTTCAGGATTATACTTTATTAAGAGAGTATTAGAACATAACCAGTATTTCACACTAAAACCTGTTTTTCATAAAGAATAAAATAAGGAACAGGGATGCTAAAATATCTATACAAAACTGTATAGTTTGGGGGCGCCTGAGTGGCTGAGTTGGGTCAGCATCCGACTTTTGGCTTTGGCTCAGGTCATGATCTCATGGTTCTTGACTTTGAGCCCTTTGTTGGGCTCTGTGCTGACAGTGTGGAGCCTAATTGGGATTCTCTCTCTCCCTCTCTCTCTGCCCCCTTTCTGTTCATGCTCTCTTGCTCAAAATAAACATTTATAAAAATGAAAAACAATGTAATCTCCAGAATATTAAAAAGTAAACTATAATTTTAGTAGTTTAAAAACTAATGGGTTTTCATGTGTTTACATGTTTTATCTTTTTAAATTTCTAGGTCACACCTGTATCATTCCTTGCTCCAACCCATAATATGTTTTTCTTATTGAGAATATAAATAGAAATTAAAAATTTTCTACTTTAATTTTACACATGTGTTCTTTGTATTGTACTTACAAATTTGTATTTCTTTAACTCTGAAACCTGACAGAAGTTATCTCTGACATCTCTTAGGCTCTTTACAAAAAATAAGCCTCTTTATTTATGCTTTTTTGGGCAGTCATTTGAGACCATCACTGCCAAAGCAGGATTTAAAAAGCTATACAACCCTCAGGTGTCCTAGTATTATTGATGCTAATCAAATTTATCATTTAGGACACTTTTGCAACAGGGTATATACCTTACAAATTCCTAGTCTGCTGTTGCCATTAACACTTTTTAAGTTTATTTAGCTTGAGAGACAGAATCCCAAGCAGGCTCCATGCTGTCAGCACAGAGCCCAACACAGGGCTCAAACTCAAGAACCGTGAGATCATGACTTGAGCCAAAGCCAAGAGTGGGATGCTTAACCGATTGAGCCACCCAGGTGCCCCTGCCATTAACATTTTTAAAAGGTTCTTGAATGATAGGAGATATTAAAAAAAATAGAGGAGGAATCAAAAGTTCCAAGTATCATAACTCATAGGGTCCACTGCCCTAGTAAATATCAACTCCTGAATAACTTTTAAAGTAATTCTCAAACAGCAGCAAACATTCACATTTCTATGTCAGCCTCTCCTCCATGTATTTTCATTGTCAATTTATCGACCATCTTGCAGGTATATTTGTGCTTCGCCATTTCCAAAAGGGTTTGATATACTTTATAGAAATATATTTAGTTCAACAAATATAAAAAGGAGTAGAAAATTGATGAGAAGCAGGTTGTGTTTTGTTGTAACAACAGCAGTAAAGTACGTGCTACAAGCTTGCCCATTTGATTGTGCCCAAGACCTGATCCTTTTCTTGCAATCACTGATTTAACATATCAGATGGTCTTACCTGAGGAACTGTATATTTCGAAGGTAAAATCTGAAAATTTAGGCCACAAATCTCACACTTTCCTTTTATTTATTACATTTTTTAGTGATTGTATTTCTAACTTTTATATTCAAGAGTTGACACCGATAATCTTCCCTTCTAAAAAAACTTCAATACATTATTCTCCATTTTTCAAGCCAGATGGCACGGCAATGGTCTTTTTCAAATAAGGTATAATGAAGCTAGTAAAGAAACATGTTTTTTTTGGAGTAAAATTAAAAGTGTAAACAAGAGAAAATTCATCTTTTTATCTTCAAATATGTTCCAGTAGGAAATATATTTCGAATATCTTGAAAAAAAAAAGCCAAAGATTTTCAGGGTGTTAAGCAAGGATCATTTTTCTTATAATTTCCTTTTGAAAATAAAGAATCAAGATCACAGAGAAAAAATTTATTTAACTCTTCACCTCCACTTTCCATTCCTTATGCCTTCCATGTCCTAGATTCACCAATTTCTGTTTATCTATATTTAACTCATTATCTATTATGACAAGGTCTTTAAAAATATATATTCTCATTTAAGCAATTATAGTAACAGTTATATATGTGAAGGCTTTAATATGTCTGCTTCCTAGAACTAATGATTATTTCCTATGCTAACCACTGAAATCCACCCAGAATACACCAATCATCTCCAACTAGCCAAACTGTCCTGTTTAACATCGCATACCCCTCTAATACATCTTATGGACTGCCATCCAAATTTAGTTCAAACACTATTAACTATTCAGGTCACCAGCTCCCAACAGGAAATATATTTCCCTTCTGCAGTATGGTCCCTACATACTTAAGGAAATGGTCTTATATACTGTCTTCTCAGTACAGCACAGAAATGAGTCAGGAACTTAGGATGATATACAGTTATCTTTTATCTGATCATTACATATAATGGTACTGAACAACATCAGATAGATCCTTCTACAAGGTTTCCCCAGACAACTGTATCATACAGGTATCAAGTACTGATCAAAGAGGGAGAAGGATTCAAATTTGAATATGGCCATGTATCATGAATAGCTGTCAACTAGACTGAATAAAGAGCAAAGAATACTTCAAACAAAAACAGAGTAAGCAACAATGTGTATCTGGCAATCATTGGACAAGTCATCTTGACATCTGAGAGGAAAAAGTTGGCAAAGTGTTCATGCATTTTATAAATAAACAATGTCTAGAAGATAGTTGGGACTTTGGGGACAAATTTTAAAGACAACATATTCAGGGAAAGATATCCCATAGCCTTTGTCAAGAAATTGTTTTAATAACCAACACTGGGAGAAACTATTGGTTTCTAACATAATTCTTCCTTTATAATTCTTCCTTTATACTATTAATGGGCCATTAGCATTAGGTGAAATGCTTTGCTGCAATCTTTATACAAAATATTAAAAGTTCCAAGTTCACACAAAATACCCTATTGCTTCAAAAACTTAATTGCTCAAATATGTGCCATAATTTAGCGAAATGGGAGAATGTTTCAGTTATCACTGAGCCACCTTTATACTTCTGATCAATACTTAAATTGTAATTGTGAAGTAGTAGGAGAGTCCATCACCTCGAATATCATAATCATGGATATCCACCATCTAGTCACAAGACAATTATTTACAGACAATTGTGACTGTGTAAAAGCTCACACCTTAGCACATAAACAATGGTTAACATTTAGGGAATGTCTATCAAGTGCTAGGTTCTCATTCAAACCTCCCAACAGTTCACTGAGGTAATTTATTAATGATAACTTCTTTTTAGAGAGGAGTATGATTAGACATCATACAAGTTAAGTGAACTGCCCAACGTCTCAACTAGGACAGCATGGATCTAGGGTTTGAACTCAAAGACAGTCTCTATTCAACAAGGACATTATAGTTATTCTGTTAAAACTGCAAAATAACAAAAAAAATATGTTTCCCTTGATTAAAATCATTCCCCCAAACTGTCTGTTTGAGAGTATCATCATTAAACCTTATAGAATTCTGTAGTTGTTCAGTGACTGGAGGGAAATAAAATGTAAAATAATCAAATGCTCATGTTAAATACAAGGACCCATATAAAGGACTCTGCAGGTCATGTTAGTTTTGTTAAAAGACCCGTTTCATGCCTGTAATGCAGGTAATATTTGCACATTTGAGTAACAGTTGTAGATAGCATCTTCACAAGATCAGAGCAAAAGTTCTTGAAACCCCGCCATGCAGGACATGGCAACATTACAGTCCAGCAGCCCATCAGCGCTCTTCCAGATTGATCCAGAGTCTCACATACCAGACAACCCTCTTCAATACTTCAACCCTGTGGCCACACGCTATTTCCTCTGGCATAATGATGACCAGTTGATTTGATGTGCATTGTTGTTAATGTAGAAATTTTCTTAACACAATGGCATTGCCTCTAATTGCTACTGAATTACTAAGTGTTCACCCATGCGGGTGACGAATACACTATTCAGTCTCTTCCCTGCTCCCCTCTTCTCCATACGTAACCAATTATGCCCAATGTGGTGCTTGAACTCACAATCAAGAGTTACATGCTCAACCGATGCCAGTCACGCGCTCCTCTGTTCTTACCCTTTCATCCATTGCATGGGTACTCTGAATTCAATAAAAAAACTACATGAAATTCCCCCCGGAGTACCAACAGACACCCTTTCAAAACCAAGGCCCTGATGAAATAGTCTCAGTGAGTTAAAATTTCTGAACCGCATTTTAATGCCCAGAGTGTATGCACACTTCAACAATTTTATAAATGCCACCCAAAGAGAGCAGATTAGCCTAAGTTAATGTTATTTACTACACACGATAGCATAAGAGTAAAAACTCTAAGTCAGAAGTATACTATTGGTCTAGTTTTTCATTCAAGATGCACAGAGAATACTTCTTTCGGTAAAGATGTACAGAGAGTGATTTAATTTTACTTAATTTCAAGGTCAGGCATTGTCTAACTTTTCCATGAGAAATACAGTTCTATCCTGTATACAGAGCATCATCAGGTAAAAACCAAAACAAACCGAGGGCTAAAGACACTTTTGTCCAGAGAAGCCTGATGAGGTCAGAATTACATAGCTTCTAGTATTTATATTAGTCTACGTTGCCTCCAGCCATATACTAATGAAATTCCATGCTCCTGGTAACACATTTCAAATTGCCAGAATGTACAACAGAAGGAGAAATGAAATATAAATGTATTTAATGCACACAGTGGCCAGCAGGTTATCAAGCACTAAATAAAACATTTATTTTTGTTGTCCCTCCCTCCCCTGAGGGATACCTCAATGTCTGGATCACTAACTACCTCAATTTTCACTTAAAAACTTAAGAAAACCAACAAATATATAAAGTCTTAGCTGCTACAAGTATGATTGAACTCTCTACTGTTTAACACAGAGAATGGTATGTTCTCAGGGTTGTAGAATTTGATGGATTTTTTTTTTCTAACAGGTCTTTATTATTGGCTTAATTTTCTTTTCTGGATCAAATCTTGGAAAGTTTTAAACAAGTCTCAAAAACACGCAGAATCAAAAACAAGAATCAAATATGAATACCGGAATGACTCTTAGTTAACATCTCATCAAATGAATTTTGCATGAGGGTTTATTCACTAAACAGATAAACTGAACTAATGACATCAAAAGAGTGTTTTTCAGAAATAGGTTTTAGATACGTGGAGTCTTTCCTCCTGAGGTAGTATATGAACATATTTTTGATAATATTTTAAGCTCCTAGAAATAGTGTGGTGAGATCTAGAATTAATCCAACTAAATCAAGTGAAGTCCACGAGAGGACATTACAAATTTTGAAACAAGATCAGTGCAAATCTAGGGGGAGAGTGACTGGGCTGGCCAATTCTTATAAAATGGTATTACAATATAAACTGCTTTGAGAAACTGGGAAAGCCATCAGAAGTAAATCTGCTGCTCGATCTAGAAACAGATTGAGAGAGAGAAAGAGAGAGACAGACAGACAGACAATGCAAATCCTAAGGGTAAATAAACAGAATGGTATCTAGGTCATCACTAAAAAGGCTTAAAGTTAATTCACAGGTTTACATAGGATTTTAAATCTTTTCAACTCACCTTGCTTTACTGTTGGTTACTAGGAGATAATATTATGGTGTGAAAGTATTTATTCACACTAGGCCTGACTCACCCAAGAGACAAGATTACCTTGTCTAATAGAATCAGTTTGGAAACCTCTATTGAATATACATGACAACCAAATGTGCTTACAAATCTTAGAAGTATCTAACTAGATTAACTTCAAATGCAGACTGTTTTCAAGCTGAAGAAGCAACCCTTTCTTCCATGTAACTTAATCCTTTTTGTTTTTTAACCATATAAGAATTCCAATCAGGTTGTTATAAAAAGAGCCACATTCTCAATATATAGTGATTCTGACTCAGGTTAGGTTCAAGCATGAGAAACGTTCCCATATTAAAACTGTCTATCTCAAAAAACCAGTCATCTCAAATACTTCAACTTAATAGGTTAGTTCCCTCATGTCTTAATCAGAATCCTAAGGTTTTTTACTTTTTTCCCCTTGAGTAGGCTTCTTGCCCAGTGCAGGGTTTGTACTCATGACCTTGAGGTCAAGAGTCAGATGTTTAACCAACTGAGCCACCCATACACCCTCCTCAAGACCCATGTTTACAAATAAAGAGAAAGAAAGCTTTCTTAAGGCTACTACATGCAGTCTATACCATTTGCCCCCACAGTGGTGTTTGCCACAGCCGACTTTGCTAACGGTTCAATAGCAAAAGATCTTTTCCCTCCATTTCATGTTGACGTTCTACTTCTTAGAACTTGTGAATGTGACCATATTTGGAAATAGAGCCTTTGCACCTATAATCAAGTTGAGTTCATTTTCGATTAGAGTGGTCCTTAGTCCAATGACTGGGGGCCACTGTAACAGCAAATAGAGGCAGAAAGACACATGCACTCAGGAGAACACCACGTCACAGTAGAAATCGAGTTTGACGTGTCCCATCTACGAGCTGAGGAAAACCCAAGATTGCTGCCAACCACCAGAAGCCAGGGGGGAACCACAGGAAAGAACCTCCCTCTGAGCCCCAAGAAGAAACTAGTCATAATAATGGCTTAATCGAGGACTTCTGTCCTTGAGAGTTCTAAGAATGAGTTTCTGGTGCTTTAAACTCGCAAAACTTGTGTTGTCATGACCACCCTAGGAAATGTGTTTGTCAAAGACACCTTCACCAGAAGTACCCACAAATACCACAGTTCTCTCCCGCTGTGGACACTGTATCTCACCCATCTGTTAGATGGGACCAAAGCAGGGGTTCTTGTGCCTAAACTGCTTTACAGTAGATTATGGACTCGAAGTTTATCTCTCACCAGAATCCATGTGTTGAAATCCCAACACCACCCCCCAACCCAAGGTGATGGTTTATACAAGGGGCCTTTGGGAGGTTGTTAGGTCATGAGGGCACAGTCTCAATGAACAGTTCAGTGTCCTTACAGAAGGGACCCTGGAGAGCTCCTCACCAGAAAACATCTATCAGTTCAGACCCTCACTGGACACCCACTTGGCTAGTGCCTTGGTCTTAGACTACACAGCTTCTGGAACTATGAGAAATCAGTGTTTATTGTTTAATCCACCCTGTCCAAGGTACACTGTTACAGCAGTGCAAACAGACTGTCGACACACTGCACCAGTGAAAAGAACCCTTCTGTTTGTTTTCATTCTGCTGGCAGTTCCCTCTTCCCTGAGAAATGTAATCAACAGTTGGTGGTTAAGCTGCAGGACAGTCACCATGTCATCTGTAGAATTCGCCCTTCCCTCTGTATCTGCTTTTTTCTTTTTCCTGAACAAGCACTTATTTCATAACCCATAGGAGCCCAGGATTTATATTGGCAACAGGGTGGTGGTGGGTATATGTAATTTTCTTCTATAAATATATGGGTATGTTTGAGTTCTACAGCAAATCCATTCTAAGATAAAGCTGAGAATCAACCATTTCTAGCAGAATTTACTACATTTCTGCCTCACAGATATTCTTGAGTTCTTAAATATCTGCTGTATTATATAGTAGTAGAAAGTAATGCAGGTGTTTATTACAGAGATGGTGGGTGTGTGAAATATACAGGAAGAAGGAAAATATCTTGCGAGAAATAAAGAAAAAGACATAGAGCTTTGATTAAGTATGTAGGGAATATAAAATATATTATGCATTAACTGCCAGAGTAAAAAAACAAAAAACCCTACAAATGGGTAAGGAAAAAAAAAAGGATATATGAAGCATGTCTACCCATACCCAAGCAAAGCTAACAGGATTTCCAAAAAATTCACCAAATCACATGTACACCAACATTGAGGCTCGCACAGTATGTACATGCTCTTAAAAATAACTTCAAATATAACACTCAAAGGGTCTGTTAAGTATTCTTCAGGTAGGAAAGGAAAGGAAGAGGCTATCCCAAAAGATGTCACTTTGGTGTGTAGATTCTTTTTTCTTTTTAATTTAATTTAATTTTTTTTTAAACTTTATAGTTTATTGTCAGGTTGGTTTCCATATAACACCCAGTGCTCTTCCCCACAAGTGACCTCCACCAAGACCATCACCCCCCTTTACCTTTCCCCCTTCCCCTTCCCCGCTCAGTTTGTTTTCAGGATTCAAGAGTCTCTCGTGTTTTGTCTCCCTCCCTCTCCCTAACTCTTTTTCCTCCTTCCCCTCCCCATGGTCCTCTGTTGGGTTTCTCCTGTTAGACCTATGAGTGCAAACATATGGTATCTGT